>PYWC01000100.1:0-18731 GCA_003182015.1 Tuber magnatum | reverse complement strand
GCATGGGCAGGGCGGGGCCCCTAGCGGGTGACGGGGTGGGGAGAGCCTACGAAAACACCCCACCCTGGGCTGGTGAGTGGCCCGGGGCAGGGAACGGGGCCGGGGGCGCATGTTTTTGGGGCCCCGGAGGCCCCGTAATGAACTCTAGTACTGATTTCAAACTCTTTGGTGTTCTATCTTTGTGCACAATTGACTGGTAATAACTATTCTCTGGATGAGATTCATCTAATATATATATTGTATGCATTACCTTTCCATGTTTACCCCCATTAGCCAGATTCATTTTTGATGTGTGTAATGTATTGTCAGCATACTTGCAATGTGTTTTTGCATTATCAAAGAGAAATAGAGCTTTAGTCCACAAGAACTCTGCCTCAAAAGGTAGAATAGCTTTCTTTAAAATTTATTCCAAGAGCTTTTTCCTATCCCACTATATATGTAATGTGTTCACACTAGGTTGCTAGTCACATATCAGTATGATAAGAGGAGATGGCCTCTTGATCTATGAGAGGTGAGTGCTCCATACTAAAGGAGGCTTTAAAGGGGTATAGTAGGATATCAAAGAAGTAACCATTCAACCAAGTATATTAGAAATACTGTTAGTAAAAGTCTGCTATTTCTATTGGAATTCAGTAGTCTCTAAATACAACAATCACTTATAGCCAATGTGAGCAATTTCTTAAAATTATATAGTGCCTTGTCAGCAGTGTTCGTGAAACATGTCTTACTAAGCAACCTTGCCAAATGCTATCTCATCAGATACTACTAAGTTGATTGCAACCATACCTACTATACCTGCCCTACACCATGATAGTACCATGATTCTGTACCAATTCCTCTATTTTAACAATCCTGCATTGTTTCTGATGGTTAACTGAATTGGATATACATCAAAAACAAAACTGTGAGCTGCAAAGACCTCCAGAACAGAAATGACCAAGGTCGCAAAAGGCATAATCATCAGATTTTTCTACTGCCTGCAGAATATTGCTCTTGTTGCTCAAATTATCAGCCAGCCGTGGACAACCATTAAAAGCTTCCTCACTTGTGCATGTTAGTGCCAATCACTGGATAATCTCCCTTGCCCTGGTCGCACACCAACCCTTAGCCAACGACAGTGTCCCACAATCATCTGAATAGCCAAATCCAATTAGAAAATGACCGGATCAGATTTCAGGGATCATTATGCATTGGGTGTTTCTCTCTCTATTGGTAACAACCACTTTCTTGTACCTAGTTGAATGATAGGATATAATTCTCTAACAAATTTATAGTTAATAGAATACTCAGAGAAGTCACTATCAAGAAATGGCTAGCCAAAGCAAGACTAAAGCTCAAGCCTGTGCATGTTACCAAAAGGCCAGACTGGGCTAAGGCTCATAAGAATTAGACAGCTAAGGATTTTGAAGGAGTCATTTGGAGTAATGAGTGCAGTGTGGAGAAATCTCAGGATCCTAGTCAGCAGTGGGTTTTCATAGAACCTGGGGAGTAGTGGCTAGCAGATTGTATTTATCCAAAGGAAAAGGACAAGGGAATTTTGCTCATAGTATGGGGGTGCTTTTGGGGGGAGAGAAAAGGTCCCTTGGTTCCTATCACCTAAAATGTCAATAAGACCAGGTATGTTAGGCCCTTGAGAAGGCATCTTTTTCCTGTTATTCAACAGATGATTTTCTTTGGTATGCAACTTGAAGATATTTTTTTTCAGCAAGACAATACTCCTGTTCACGAAGCTTATAGTGTTATGGCCCGGGTCGAGAGGAACTGTATTGAATTGGTAGAACATCCCCCTAACTCCCCTGATTTAAATCCTGTTGAGCATGTATAGGTTGAGCTTAAAAAGCGATTACACCAGCAGTATCCAAGAATTGGAGATACTCTAGGAGAAAAAGAAGCTGTTAAGAAGAGACTTGCACAAGTGTTACCTTTGGTTTGAAAGACAATTCCTGTGGAGTGTTTTCAAAAGTTGTGGAAATCAATGCCTGATAGAGTAACTGCAGTATTGGAAGCAAGGGGTGGTTATATAAAGTATTAGCTGATTTTACTTATTATTTTGTTCCTCTAAATTATAAATAGTAGTTCATTAATAGTTGACCATTGAATGTTGAGGGTTGATTGTGTACTTGATGCATGTGCTGTTGACAACCCCACCCACCATTGCCCTACCAGTCCCATGGCGCAACTGCAATTAAACATGTCTCAGATCACGAACACTTCTGACAAGGCATTGTAGAAGGTTTTCAATTAAACTACACTTTATTGACCAAGTAAGAAAGTTCTGCACAGTTGACTATAGATGGCCAACAATCTGGCTAACCATTAAGATTTGCTGGAAAACCTTGAAAAAGGTGAGGATCATGCCTTTCTCAACTCCAGTGAGCTCTTTGCACAATATGTTGAATGCTATAATTGATTTGGTTGGAAAAGTTTGATTGGTTACAGTTGTGGTAGAGTTGCATCACACTTGCTTATATTTTCTTTTTACTAAGATTTTTGCTTAAGTACTTTAGATTATAGGAAATGTAGCAATCTAAAGCACTTAAGCAAAAGTCTTGGTAAAAATGGTGGATAAGCAAAGATAACACAATCAAGTGTCCAAGACAAACCAAACTTTTATAGCAGAATCAACTATAGTATTCAAGACTTCATACAATAAGCTTAGCCCAGTTGAGAAAGGTATGATTTCTGCCTTTTTTCAGATTTTTCAAAAAATTTTAATTGCTACCCAGGTAGTTAGTTGGCCTTGGTCAACTGTCAGACATTTCCTTGCTCAATTATTAAAGTAGGGTTCTATTGACAACCTTCTCCACTGTGGCTGACCACAACTACTCTCCCCAACAGCCAAGTGATCACTACTATAAGGAGCAAGGGTGCACAGAAACTGAAATAGGAAGAAACTGTGGCAAATATTAGCTCCAAATGTCTCAGTTTCTACTATGGACCAGGCTTTAAGAGAGAGTAGAATTAAGAAGTAGCTAGCTAAGAAAAGAGCAAAGCTTACTTCTGACCATGCTCAAAAGAGTCCAGCCTGGGCTAAGACATATAAGACTTGGACTGCAGATGATTTTGAAGCAGTGATTTGGAGTGATTAATGCTTAGTTGAAAGAAGTTGCAATTCTTAGCAAAAATAGGTCTTCAGATCTGCCTCTGAAAAGTAGCATTCTAACTGTTTGAAAGGTGTAGGAAAGGGAAAGGATATTTCTTTAATGGTCTGAATATGTTTCTGGGGCAGAAACTGAGAAACCTTTGTACCTTTGGTTGTGAAATCAGTTGACTAGTAGGTGTATTTTCAATTGCTGGAAACCTACCTTATCCTAGTTCTAATTCATGTTTACAATACCCTTGGTAATCCTATCTTCCAGCAAGATAATTGCACTATCCATACCACTCAGGTAGTGCTAGATTGGTTTGATGAGAATAGTATTGAATTGGCTGAACACCCCTCCTGTTCACCTGAGCTTAATTCTATTGAACATGTCTAGGTTGAACTGAAGAAAAACTTCAGATTCAGTACCCTGATATTGCTTCAACACTTGGTGGTCCTGAGAAGGTTAAGAATAAGGTAGCTGAGGTATTACCTATAGTATAGGATACAATCCCTACTGAGTTTTTGAGCAGCCATTGAGGTCAATGCCAGACAAGGTTCAGGCTGTTATTGCAGCAAAGGGGTGGTATACAAGATACTAGGAATAATTTTTGGCTCTTTTTTTTCTTTTACTATGTAAAGGCTGATCCTAGAATTTATTTTCTTTAATCTCTTTTCATTTGAAGCTACTTAGGTTGAGTTATTGCAATTTCTTTACTCTATATTTGTGGTTGCCGTGATCATTGAAATACGCGATCACCAAGACTTTTGCATAGGTGCTTTTACCATGACACCGCACTGCTCCGCACAACATGAGTTGTGCACTTGGCGGTCCCCATGGGCATGAAGAAGCAGGGCCATGGCTTCACGGAACCCGGTGTAAGGTTGTGGGAAGAGCTTTCTGGCCGGTGCCGATGGCACAAAAGAGAATACTGTGAAGGATTTAAATTATGCGATATTTATCACAAGTTTTTCGACTGATTCATTCAAAGGGCTGGATGCGCGGTACTTGGGTACCGTAAAAACTCGCTAAATCCGCTATGGGAAATCTGGTGCCAAGCTGGCTAGCAGGGGATTTGCGCCATATGCCAAGACAGCGAGTGACCATCCATAATGTGGAAATTGAATAATACGCACAGACAATATCAAGTTCAAAGACTCATGTCATTTCCTTATAGCATCTGAGTCAGTCAAGAACCTTCTCATGAGTCATAAAACTAAACTAATGCAAGTACCTTCACAAAACTAGGAGAGAAGCTCGTATTAAATGATTTTCACAGAAGGTGGTAAGAGTTCTCTAACTAGATATTGTGAATTGAGTCAGTATTTAGAAAGTATAATCAATCATGAGCCTACAGATAAGTAGTATAAAACAAAATAAATAAGGTGAATAAAATGAAAAAAATCAACTCCAAGAATAGGAAGTTACCTGAATCCATCAAGATGCCGCCACCAATTCAAAGTCCAAAACTCCACCGTAGACCCAAGCGGATGCCTATTCATAAACGTCAATTAAGTCAACATGAGTTAAAGCCTATCCGACATCCTGAAAGAACCTATAGCCAAAGCCGAAAACTATGAGTTCTAACCTTCCTAGAGCATCACCGAATCCCACTCTCTAAGTTTGGTCAGTATCGACGACCAACATAGCAAGAAGCGTCAGACCTCTACCTAATTCCACGGTGAACTATTAGCGACTGGACAAGGAAGAAGGAGAAAATAGAAAAAAGGGGAAAGAGGTCACCAGTAAAAAAAGGCAGAGTCTTTAGGTTAAACGAAGAGAGTACTATGGCCAGAATTAGAAGATAAGTTATATGAAGACTTTTTAGAAAGGAGGAGGGTAGGGAGAACAGTATGGCAAGGTTGGTTTCGGATCCAATCACAATTCCAGTTCCGAGCAATACATCCAAATATAAACCCAGCAATATTCTGGTTCAGCAATAGGTGGTTCAGCGGTTTCCTGAGTCGCCATAAGATTAGTCTTCGATTGATCACCAAAAAAGCCCAAATACTCTCCACTGATTATGAAACACTCATAATCAATTGGCTCCACTTCAATCGGCACAATTCCCAACCCCGGATCTCCAACTTTTGGGCGGTATCTATTGAACCTCCCATCGGTGGATATGAGCTTTCAAACATATGTAACTTGGACGAAACGCCAATTCCTTTTGAGTATCTGCATGGGAAAACTTACAGCAAAGTGGGAGAAAAGACAGTTTGGGTAAAAGAAACCAGATCAGGCTGGGATAAACATCAAGCGATATTAGTTCTTTGTATTTTTGCAGACGGCATTCCATGAGTACCACCGATGGTAATTTTTGAGGGAAAAGGTACTTGACTACAAGCAGAGAAGCGGCGTCACCATCGCGATGTCCTTGTTGAATTCAATCCTACGGCATATATGAATGATGTTCTGTTTGAAGAATATGTTACGAACTACTTACTTCTGGTTCTTGGAGGTCAGCCAAGCCTTTTTGCCTTGGATCTGATAGGATCTCACAAGACACCAGGAATTCTCGGCCTTCTCCATCAAAACAACATAGTTCCCTTTCTTATCCCCACCGGATGCACAAGCCTTGTTCAGCCCTTAGACATATCAGTAAACAAGCCATTCAAAGATCTAATACGGGACTATACCGATGAACGAATCTTTGAACCAGAGTCGATGGAGGAATTTGAAAAATGGACAATTGGTGATCGCTGAGTGATGACAACAGAGTGTGTTGCAAGAGCCTTCAACCAATTTTACACCGAGAAGGCAGAAGTTATTCACCACTCTTTCCGGAATGTTGGATTGTCCCTCCCAGTCGATAGTTCTTTGGATCATAAGTTACATATTAAGGGTTTTACTGCATTGGACATGGGCAATTGGCATGAGGATTTGGATCAACTGGATGAAAGGGCAGATGTGGGTGATCAGAATGATAATGATATTGAACTTGTTGATGAATAGAATCTCCTATTAGTTTTCAATATTTTTATATTATTCCTAGATCTTCTGTCGTTCAAAATCTGCTAACCTTGGTATTATACGTGATTATATAGCTTCTTGGCATATGGCGCAAACCCCCCGCTAGCCAGTTTAGCGCCAGATTTCCGATGGTGGATTTAGCGAGTTTTTACGGTACTCGAGTAGATGGTAAGCTAGCCGGTTTAACAACGCTGCTTGAGGTGTCCCCCCTCAGACCACAAGATTTGCGCTCTGCCATACTGTGCTGTCCGGCATGATGGCACTTCAAAGGGCGTGGGATTTCTTGCTGCGGGCGCTGCATGCACAAACAGGGTGTCCCTGGGACAAATTCGGAAGGAGACCGATTGGGCCGTACTGTAGTGTACGAGTACTGTACAAGGGGTTCCACAAAAAACCCCGCTTTTCTTCAGCCCCAAGGAACTCCAGTAATTGACTGACTCCATCACCCACCATCCACAATATCCTAAGCGGAAAAAAACAGAAATGTCTCAATCATTCAGTAATAATATCAACTCTTTGAACACGACTGTTACGAACTTTACTGTTGCCGACGACCGATCTAATATCCTAGCCTGGCTATCCCCGCTTGATCCCAGGTTACGGCATAAGGAAATTCGAGACCACCGAATCGGAAATGTAGGGGAATGGCTCTTACAAACCGAGGAATTTAGAAGCTGGCAGGCGAGCAGCGGGGGAGGTGAATCCGATAGTGCGGTTTTGTTTTGCTATGGAGATCCGGGTGTCGGCAAAACTTATATCAGGTAACGAGGACGAACCCGAAGGAAACGAAGGAAAAGGGCAAGCGCTGACAAGCCGCGATATTAGCTCATTAGTGATAGACACCTTGTGTGATCGGGCTGTAGGGGAAAATTCCACCGTTTCGTGTTTTTATTTCGACTTCGCCGCCCAAAAGGAGCAGACCCCCACGAATGTGCTGGGAGCCCTGCTGAAGCAAATGGTTTGCGGACTGGAGGAGACCCCGGAGGCGATATCACGAGCATACCAAGGCCAAAGAACTGCCATTGGTGGACGGGAGCCGGGGCTCTCTGATATTGTGGAAATGCTGCAGGCTACCTCTTCCAAAAGGCGCACGTTCATCTGCATCGACGCTCTAGATGAATGTGTCTCGGGGGATCGCGTTAGGATTCTCAACTCGCTGAACAAAATCATCAAAAAGTCCCCAGGCACTCGAATATTCGTGACAGGAAGACCACACATTCTCCCGGAGATCAGAAGGCGTCTTGCCGGAAGAATAGCGAGTGCATCCATAAGTCCCAGTATGGGTGATATCATTCGATATCTTCATACTAGAATAGATGAAGACACAACGCCAGATGCGATGGACAGTAGTCTGGAGGCAGACATCCTGGAGAAAATTCCTGGAGAGGTTTCTGAGATGTACGTATAAGCAATGACGTAGGGAATACTACCTTAGGTTATCCACTGACAGACGCACATCTAGATTCCTGCTGGTTTCGCTTAGTATCCATGCGATCCTCCAAGAAACTACAATTTATCGCAGGCGACAAAGGCTCAACACAATGACCGATGGGTTGGAGCTGGGGGATGCTTATGGTGCAACACTGGGCCGAATAAGGGGACAGAGCGGGGAGAAAAGCTTGGAATGGCCGCATTGATGTGGATCACTCACTCGGAGCGACCCTTGAAGCCCAATGAATTGTGTCACGCCCTAGCAGTAGAAATAGGGTCGTTGAATCTCAGCGCCAACAACGTTCCCTCAATAAGGACATTGCTAGACTGTTGTCAAGGACTTGTTGTCGTAGACAATCAGGCTTCCACTGTCCGGTTAGTCCACTTTACCCTCCAAGAGTACCTCCGTGCTCATCCTGAGCTCCTTGGTGCAGCTCACTCGACAATGGCAGAAACTTGCCTGAGTTATCTGAATTCCCAGCAGGTGAAGGCTCGGTCGACCAACGTCTCTCTTGCTCTCAGAGACCTGGCCTTTCTCAAATATTCCTCTTTGTATTGGGGAGTCCACGCAAAAAGGAACCTTTCGGATTGCGCGAAATCGCTTGCGCTGAAGCTATTTGACGATTGCAATAACCACACACCTAGCAAAATCCTCCTAAGAAAGCAGATACCACATCGACACGGTGTGGATTTCGATAAAATTTCTCTGTTCAGTGGTCTACACTGTGCATCCCTGTTCGGGATTGCTGAGATTGTGGCTGGTTTGGTTGAGGTAGAAAGTTGTGATATCAACCAAAATGACTGCGCCGGTATGACACCTCTGGTGTGGGCCGCTCACAATGGTCACAGGGGAGTGGTAAAAGTACTACTCAGACGGGGCGATGTCGAGCCCGATAAACCGGATAAGTTCGGCAGAACACCACTCAGCTGGGCTGCTTTGCATGGGCACGAGGAAGTGGTGAAAATACTCCTTAGACGGGAAGACGTCAACCCCAACAGACCAGGCAGAGGCGGCATAACACCACTCATTTGGGCTGCTTTGCATGGGCACGAGGAAGTGGTGAAAATGCTACTCGGACGGGGCGGCGTCAATCCCGACAAACCAGACTGCGACGGCCTGACACCGCTCAGTTTTGCTGCTGTGCATGGGCACGAGGGAATAGTCAGCTTGCTGCTCGAACAGGGCGACGTCAACCCCGACAAACCAGATAACAGCGGCCGAACACCACTCAGTTGGGCTGCTGTGCATGGGCAGGAGGGTGTGGTCAGTTTACTACTCGGACAGGGCGACGTCGACCCTGGCAAACCAGATAGCAACGGCCTGACACCACTCAGTTATGCTACCGCACAAGGGTACAAAGGAGTGATGGAGATATTACTCAGCGAGGCGATGTCAACCCCGACGAACCAGATAACAGCAGCAGCACACCATCCTCTTAGGCGGTTTGGAAAGGGCACGAGGAAGTGGTAAAAAATACTACTTGGACGGGGCGGCGTTAGCCCCGACGAGCTAGACAAATTTGGCCAAATGTCACTCTAGTTAGATACTCGGCGTGGCCGTGTGGCAATGGTACTACAGCCCTCAGAATCTGCCTCCCCCAGCACGACCTAAGGGTGAGGAGACGTCGCCCTCCTTGCCGCGCTTGAACACTGATAGCTTATACACTATTCCCCCAAGAGCTGTAACAGTTCCATAAACACATCTGTTGTTCCCACTGCCTCCCTCCTTTCACCTCCGCCTAGTATCCTCCCACAGTTTAAAACGCTGCCTCATGACAGCCGCCGTCTTTCCTTTACTCCCGGCGTAAGCCTGCCATTGAAAACTCACCTTAAACATCTTTTTTCGATCGAAGGTCTCCACACTCATATACCTATTGGATACCTAAACTTCCTTATGCAGCCGAGTTAGGATTTGTCAGTTTCTGTTTATTCTCTAGGATCCGGCGTTTGTGGAGCGCTGTTTCTATCCTGTTGAGATAAGCCCTTGTGGCCCGAAGATTTCTTCATGTTCACAATTACAAATGTTTCATAGCCCCATATCCTCCCTGCGTAATTGTTGCTCATTTTCTTTTTTCCTTTCCTCCTGCCCAAAGTATAGACCCGAGAGTTGATTAGATACAGAGAAAAATAATATGAAGAGCAAGTATTCCTAACACATGAAAAGAGCTGTAAAGGCTACCTGTTAGAATTGTACCGTAAATCACGGCCGAAAGGTACGATACCGGGAAACTGTGTCTAGTGCTATTATATCCGATGCAGGGAAATGGTATCCGAGCCTCCCACCCTAAGAGTATCTGTTGCGGAAACCCTAGCAAATTAACCTCCCTTATCACAAACCGATCATAGATCGCCATCCTCCTCAGATTAGAGGACCGTTAAACAGAAGATTTAACACTAGGCTTTAGTAGTATATGTCGACGATTGTGTGTGCACGGGAAAGAAGTACTGAGGAGGGGTCATTAAAGTTAGGTCAACGATGTTCTTATCCACACAATGCTCAAAGTGAAATCCTAAATTGGGGTTTCTTTTCTCCTCTGTAGGCTATGGCCCCACCCCCTCACCCCCTCACCCTTACATCTCCATTGATATCTAAAGTTGTTCCCCATACTAGCCCTAAAAAATGGCTTCCGGCAAGTTTACGTTAAGTTCCCGTACTATAATATCGTATGATATCAAATCGTACGCTACCTGAGCTTTCGGTCGGAATCCCAAACATAGACGAGTGACGTCAGTGATGACCAAATAACTCCACAGGGGAAGCAGTGGTGATAGTCAAGTTATATGATTGAAGCTAGCAGCGTTCAAATGTAGTAGTCTGTATAAACAGACTACTGCAGAGTTGGGTTTTTATTTGCACGTACTGTACTGACTATGCAACCTTGGCTTATGCTTTGGAGTGCCGGATACTAAGTGGTGTCCGCCAAATGGTAGTTAATTTCAGAATCACTCATCCATGAGTTGCTCTGCTGCCTAGTTTAATTAGTTTAGGAGTAAGTTTCGGATCCCAAATTACCCTAGGCTCTGATATAGACTACCCGCTACCAGTCGAACGGCATTTGGTTTTGACGAACGTCAAGGATTAAGGGATTGCCGTGGGGGGACTAACAGATAACGCCGCGGTATGGTGCAGTAGGGGGAATAGCTCAGGACTTAGGAGTCATGTGAGAAAGGTATGGTCAGAAACTCCGTTGCCTTCTTCGTCCCCCTTCTGATCTGTATCTAAACTAAACCAACGGTAAAGAAAGGAGTATATGCAACGCGGAATCAAAGCATTCCAATCCTTCGATAGACCATCACATATATCTCTCTTCCTCCATGCATGTCCCCATTGCTCCTTACACTCCCGTGATAACAGGAACATGTCCGGAGAACCTTCCCGGCCAACCACTAGAGTTTCAGAACATTCACAGCACTCCCAAATTATCCACCGTGCTCCCGTCACTTTCAAAATCACCCACAACGTTACATCGCCCTTCTGCAACTTCTAACAGAACTTACTCTTCGATCTTTAGAGATATGGGGTATCATATGGCAAAAGTGGCAGCCTACGATGACACCGCACTGCGCTGCTCTGTACGAGTGCTGAGCTTGGAAATCTCGATGGATATCAAATAACGCAACCCCTACCCCCATAGAACCCAGTGCGAGGTTGCGGGAAGATCTTTCCGGCCCGTATCGACATCGCAAAGGAGAATGCTGTGAAGCTTTGGGTCAAGCGATATTCAAGATTTTCGACTGATCCATTCGCCGGGCTGGATGTGCTTATATACACACCAAGCTAGCAGATTCAACTCGGCGCACACCAGGCTGTTCGTTCATGGGAGCGTAAGATTTGTGCTGTGCAGCAGTCCAGAACGTCCAAAAACTAAAGAGAGAGGTGGCAGCGGAAGCAATGGTCCACTTGGTCGAACAATCAAATCTGGTATCGCATTGCTGGGCATGGCAGTTTTCCTGGAGTCGCACCTCCTCCTATCGCTCCCTGCCGTGCCTCGGGGGTGACTTCCAGGTATTCTTTGGGTGGGGCCGCTGGTATCGACCTAAACGACAGGGCGCTAGGCCCGAGGAAAAAGGGAAGGAAGGTTGTCTCTTGAGTCGCACAGACAGGTAGGATATGGAGAATTACCAATAGGAAGAGTGTTCAGTAGAACAAAGCGAAGCCCACCATTTAATACCCACTGCTCTTCATGCTTTCGCCCTCGATATACTTCTTGCTCGTTCCATTATACCCCCCCTTCCGTCTTCTCCCGAGGAGAAAACCCTCCCCATTTTGTACGGCACCCCTGAATGTTAAGGATTAGCACCGCTTTTCTCACCACCGCAAGGTATAAAAAGCTGGCTCACGATGACGTGTGGACCCACGACCACGATTGTGTCCTCAGCATTGGCATGGTGGAACATCCTCTGCGTTTGAGGAGCCGGAGGGCACAAGGCAGAAACCTTGCGGCTTTCATAGCCCCACGGAGCCCAATTCAGCTGAGAATCCCGGGAGGAAAGACACTTTGCTCGCCAAAATCAAAACTGCCCGTGAGGTATATCCACCGGTCACAACACGGCAATCACTCTCCTTTGAAACTCATGACGATGCTAGCTACCACTCATGAACCAAAGCATCCCTAGAAACCAGTGCCTCTACTAGTATAATGGACCGTTAATAACGCCGTGCAAAATTGAGCCACTTTGCGCTTTTCCCTAGGAGGAAAGGACCGCGTCTTTTCTGTGGTGATAAGATAAACTTCAAATTCAAGAGCGAACTAACTTAGTAAAGCCTTTCTATTACGGGAAATGGAGAAACCTACCACGACACAGAGCTACGAGTACGTGGAGATCGCGGTGAATATCGGAAAGAACGGTCCTAGTCTCTATAGAACTTAGTACGGGGTGGGGGAAGAGATTTCCACTTCGTACCGACATCACAAAGAAACATGCTCCCATGATTTGAGGCGGGAGGTATGTGGATCACCAAACTGGTTCCATCAGAAGGCCTGATTGAGCGCATCGATATACGCCAAGCTAAGTGATCAATCGCTAGCACTCTTTGCTCGAACATCGCATTGAAAGATCTGCGTGTTCAAAATTACGGTATCTCATTCCTGTACGGTGGCGTGACTGTGTTGGTCATGTGACACAGCCACATGACCTATTGTTATGCTCGAAGATTCTAGCAGGTTAGATAGATTTCCTTGGTATGAGTCAGTGTTCGCATAACCATAGAAGGGTATAAATAGGGGTGTATTTTTGCTTTCAGTTAGAGGAGCACACAAGCTTGGATTAATCTATGAGTCTTAAAGATATATCTTGTTCACCAGGTCTACTCCACTATTACAAGTGCAAGTGACTTAGATACAAATGTTCTCAGGTTATGAGCCCGGGTTTGTGAGATCTTGCGCAAACCTGAACATCATATACCAGAAGGCCATAAGTGCACTCCTAAGCGAGCGTATACTGTTGATCCTCCCCTCAAACTCCTCCTACAACAAAACCAACCTAGCCCACCACTACTTCGATGCACTAGACTGGTGGACATGTCCTCACTGTAACAAAATACGCCCTCTTTCACCTGATTATCTTCTCCCTTCCTGTTGGGAAAAATACTACGACGAGCTACACCGTGACGCAATCAGGAACTTGAGCGAGATAAATAGTTGGCAATTTTATTCACAGAGAAACAGACCCCTTCCACTAAACAGACGATTGGAAACGACGGTAATTGGATCAATACCATGATAAAGCAATATGTCAAGTATTACTGAAAACGTCTTCAAGCTATCCGTAACCAACTACCCAAAACTGGAAGGTCAAGAGAACTACCAGACTTGAGCACAAGCCTGGCTGGTTGTCTTCAAAGTCCTCGGACTGTCAGAGGTAGTACTTGGAATGGAAAAGAAGTCTCAAATTCCTACAATTGCAGCATCCGATGATGCTGCAAAAGTTACTACGTGGAAGAAAAAGGACACTAAAGCTAGATTCTACCTATACCAAGCAGTAAACTCCATCTGCCATGCTGACATGTCTGCCAAAAGTTCAGCAGAGGAGGTCTGGCAAGCATTCAAAGACCGATTCGACAAAGAAACTCTGGCTACCAACATGATGCTACTTGTAGCCATCTGGAAAATGAAACTTGTCTTCACCCAATCCATCTCCGACCATGCCACAAAGTTCGAAACTGCATGGAACAGCCTTGCCCAATGATGTTCATCCACTAATGATGAAACAACCAACAAATTCCGAACCGCGATGCGAGCATGGACACAAGCAGAAGAAGTCAAAGGTACTGTCTTCATGTTATCCATCAACGAGTCGCACCCTGATCTATGTGATATCTTGTCAGCAAGGAAGACAACCAGATACATGGATGTTCGGGATTACTTTCTAAGTAGGGCAGCAGAAAAAGGAGAAGGCAAAGAGGAGGAAAAGGTACTGTCGGTACCTTATAAGAACAAGAAACAAATGTATTGCACATGGTGTGCAGCAAGAGGTGGGAAAAGCGATACCCACAATACCAACAAATGTCGAGGTCTGTTAAGGGAAAAAGCCAAAAAGAAGAAACGGGACAACAAGCCGAACAACACAGCTGTTACTGACGCTACAGTTACGGTTCTGATGACGAAAGCCAGGGAACCTCCTACACCAGAGGAAGGGGTTGTCTGCAGTATGACAACCGGGGAAGTCTCAGTGGAATGGTTGTATGTTTCGGGAGCATTGAACCACATATCACCAAGTTTGGGCTACTTCCAAAGTCTTACGCCTTCCTCCAAAAAGATAGTAACAGGAGACGGTAGAATTCACCAGGCAACTGCATCCTGTGATGCTTACCTCCACTTGCTCCTGTTGGATTGATCTAAACATACAGTCATCCTCAAACGAGCACTGTATGTACCCACGTTTCGATACTCATTGGTACCTGAATCCCGATTGGACTATGTTGGAGTAAAGGTTATGGTAGAAAAAGGAAGAAGAATGTTTGAGAAGGAAAGGATGATTTTCATGGTTGCGGACAAGAAAAGTGGGTTGTGGTATGTTAGGATGAGTAATGAGAAGTTTTTTGTTTCTGTTTACGAAGAATGGCACAAAGCCCTTGGACATCCCAATGTGATTAAGGATTGTTACAAGGACGCTACCCCTATCGCTCCTCCATCAGACTTTCACTGTACAACATGCAATCGGAACAAAACCACACATGTAAAACCAGAGTCAAAGGATATCAAAACCAAGTCAGCTTTTGACAAAGTCCATTCTGATCTTAGTGGTCAAATGTCCACATCCATGCTGGGAAAGAATCTCTGCTACATGAGGTTCATAGATGATTATACCAGGTATTGTTGGATTTGCCTACTAAAGACAAAAGACGGAGGAGAAATTGCCATAAAACACTTCTGGGAAAAGGTACTTACTCAATTTGGTAAACGAGTCAAGCGATTGCATAGCGACCCAGGAACCGAATACCTTAACCAGAAAGTGTCTGAATTCCTAAACACAAAAGGAGTTATTCACACCACATCACCAGCCTACAACCCTGAATCAAATGGAGTCGCAAATAGGTTGAATCATACCCTTACAACAATGGTGCGATGTATGACGCCACCTGAACCAAAATCATTGTGCGGAGAAGCCTATTCCACAGCAGCTTATCTCTACAACCGTTGTTGGCATTCATCAATAAAAGCAACACCTTTCGAGCAACTATATAAAACAAAACCCATGATTAGTCATCTCCATCCCTGGTTCTCTGATGTCATGGTACACATCCCAGCTGAGAATCGTGGAAAATTTGACCAGACAGCAGAAGAAGGTCACCTAGTCAGCTACACTTCCAGTCTGATGATCTACTGTGTTTACATACCTAAATGGCATACTGTGATCGAAGCAAGGGATGTGAAATTTGGAAAGACAAAAGGAGTATCATTTGAATATCTTGAACGAACAATAGAAAGAGAACAGCAGGAAAAGTGGGATCAATCCAGTGAATCGGAACATACCGATGAGGACAGGACATCTACCCCATTAAGACTGACAACACCAGTACCACCTCCCAATACCTCTATTCCTGGCGAATTCCAGTCAACACCAATTCCTCCTCCAGATACCTCCTCCTCAGCAACTCCAGCACCCCATCATTCTACTCGTGAACGAACTCAGATGCAGAAAGCACGAAATGAGGACCGACTTCAAATAGAGAGGAAGATACGGTCTCCACAACGTCAGATAAAAGGAAGCGAACGGGACTGTGAGCTGGAAGGCCTAACCGGGGATGAGGTGCAACTTCTCCAAGAAAGAAAAGAGGGACTTGATAAACAGCTTCGAAATGAAGAAGGGAATCTGCAAAGACATACGGTTGTTGGTCTCATGTATCACATACCTGACCCCAATACGTTTAGAGAAGCCATAGAACCGTAGCAGAGAGAGGAATGGCAGAATGCCATGGATGAAGAGATGAAGGTACTGCGAAAATGAGAAGTAGGAGTGGAAGTGGAAAAACCAAGTAGAAAAAAGGTATTAACAGGACGATGGGTTTATAAGGCCAAGGTCAAAAAGGATGGCACTATTGAACGTCGGAAAGCAGGATACTGTGCAAGAGGTTTCAACCAAGCCCCAGGCAAAGACTATGAAGAAGTTTATGCCCCGGTTGCTCAGTTAGAATCCCTGAGACTCCTGCTGGTAGTAGCTGTCAAACGTGGTTACAAGTTCCGACAAAGTGACATTAAGAGTGCCTTCCTGTATGGCAACATAAACATGGAAACCTACCCGGAGCTCACGGAAGAGTTTCGCGAACCAGGCAAGGTGTAACCAGTATGGGTACTAGGTTATTTTATGTTTGGTGTCACAGTATCGTTTGATACTTGTATTGTTTCGTGTGCTATCAGTTGATACACACAATGTTTTGGAATATCGCTCATACTGGAGATAAGCGACAGGCTCTATTTAAAGACTGCTGATTCCCACAATGGAAACAGCAGACTTTGACAGACAGTATTCTTAATATACTTGATTGAACGGTTACTTCTTTGATCTCCTATTGCACCCCGTTCAAAGCCTCCTTTAGTAAGCACCGCTGGCTTCTTGTTGATCAAGAAGCCATCTGCTCCTATCATACTGGTACGTGACTAGGGCTTGCCAGAACATGTTACATTTTTTTAACTTCAGCAAGTAGTTAGAAAGCCTGCACGGACCTGGTCTGGTCAACCTACGAAGCGTCCAACAATGAAGCTAGCAGTGGGGAGTGGCGGAACCAAGAGAGGTTCGGCTCCGCCAACATGGCACCATTGAGTCACTAGAGACTCGAAGTGGGAAGCAGGTCCCATGAGAAGGCCTTACCAAGAAAAGGCACGCCAAGAAACCGAAAGGGCCAAAGAGCAACTTCTCGATTGATGAAGCAGAAAGACAACTAGCACGAGACTTGGCCAAGCAGACCTTTAGCGAATCAACAGACAAATTAGCCAAGGCAGCAACAAGCCTTCCTGGGCTATTTCCCTCGAGTCCCAGGAAAGGAAAGGCACCGGCGGAACCACCAAGGAAAGACAGCCTACCTGTCGACACACAAAAGAAGGAAGACAATGACAGCGAAGACTCAGATGACTCGGTGAAAGCAGAGCCTCCGGACGAAGATCCTAGTGATGAGCCAGAAAGCTCCCCAGAAGACAGCTCCAGCAGCGAAGAGTCTGAACAAGATATGTCCGAAGAAGAATCCGCTGTGCCGCCAGGCCCAGGGGCCCGGCGAATAGGACCAAAAATCAAACTTCCGCTGCCACCCTCGTTCCCGGGTGAGAAAGAGGACCTAAAACCTGACACATTTGATTGATAGGTAACAACCACTCCTCAATACCTGGCCCTGCACGGAGTGGAAAACACAAAGGAAGGAAGTGGAGTGTACTTTGGAAGCTTCTGTACCGGAAAGGCAGAGGAAGCATACCACCAAGCAATGAACCACTATGAGAGTAGGGAAAAAATCCAAGGAACAACTCTGATAAAATACCTGAGAGAAAGATTCCAATCCTCGCGGAACACGGAAGAACTATACAAAAGGTTCAAGGATATCCAGCAAGTACGAAATGGCAAAACAGAAAGAATAACCTTGGTCGCGATAGATCTCTTAATGTATCGCGGACGATTGCCAACTGGGACGGTATCTTAGTACACGCTGCGACAAAGATTGTATGCAGCAATGTATCCCAGACTACGCCAGGAGATAGAACGCATGGAAGAAGAGGGAGATTCCTTTGACAAGATAGTCAAGCGGGCCGAACGAGAGGACGCTATCCTGTATGAAACAGGAGTTTACCGAACCCATACATGACAGCAGAGGAACAGCAAAGATTCATCACCGTGGAACAAAACAAAAAAGGATAAACCATACCGTAAGAATTCGAAAGACAAGAAGCAGAAACGATGCAATGAAGGCACCTGTTTCGAATGCGGAAAAAAGGGGCACTATGGGAAGGATTGCTATACCAAAAAGGGAAAAGGAAAAACAGCTAAGCGAGCAACAAGTACGAACCACATGGAAGCAACCGAATACGTCGAAGTGGAAATTAACTCGGTGGAAATGGAAAGCCTCCAAATGCAACCAATACTGGTAATCAGGCCCCGTGACACTCTAGAAGGAACAATTCACATAGAAGGCCACCCAGCAAAGGTACTATTCAACACGGGAACAATCAGCTGCGACATAGTTAGTGCCACCTTTATCTCTACCCATGGCATCCCTACGGAACTCCTGCCCCAACCGACAACCGTCAATATGGCCATGAAAGGCTCCCGCTCCTCAAGCCATAAGAAGTGTAGTCTGACAGTGGGAATCAGGAAAAAGAAATGGACAAATCAGGAGATGTTGGTAGGAAATCCCGCGAAATACGACGCCCTCATAGGAATGCCATTCCTAAAAAGACACAATGCCCTTATCAGGTGTGAGGATACAGCAGTGGAGTTGTCCGATGACAAACTGCGTGTGCTATGCAAACCAACAAGCGGGGATATCCGAGCTGCTGTGTCAGACACCACCACAACAGCATTGTTGGAAGAATACCAGAATGTATTCCCGGACAAGGTTCCTGAAACGCTACCCCCTGTGTGTAAGTTTAGCCATCACTGTAACGTGTTCGGGCTGGGCCCTAGTCACGTATCGGTACGATATGAGCAGATTGCTTCTTGGTCAACACGAAGCGAGCGCTGCTTGCTAAAGGAGGCTTCGAACGGGGTGTAATAGGAGATCAAAGAAGTAACCGTTCAACCAAGTATATTTAAGAATAC
>PYWC01000099.1:603940-617107 GCA_003182015.1 Tuber magnatum | reverse complement strand
GGTTACTTCTTTGATCTCCTATTACACCCCGTTCGAAGCCTCCTTTAGCAAGCAGCGCTCGCTTCGTGTTGATCACGAAGCCATCTGCTCCTATCGTACCGCTACGTGACTAGGGCCTAGCCCGAACACGTTATACCCATGACCTACTAACGAGGTTATGTGTGTGAAAGAATCATAACTTAACTGTATGGTGTCCAAGTGATGTCATATGCGAGACCTGTTTCCTCGCCGCCGTTACCTGGCTAGCGCTCCTCTTGCCAGATCGTGACATTAGCTTCCCTCTCTCTCCAGCCTGAGTCCCATCAGGCTAGCTCGAGCCTTCGTCTCCCGCCGCTTCCAACATTCGGCGGGCTGTCTTGCACATCGACCTCTTCGTTTCTCTCAAGAGCATTTCCATGCTCTTGATTCTCTACTCCTTCTTTCTTAGCTCTTCCCTGAGGGAACTGACCTGCCGCTCTGCCAGTTCCGCCCTCACTCTTCAGGGCTTCTTCCTGATCCGCGCTGTCTGCTGCCATCCTCTGGAGGCCCTCCAGGGAGTCGGCTTCGGTTGTGGTCGGGCTTGGTTCTTCGTTCCTGCTGTGGTTTTACAGGGATCGTCGCTGGTTCATCGAGGTCTTTTGTTTTTTCTGCCCCCCTCTCGCTCTTCGCTTCGTCCCAGAAGCGGATTCTGGGTATTCGACTAATGCCACCCCTTCAGGTTCCAGGAAACCTAGTGGGCTGGTCTTTGGTGGGGTGCGCTGGCTTTGGCGTGCCAGTAGCTGGAGCCGAATTTGTCGCTTTGGTGCACTTGGCACCCGTCGTCGGAGCATCCTGTGAAGGATGCACGATTGTGTTCGTTCTGTTGTTCCGTAAAGTGGGTGAGTGGCAGTTCCGTCACCTGTGTCCACTCGTCGTTGCTTTGTTCGTTCTTAATCGTGGTTTCGTACCCCGGGCTTGTTGGGGTAACGTTCATGGAATCGCTGAATTGCTTCGGGTGCATGGTTGAAGTTGGTGGCGGGGTACCACTCTTGGTCATATTCTGGCAGGTAATCTGTCCACTAAGCATGGTACTGGAGTCTACCGTAGTGCAAGCAGGAGGCGATTCTCTCGTCGAGTTCGTATTCGTCTTCTCCGTCTATGTGAATAGGTGGAGGGGGAAGTCTTTGTTGTAAGGGAAAAGAGTTTTCTTGATAGGGTTCGAGGAGGCTGATGTGGAATGTTGAATGGGTTTGTTTCATCGAGGCAGGCAGGGTGAGTTTATATGCTTGCGTCCCGGCCCATTCGATTATTTTGAATGGTCCAAGTTTCTTGTAGTCCAGCTTCTTGGATGGTCTCGTGGTCCGGATATTGCGTGGTATCAACCACACCTTGTTGCCGCCCGTAAGGTTCAGGTCTGGTTTCCGGTGCTTATCACTTTTTTCCTTTTAACTCCTTTGTGCTAAAGTCATTTCGTCTCGTAATATGTCATGGACCCTTCTCATATCATCGCCTTGCATTATCTTTCACGGCACTTGATATTGTGCCGGATCAAACGAGAGGTCATATCCGTAGTTCGCAAAGAAGGGTGTGGTCTTTATTGTTTCTTGTCGTCCATTGTTGTATACGAATTCTGCCGTGGATAGGAACTCTGACCAATCGTTCTGCTGATAGTTGATGTAGGCTTGCAGATACTGTTCTAATATCGTGTTTATTCTTTCGGTCTGGCCGTCCATTTGCGGGTGGAAGGCCATGCTCAAGTGTCGGCTGACACTTAGTTGTCGTGTGATTTCTTTCCATACGTCCGACATGAAGAGCGATCCTCTGTCGGAGGTAATGTCTTTCGGTAGGCCATGGAGTCTAAAGACCTGGTCTTTAAACAGGTTGAAGAATTGTGGTGTCATCATATCGATTCTGCATGGTATAAAGTGCGACATTTTCGTAAGTCGGTCAATAACGACCTATATGGCGTTATAACCGTTTGATTCGGATAGTCCGGTGATGAAACCCATAGCAATAGATTGCCATGGTCTTCCAGGAGTTTCGAGCGGTTTGGGCAGCCCGTAGGGTGCGCATTTAACCGTTTTCATTCATTGACAGGTGTCGCAATTCTTTACATATCAGTTAATATCGTCGCGCATTGACGGTCAGTAGTATGATCGTTGAATTAAGGCTGTTGTTTTTGCCGTTCCGCTGTGTCCCACTGGTGGAATGTCATGATTTCTTCTTATCGTTTCTGTTCGTAAGGCTTCCTTGTCCGGGAGCCTCATCTTGTCGTCATACCATAGGTATCTATCTTTTTCCCGGTATAGCCTAAGGGCTACATCTTTCATTTGTTTTAGGCCTTCCTTCAAGGCCTACTTTATGTCGTTGATTTCCTGGTTGCTGGTGGTCTTTCTTTTTATCCATTCTTCGTATCCGTCGTCGCTGCTTGTGGCCATGGTTATTTCGTTTAGGGATCCGTATCCGCTGTCTTCATCTTCTTCTTTTGTGAAGTACTTCTCTTTAGGGAGGAGTATTCTTTGTCATTGCGACCATGTTTCTTCCTTGTCGGGGAAGTCCTCCATCCTGCGAGTCAACACGTCCAGCTTTCCTCCTTCCTTTCCTGGTTAGTATTCGATTTGAAGGTGGTATTGGCTTAAGGTCTCGCTCCACCTAATCTGTCGTCCGTTGAGTTCCTTGGTAGTAGTAAACGCTAGTAGGTTCTTTTGGTCTGTGATAACGCAGATCACATGTCGACTTCCTAGCGTGTACTTCGTCGAGTCTTTAACTGCTTAAACAATAGCTAACAGTTCCTTGTCGTGAATGTCATAGTTTTCCTCTGCCTTTGACATTGTTTTTGATCGAAATGAGACCGGTCTCCATAATCCATCCTTTCCTTGCTGGGAGAGGATACTGGAGCATATGTAGTTAGATGTGTCCTACTCGACCATGATGGGTAGCGTGGGGTCGAAGTGTCGTAATATCAGTGTCGTAGTAAGTTGCTTTCTCATATCGTCGAATGCTTGTTGTTGTTTTTCTCCCCTTTCCCATTTGACCTCTTTCTTTGTCGTATCGTAGAGAGGTTTAGCTACTCTGCTAAATCCTTCAATGAATCTCTGTTAAAGTTGCAGAAGCCCACGAAGCTTACCACTCCCTTCACACTCTTAGGTGCCTTCCAGTTATCGATAGCCGCCATTTTGACTGGATCGGTTCGTACTTCTTCTGGGTTAATGATAAATCCCAGGTATTCGACCTCGTCTGTATGGAAGTTGCATTTCGAAGGTTTTAGTTTGATCTTGGCTTCTCTCAATGCCTGTAAGACATTCCGTATGTCTCGGTGGTATTGCTCCATGTTGTCTGAATAGATGAGGATATCGTCCAGGTTGACGATACAACATATGTCCAGGTATTTGCTCAACTTGGAGTTGATCCATCGTTGGAATGTCGCTGGTGCATTGGATAATCCAAAGGGTATGACTAAATATTAGAATAGTCCGTATCGCATCCTGAAAGCCGTTTTCCATTCATCTCCTTCGGCTATCCTTATATTGTGATATGCGTCCTTGATATCCAACTTCGTATAGTGCTTGGCCCGTCCTAGTCGGTCCAGCGCTTCGTCGATCAATGGTAGAGGGTACCTGTCCTTTTGTGATACCGCATTCAGTCCCCGGAAATCCATGCAAAGTCTCAGTTTCCCATCCTTCATTTTGACAAATAGGATGGGTGCCCCCACTATGGAGGACGATGGTCTGATCCATTGCCTGGCCAGGTTCTGTTGGAGGCATTCACGCAGCGCCTTCAACTTCTCTTCTCTTAACGGGTAGAGTTTCATGAAGGGGGCCGCCTTTCCTTCCTCTAGCTTGATCTGGTGATCTTCACTCTTGTGTGTGGGAAGATCCGTCCTTTTGTTCTCTTCGAATATCCCGCGATAGTCATGATATTCTTTCAGAACCAGTTGCCTCACAGTTCACTTCTTCTTCTTGGCTTCTTCCTTCACCCCTAGTCGTGTGCTAATCGTTGACGCTTCTGCGATTGTTGGTCGGTCTTCTTCCTCATCCCATCTGAGGATCCTGGTCTGTTCTCCTCTCCGGTAGAGTTGACTGAAGGCCTTTGCTGATATGGAAGATATGCTTAGGAGTTTCTCTTCTGTCGTTTCGGTGGGGGTGTTGTCCTTCGGGGTTCCTTGTCCAGTGCTGCCGAATCCTTCCTCGCCTCTTTTGGTCTTGTCCAGGTCTCGGACTTTGTGGAGCTCCCTGGTATCGATATTTTCGATAATCATCTGGGCTATACGATCCCCTTTTTGGATCGTATAGTCCTTATTCTTCAGGTTTATTAGTAGAACTTGTACCTCGCCCCTATAGTCTGCATCGATCACTCCTGCGCCTGTGGTAATCCCATGTCAGGTGGCCATACCACTGCATGGAGCGATTCTTGCATAGGTGCCGTCCGGTAGCCCCACTGCAATTCCTGTTGGTATCATCTTTTGTCCTCTTGCGGAGACCATCGTGTCTTCCGTGCTGTACAGGTCGTGACCTGCAGCCTTCTTTGATCCTCGTGTTGGTTTCCTAGCATTCGGGTGTAACACTTGTACCCTTATGCCTTCATAGTGGGGGATCATTTCTTCGTGTTTGGTGTTCATGTGGAGGATCTGCGTCCTCAGGTTCTCTCTCATTGCTTGTTCTTCGGCGATCACTTCAATTGTTGGGGAAGTTTCCAGGCACAACTACGTGCAGAGTTCGCTGTTGAAGTTGATTTGGCCTTTTTCCCAGTCGATATTCGGATTGTGTCGTTTCAGCCAGGGTGTTCCTAGTATCGCACTGTGTTTCTGTAAGTGCGCTACCTGGAACGTCATAGCCTCGTGATGTGACCTGATCTCCATAACCGCCTGTGCTGTATGGGTGATGGGTCCTGCTTTGCTTTTTTCCCCGTTGACCACGTATATTTCTCTTGGTTTCTTTATCTTTTTCACGGGTAATCCGTGGGTTTCAGCGAAGTTTCTGTCTATGAAATCCTCGGTGTAACGACCCAGCATACGTGAGCTATGGCAGCCGGAACCTACACCCATACAGGTAGCCCGGAGGCGAACTGGTAGGAACCGGCAGGCAAGTGAGTACTTGACCTACGGAGACCCGATGGCCCGGGCTCCGAGATGAGCAGACTTAGTGGACACAAGTATTTAGGTACATGGCTACGCCCAAGGTTGGTGTCAGCGTACTTAGGGACCTATGAAGGGCCAATACACAGCTAGGCTGGGTAACTAGAGAAAGGCCGAGTGTGTCTATCCCCGGAAGAGGGATAGATAGGGTAACAGGAGAAAATCCACTTGTCCACCGGACAAGATTACCCTACCCACAGAACAGGGTTACCCTGCCTTGAGGCTTGGATTACCCTGTTCAAGGACCTGAGTTACCCTACCTGCCAATACGAAGTCCCTCGGGGAGTTTGGGAAAAATGACTGGAATGTTTGTCACACGAAGCCATGCATAATACTGGAATCTGGGGTTCCGGGAGATGCTATTGGGCGAGCTACGCAGCTACGAAGAAGCTGTAAATTGAAGACATTATTCCTATCATGCCCCTCCGGCCCCGCCTTGAGGCCCGGACGTCATGGGCAAACGGTTGCGTAGTTGTGTGCAGTCTAGCAAAGGAGGATCTTTGGAGACCCGCTTGCAACACCGTATACGTTGCTGCCGTCCGGTCGACCGTAAGCTGTTCGCAGGATATATAAGGGGGCATAGGGTGGAAGGTGGAGTACCTCCTCCAAGTTGTTCGGAGTAAAACGGACCAAAACTGACGGAGTTAACGGGAGTTAACCGTGGGGGTCCCGAAGGTAGTCCCGGGTGGTGCCGGGACGACTGGGAACGTTTTGCACCTACCACGCCCAAGGATGTCCCCAACGCCATAGGCTCTGAGAGGGAAGTGCAGAGACACTAAAAGCATGATTCCTACCGCAGGTAAGGTGTATCCGAGGTAGTGGTCGTGGGTAGCGCCCATTGGATCACTCCTGGACCACCGTACCCTGCGGAAGACACCGGAAGCCCGAGACTCGTAAATAGTAGATAGATAAACCGCTCACGGTAGCTTCCGGCGTCAAGAAGAAATCAACGCGCATGGGAAGGGTGTCATAGATAGTCTAGTTCAGCAAGGGGTCTTGACAGTTAGCCACTGGCAAGTCCCCGATGCGCAGAGGTTTTCACTCCGGCGGGCAGAATGGAATTGCGCCGCAGAAACGATATGCACATATGGTGAACGCCGACTAGAGCGGGTCGACACATACATGCCCGAAGGGGGTGTCAGGAGACGTGTCGGACCGCCCTTAGCGGAGAAGGGTGTACTCGAACAGTTGGAGTAAACTGATGGGGGAGTTTCTGGCATAAGATAAAACTACCTGAAAGTCTATGCGAGAACTCTCCTACTCCAACAATCAATCCTCTCGAGACCTTAATTGAGTGAAGCGTCAGGCTTAACGATATTAAGTTTTACCGTCTACTTTACTCTTACATCTGTGTGAACTTTTGGCGATAAGTTTGAAGTTGTTTGGTGCGGTCGCAACCTTGGGATCCATCTTCCTAGGGGTGCCCCCGTTACACTCGGTTGCTCCTGAATCGAGCATCACGTTCGTTTCTGTCTCTTTATCTGTTGTGCATAGTTTTATCTTAATCATAAGATGTTCGTTGTCATTCCCGTAACCATTCGTGTTGTTGATTGTTGCCTTATTCTCTTTTTCGTTGATGGGGGTGTCTTGTTTTTCCTGGTTGATATATGTGCGATGCCGGTGGGTTTGCCTCTTTCCTCGTCCCGCAGACCACTCTTTGCCGTGGACTTTATTCATTTAAAGTCTCCTGCCCTTCCGTCCTCTCTGTGGCTTCCATTTCCTGGAGTTTCGTCTCCTTTCGTTGACCATCCTTGATGAAGTGCCTCTTCCGTCCGCATCGGAGGCATGCATTCTCTTTTCTTCTTTTCTGGTATTCCTGGTCGGACAACGGTTGGAATCATCTGTTCCTTCTTCCTGCCGCGTCCAAGTCCATCGGGCCTCCTGCTGGTGGCGGTCTTGGTGTGTTGTCCAGTCAGTAAGTCCCTTTGTTGTTGCATGGCAGGATCGGGTGCTACATCCCCTTGGTCCTGTTTTGAGCGTGTCTAACGAGATTGATTTTGTCTTCTTTGTTGACAGCCCATATGGCGAAGCCTTCTGCCGTTTGATTGGTCTGGTCCAGGCTTATCCAGGCCTCTTGCAGCCTTTCGTTAGTACCGCCCAGGAGATGGCAGTACTCTGTGTCATCGTTGTATTCTGCTTCGACGGATATCATGCGGAACTTGTGCCAGTAGTCGGAAAAGTTGTCCTTTCCTTGTCTCATCTTTTCCAGTTTGAGCCTCACCATTTCCTTGGTGTTTCTGTCCTCAAACTGGGTATGGAGAGTTTCTTTAAACTCCTCCCACGAGGCCCATATCCGGTCTCTTTTTCCTTCCACGTAGGGCATTATCCATTGCCCTGCCACTTCTCTTAAGAGGGACTCGGCATCGTCCACCTTAATCGTGTCTTTTCCAACTCCATACCCCTTGACGTTGAAGTACTATTCCAACTGACTGAGGAACTGTCCTAGTTTTCGCGGTCTTCCTCATAGAGGTCCTGTTCCTTTGCTTTCGGTCTTGACTCCGGGTGAGCATTAATGGCCCTCAGGAATCTCGTTATCTGGTCCTCCGTCATCATCAGGGCCTGCACCATAGGTCATGTCGGGGTGCTGGTGTTGCCGCTGTGGCCATCCTTCTTGGTCGCGGTGTTCCGTCGGGAGAACTATCTGGGGGTGAAGTTTGTGCAGGTGTAACCGGACTTGCCGCTCTGGAGGGTTGGCTTGCTGCTTCGCCTAAGGCATTTCGTACTCGTCCTAGGTCGAGAGTGTCGTCTTTGAGATCGATATCTCCCTCGTTGTCTTAAGTGAACTCTGAGTTCTCTAGAGTTGCCACTCTGCCGTCATTAGGTGTCGTAGGAGACGCAACCAAATATTACGGTTTCCCACTACTTGTGTTACTTGCAACCGGTAATGACCTTGGTTGGTTCTTCCGAACTGCGCTGCACTGTGTCCTAGAGCTCCTCGAGTCTCTAGGCCCTATCTTAGTATTCTCACATAAGAATCGGTTTCTCACCAGCGCCGAGAGTATCAGTCTTTGATTTGGTTAATATGATCTGTATAGCGGATAGGTTCTTAACTCTAAAGCGGATCCGTCTAGCGGATGAGGTTGGAGCGTAAAGGTTTTTATATTGTAAAGATCATAAAGTAGTAGATAGGAAATAACAGTAGATGGTTGCGTGAAGAGCTAACCCATCTGTGAAAACCCGGCCTTTATATAGGCCTCTTCCCGCAACCCTAACCCTGCCCTGATCCTCAAGCAAGGTCAGGTGCGAAATCCATCACCTGACTCTAATAAGTCATGTGTACAAACATAAAACATCCCATGACCTCTAAGTGACGTCATGTGCGCAAACATAAATCAAACGCAATATAAATAAACCAACCACATGACCTACTAATGAGGTCACGCGCGAAACATAAATGAGTCTGACTTGCCGGTAAGCCTTACTGGCTAGCCTAGACTTTTCCCATGACGTCAACTGTATGTCATGTGCGAAATGCAATCAACATAAACAAGCCCCATGACCTGCTAACTAGGTCATGTGTGTAAAACCAATTTAAACATAAACGAGCCCCATGACCTGCTAACTAGGTCATGTGCTTGAAAGAATCATAACTTAACTGTATGACTTCCAAGCGACATCATATGCGAAACCTGTTTCCTCGCCGCCGTCACCTGGCTAGCGCTCCTCTAGCCAAATCGTGACACAGTTCTAAAAAGCTTAAAGCACTTTTATCAGGCCTGTCAGAAGGCTTCCAGCAAGCAATTGCAGTTAGGGTATTGGAGGAAGAAAGTCATTGCCAATATTGGGAACTCATTGGCAAAGATCAACAAATCAAAACCTCAAACCTCCGGAAGCTTACAGAGGCTACTGTAGTTACTACAGAAACTGTTATTAGTCTAAGAGAGAATTGGGAGCGCTTAGATAGCACGAAAGCAGCAACCAAGGCCTGAAAGCTTACCAAGCTTTTTGATTCCCTCTCACTTACCAGCAAGCCAGCCAAACCACTCTTCTCATCAACTAAACCTCTTTCTAAGAGCAAGGAAAAGAATGTTCAGCCTCCCATCAAAGCCATACAGAATGTGATAAACTTGGACAAGGAGTCTACTGACTGGGAGGATGGGAATAATCGTGATGGTAGTATATACCGGGAGCCTTCTCAGATGGCTGCTAGTACTACTAGTGGTGTTATAGTAGAGCGTCTTGGTTCACAGGGGACACTGCTGGGGGTAGATGGAAATATAGATCAAACTGTGTAGAGGTTTTCATGATTCCTTTAAGATTTAAGAAATGTATATGAGACATAGGATTGCGTAATGCGAGAACTGAGTGGGATCTCTGTACGGTACATTCCCTCTTAGTAATTTACTTTTCTTATGCAACCTGGTATTTTTCTGACTAGATCTGTACTTAGAAATTACATCTTTGTCTCTTCTTTATACCACCAGAACCCATGAACTCTGATCATGAATCCTGGAACCTTGTTCCTAACTCCCCAAGTCTTAATAGAAATATGTCTTATTTACATACCGGTACTTGTCTCTTATCCCATCTACTATAGTATGCCTTAGGCTATCTGTCCTTGACCCCACACAGACCCTGCCCATTACAAAGGTTTTCAATTAAACTCCACTTTAGTGACCAAGCAAGAAAATTCCAGACAGCTGACTATGGACAGTCAACAATCTGGTTAACTATTGAGATTTGGTGAAAACCGTAGAAAAGGATAAGGATTATACCTTTCTCAACTACGGTATGCTCCTTGTGCAATGTCTTGGATACTATAGTTGATTTGATGAAAAAAGTTTAATTGGGTACAGTTATGGTAGAGTTGTATTATACTCACTTATGTACCTATTTCACCAAAACTTCAGTTCAGGTACTTTATTATGATATTAAATAATATTATATATGATTTTATTATTATTGTATTTAACATGTATAATAATAATATTATTCTATTATATTATATTATATAATATATTATGATACTATAAAAGTTGAGTTCAAGATCCAAAATCCTAATCAAATATTAATTCAAATCTGAACTCTCAACTTTCATGCTATAGGTAATAACCCTGTTGGCCGCCAAGTCTATATAAGATAGCCTCCTCCTACCTTTTTCCTCCTTCTTACTAACAACCATCAATTGCAGCAATCAAATACAATCCTATATATTCCTTTTGTCTATATGTAGTTTTAGTTTATGAGTTTGCTAATATAATACTTACAAAGTTGGTGGTAGGCCTAGTTTCTTCTAATATAAGAAGAAGAAAACTTTAAAGTAATAGCAGCTTAGAATATAGTATCAGGTATGTAATTGACTAGTTAATAATATATTTAAAAATATATATTTCTAATTTGATTTATATGGTTTCAGAAAACTAGAGGTAGGACCAGTTTTCATATAAAATATGTGACAATTTTGGAGGTAACTGTAATGTTTCCTACTAGTTAGTATTTTCCAGCATGGGTAACAATACTTGAGTCTCATTCTTCTAAGACACCTGTTCTTCTAGTTGTTGTATCAATAGGCAAGCACTTAAGGCTCCTATACGATGATATACATAAGAGTATATAAACAATGTAGCTACTTAGATAAAGAGTAAAGTAGTAAAGTTATAGGTAAGAATATACAAAGATGATAGTATAAAAAGCTTGTCCTCCTGGGTCCTTTTGATCTCTTTTATACTCGCTCTTTATGCAACCCTAACCCTGTGACTTATAACCATGAATTATTCAAAATACTCATAATATAGTCATATGTGCTAACTACATCACATGCATGAAACTCATGACTCACAATCTGAGTTAAGTGTAAAAGTTATAATATTATTTAACTCACAACTGCAAGTTACTCAAGCTTATCAACCAATCAAAACATATCAATAACTCACAACTATGAGTCATGTAGAACCTGGTGACTCTAATATAAGTCATGGTATAAAACCTTCTAATATCTCAACTAATCCCCACTATATGCCATCTTAACCAATTCCTACCATGTGCTACAACCTTGTATAGCCACTGTCTGTGACAGTAATAGCAACCATAATCCTTGTATTTGTACTTAGCTTGATATCTTACATACAATAATACAGTTTATTAATATATTAGTAATATAATTTTAGAAAACAAAATTATATAAAATAATATAAGTAATATTCAGTTACCAAGAAGCTCATTTATTGTGTGATTATATCATATATTATAATATGATTTTAATTTGTTTTTTAATATTTTTTCTTCACAAAAAAACAATACATGTAACCAGATGTTAACAAAACCATTATAGTTACTATTACTTCCAAAATTGTCATACACTTTATGTGAAAACTAGTCCTACCTCTAGTGTTCCAGAATCATGCTATACTAAGTATCTAGGTATTATGGACTCCTGATCAAGGTATGACAGTATTGGGTTTTTGGTTGCATATATGGAAGCATATATTTGGACAGTTGCCAAACTGTTAGAGCAGTTGCTTAGTTGAGATTCTGTAGAACAGAACCTTATACAAACTGATAGAAGATTGTAGCTATGCATGAGGAAGGGGTTAAGGGTATTGGGATTTGTTAGTATAGGAGCTTTCTTTATTATATAAAAGGGTGTGTTCCTTAGTGATTTACTTTCCTTTTGCAACCTAATATTTTCCTATCAATACCTGTACTTAGAAATTACATCTTTGTCTCTTCTCTATATCACCGGAATTCATGAACCCTAACTCTAAATCCTGGAACCCTGTCCTTGACCCTCTCAAGTTTTGATATAAATATGTCTTGTTTATATACCAGTACCTGTCTCTTGTCCTGTCTACTATAGTATGTCTTAGACTATCTGTCCTTAACCCTACACACAGCCTACCTGTTACACTAGAATATAAAATTATCAGATATTATTAAGTTCAGAGTACCTCAAGAAGGTAACTAATAGCACAGCTAATATTATAAGTATAATAAATAATAGTATTTACTTAGATACTTTACTTTGTACTATAGTATACAGAGAGGATAAAGTCCTATTCTAAATCAACAGTGTGAGTTACTTCAATCATCTAGAAAATTAGGTGAGAATATGGTACTCATAATTTAAGCCACCCTTTAGAACCCAGAAGAGGAAGTATTTTATACAAAAGTCAGTTGAAAGGTAGTACTATTCTGACCTCCAGTAGCAATTCTTATCTTAGATGATTTCTTGGTTTTAGCACTTGATTGTGAAGATGTAGAAGGAGGGTAGAAGTAAAAATATATTCTATAGAAAGTAAAAATTTACTAATTAGATAAAGGGTACAGGAGAAGACTAGAGGAATAATCTTCAAGTAATACACCCATTTCTACTTTTAGTTGGTTTTTTACACTTCATTTAAAAGATTGTACTATGTTTGTAATAGTTTGAATTGTGGTTATACTTATAGCTACAAGTAGCTAGTTTATATCAATCTCTTAAAGGGAAGTCTATACTACTTTGTCTACTGAGTCTATCCTCTATGACTTATGTACTTAGTAGAATAGTCTACATATATCTACTAGTATATTTAATCTTAGATACTAAACTTGAAGAAGAGTAAAATAGAATTTAGAAATTTTATACTTATATTACTATTCTAGTCTACGGGGTATTTTGATTTACTTGTAAGGCAGTGGGTAATTGACTTTCCTACAAGCAGTTTTTTATGTATTATAGCAGCTCAAGACTGAAAGAATTTTTTCTTCCTATTGCAACCTCAACATTGGGTACTAGTGGGTTGAATATCTTGATTTCTAGTATGATACTACCGTACGTACAAGACTACAGTGCTGAGAAAGCATACCAGAGATATTATACATGCAAGATATTCCCCAACCCCTCCACACCACAACCCACTCCAATCGATTCATTCCCCTACAAGGATTTCTAATCCACCATCCACAACAGGCACCACACCTTGAAAAGTCCGCTGTGGAGCCCAGAATTTCCACGCCCGTCCCAGGCAAACATCCCAAAAGTGATTCCATTTCGGTAAGTTACAACACTCGCTCCATTGTCCCCACCGACGTAAAGCACAGTTCGGACACCCATCACCTAACCACCGCTACGATACACAGGAAGGGGGGGGGGGAAC
>PYWC01000099.1:593345-603853 GCA_003182015.1 Tuber magnatum | reverse complement strand
ATCCTCCCCCCCCCCCCTTCACAACTAACCGTAATCAAGCAAACCCACCACGCACCAATACATCAATGCAGAAACCTACCAGAACTAGCATTATCCACCACACACCCTACGAAACCCCATACCCACCCGACACAACAAACCAACACCCGCCCTTTCTTTCCCTTTTTTCCTAAAAAAAAAAAACATCCCAGTCCAGCCAACCTGAACGCCTCCGAAGCCAACTAATCGTGTACGGATGGACCACCGCACCCATATAAGAGTATCCACAGCCGACTGATCGACGGATTGCATTCGGCGCACGTGTCCGTGTGCCGATCACGCAGGCGGTTAGTGGCGATCATCAATTCTCACTCGGGCGTGGCCGCGTGGGGTCAGTAACTGGGATGGTTTGGCGTGGGGTGAGTGTGGTGCGGTGGGTATGGGTGTTTCGGGGGGGGGGAGCTGTGTGGGTTGGTGGTCTTGGTATCATATGCATCATACAGTAGTGGTGGAGGATGTGATGGGGTGGACACGGTGCGTCCCTAGTCTCGTCCGGAGTAGGGCGTCTGGGATGTTGGGTTGACTTGTGCTACTTGCTATGGCTACCGGTTCTTTACACCTAGGCATACACTGGCTTCGTGACCACTAGAGTATGTCGTGCCCTATACATGATGATAGGATCGTCCGGACTGGAGAGATGGAAGGAAGAAAGGAAGTCTGCAAAACCCGTGCTCTGGGATTGTGCCGGCTTGTATCATAATCTGGGAGAAAATGGCACTCTAGGACGTTGTAAATGACAACTAAACCTGCAAATCCCGTCGAGAATATCTCCAGAGTGAGAATGCTGTGCTATGTCAAGTGGGTTAACGCCATAATACGAGAGTAGCGATGTTGCCAAAGTCTATACAATCCCAGATGTCTATCTACAAGCCCACGTACCGTATTGTACAATGATATATACTAACGACAACGAAAATAAGGCAGAGGAAGATAACGCACCCCACTACCACCGCCACCGCCACCACATACAATATATATATACATGATATATAAAAAAAAGGCCACAGGTAGTCAAATTCGATCACAGTCTAACCTGTTCAGCATCCCCACTCGACCCCTCCCTCTCACTAGCCTTCTTCTCCCAAGCCTCGCGCCTACTATTCATCCGGTCGAGCACGACAATCATGCCAGCCGTCTTTTGCACATCAGCCGCCAATACCTTAACAGCCGATTCGATCTTGATAATCGTGGGTTCCCAAATCATCCTTTGGAAAGCCATGTTCGCAGTTGAATCCGTCAAGCTAGTCACCTTCTTCTTCAGGGCAAGGATCTGGTCACGACACGAAGTATCCAGCTTTTTCGCCCTCTTGATATTAACTACTGCCTGGGCGGCTGCATCTCCAATCATATTCCTGTTCGCTCTGATGACGTCGGCGGATCCAGGATTAGCGTTTATCAGCCCCCGGGAGAGGCTTGTGATGCACTCGGCATCGGCTTTTATGCGTTTGTGTTCCTTCTTTACGAACGGTTCCTCGAAGGTGGCTCTTATCAGCCGGGTGATGTGGTAGTCCTTGCGGAGAGCCGCGAAGTTGAGGTCGGTGACCTCGTGCGGCTCTAGTGTTTCTAGATCGAGGTAGGGGTTCAAAAGGAGATATCGGTGGTACGCTAGCCGCCGCTGGTCGATGGGGGTGTTCGGGTCTGAGAAGGATACATGAGTTACGTGTGAATTGAGGCTCCGGATGCATTCGAGTTGATTGCGACTGAGGTCTTGTGGCCAATGATCCGGGCAAGGATATAGCGGAATTCTAGGAGATGCGATGCTATCTTTTTTTTCGGTTTCTTCGTTTTCTTGTTTTTTTGATGATCCTTCGGCTGCTTTCTGTTCGAGCGTCGAATTCGAATTTATTGGTGTGTTATTGGATGATGGGCTGCAGAGAAAATAGAAATGATTAGGGTAAGGTTGTATATAATGGAGAGCAAAGGAGAGTTTGATGAACTTGAAAGGCGTGTAGAGTTTAATACCCGGTGGCTAGCGGCTTACGTCTCAGGAAACCAAACAGCAACCCGAACAGCCCTCGAGGCTTCTCCGGCGGTACGCCCACCGGTTGCATTTCTCCAGGCTCAGATTCCTCCGGTGGAGCCGTTCGTTTTTCTTGTGAATCGGGCACCACTTGGTCTCGTTCTGGCGGAGGCGGGGGAAGTGGTGCCTGTAGTAGTAGCTCGTTTCGAGATCTAATCTCCGCCATATCAAACCCCTGGGTCCCAGCACTCTAATTAGATTCCTCACGTGATACACAAATAGCGAGGGAGAGGAGTAAAAAAAATATATATATATATATATATATATAACTTACAGCACCCTTTCTAGCCACTGGATCGGCCAAATTGAGCTTCCTAGGGATCAACCAAAACTGTACATGAACCCCCCTAGCCTCCTGCACAGCCAATTCAAATAACAGCTTCTCCCAGGCATCCTTTCCGGAAATCGCCTTTCCCCCGGCTTTCCATCCCTTCGCCGCCCACTTCTCGGCTAACTCGCACACGCCCATGACCACGTATTCCGCATCGCAGGCCAGAACGAGTCTATCAAAACCCTCCTCGCGCCACGGCCTCAATTGAAGTGCGATGACAGCGGCCCAGAGTTCCGCTACTCCTGATGCGCTGTCGTCCCCATCGTAGTCCTCCAGCCTTCCGTAGACGTTGTCCTCCCGACGGAAGTATACACCGTAGCCAGGACGTGAACCTGGGCTCCCAGCCGCTATGCAGGACCCATCTATGAATAGGAGTACTTGCTTAGGGTCCCCATTGCGAATTAGCCGTTGGGAGGGCACCGGGGCGGAATTTTGTGCGAAGGAGAATTCACTGAGTGGCGTGCTCAGCGGTGAAGGTGGCACGAACCGGCGGGGGTGGTGCTTGAGGTCTATGAAAAGTTTTTCGAGGCGGATATCCAGTGGTGATGGCTTTCCGGATTTGGCAGCGGGGGTGAGAACTGTTGGACTATCCGTCCCTGCCACCCCTCCCCCACCCTGAGCCGTAGATCCTAACGCCTCCAGGGCCTCAATTCGTTTAAACAGTGTCGCAATCTCTTGTTTCGTTGTAGACATGTATTTATCTGCCGCCTTTGCCGTGACCAGGGTCGGGAATGCCTTCTCGACGTTACCAATCTTCGTATTGATGCTGTTCTGCCTCTGCTCAACCGCATTGACCTTCGACTCCATGTCGCCAACCCGATTACCCCCCTTCCCGATCTGAATAGTTTGAGCCTGAATCTTGTTCTCTGCTTCCCTAATCCTCTTCTCAATTGCCTCCACCCTAGCACTCTTTCTGTTAGCCTCCTTGAACTCAGCCGCCTGAACAGCCAGCATTTGCTCCAACTTTTCCATCCTCTCGTTCAATGCTTCCGTATCCGAGCTCCTAGCCGTAGAAGAAATGTAAGCCGCCTGAGCAAACACCAGATCCTCCAATTTCTCCATCTTCGCGATCTGTCTGTTGGCACTGCTGCTAGTGCTGCTGGTGCCGCTACCCCCCTCACCACCGCCACTGCTATTGCGCAGGGGTGGAAGAGTGTGCATACCCCGACGGCAAGGAGGACATTTCGGTAATCGAAGAATTTCACGGGACGAGAGCCTCATTGGACGGTGATTGGTGCGCTGCTGATGCCGGCGATGTGTCGGCGGTGATAATTGGCGAATGCAGCCGCTCGGAGGACGATGTTTTGCTGATGTGATGATCATTACCGCTGGAGTGGGGAAAAAATTTTAATTGAAGTGTGTGTGTTACTCTGACGGGCTTACGATATGATTGAAGCTCGTGCACTCTCTCCCGAGGTTCGGGCCGGGTCCGGTTTGGTTAGGGAAAAATGAACTCCCGTTACTCTTGTTAGGGCCGAGGGTTTGGGGTTTTGGGTGAATCCTAACGGCTGTAAGCAACCAGACTTAAGAAATCGAGGCTCTTCTCTCACAGCAGAGTCTGATAGACTATCACACTGTAACATCTAGAAATCGAATATCATACCTGTATCACAACAGATTAATTATTTAAGACCCGTGACGTAAGGAACTTCAGCTAGAGGAGATAATTGAACGAAACCCAATCACCTCGCTATCATCACCTAAGGGAAAATTGACAAAAAAGAGAGCTGGGAAAAAAAGCACGACCGCTGTAGCAAACTTATTCCAAGCCGATCCTGAAGTAAAACCCAGGGCAATCTTACTCCGACGAAAGAAAAAAGAAGAAAAGAAAAGGCCGTGACACTCCAGCGATAGTTGTACAATACGGCAGTTAGCCTTCTAGCCTACACGTGAATCCTTCGCATGATAAAAGACATGATCCAAAACGATTCCACAACAACACCACAAAACCCCAAACAACGGAAAGAATCCGTACAATGCTGTGAAACAAGGGATATCAAGGTACTGTAAACCCCAAGCGCACCTTTCAAATACTTTTCACCCCACCTCTTGCCAAACAGTATCCATGCAGCAAAGGAATTTCTCTCTACAATACCGTACCTTCCTCCCCGAACCAAACCCCCGCACGGCACATCACTCGGAAGGAGGTAATATCCACAAAATCTGATATAATGTTAGCGACGCGATCACCGCACACGTACCGGTAGGTGGCGGATTAGGGTAGAGTATCGATAAACCAGGAGGGACCGCCTGCCCGACCGACTATTGCGACGGTATGTGTAATTCAAAATGCCATGGAGGGGAGCACTTTCGAGCGGTTTGTCATACCAGGCAGGACAGAAGGAGGAATATATTATCGCAGGCTTTGATCTAACGCTTATGTGTCTACTGTCAGGGGGATCCCGGTGCCAGAAGACCGTTATACACATGGCCCACACAACGCCCACAGCTCGGGAATATCTTCCCATACTGTCCAGTCCACTCCAGTCCAGCGGGAAACGAAACAACCCCCCAAGTATTCTCAGATCAACTTGGCTATTATGTAACTCCCACAGAGGCACAGCGGTCAAGAGAGGCGGAGGAGCCTCCCCCCGGAGTTGCATGCATCTCCATACCAGGACGGCAAGACGCCAGAAAAACAGCGCAACACCCAACGGTCATTCGAGCTCCTATCATACGCCTGAGGTATATGTCTCGTGGGCTGTAACAAACAAAACTGCCCCAAAATCTATTCTTGGGTCCACCCGGGGATCACGTGGGACGCAGGGTACAGTACAGTACCGTACTTGTCTGAAATCCAGCTATGAGTGTCCGAAAATAGAGCTGGTATTACACAACCACCCTGGGAGCAACAAAGGGCTGTCTCGCTTTCAGATATTTTGCTAGTATGCTAGATATAAGTGCAAGTGCAGGGGGCTGTCAGGTTTCCCACCCAGAACCCGACCGCAATACAGCACAGTAGAATGGAGAAACACCGGTATCACAATTCCCCCACCAGTTCTACTAGGATGGCTATCACACAATACCGTGTCAGACCTTCCCCTCCCACCCACGGTTCCACGAGCACGCACCCTTCCTGACCCAGCAGCAAAACCCAGCAGGATACTGGAAGTGCAGGTAATCACCATACTATACCACGGTACTCACCACCCCGATACCGTAACATCTCGCGCATTATGGACAGAACAAGGCTTGCTTAGTCACGGCCCGAATCCCCTGCTGTGAATGGCCAATTTCACATCGCTGCAACGATGGAAAAATGTCTTGACGCTCCCTCATGAGCCGGATTAATCAACTAATGATGCCAACCCACAACATTACACAACCCCATCCATCCCCATCAAGCTCTGGCATCCCCACCCGTAATGCCAGTGATGGAACACAAGGTGAAAAAAGGCTTGACTTCACCCCTCCACCTATCCAAGCAGGTCTCAGAATTCCTTGGGCAGTCTGGCGGTAGACGCATGCACTTCAAGCAATACGGGCATCACGGATCTAACGGATGGGTGAAAATACCGCAGGCTGTGTTTTGGAGAGAGGAGGTTTCATTATCATAATCACACACGTTCTCCACGGCGTGAGTAGGGGGATTTCAGATGTGGATGGGGGATTTCAGATGTAGATGGGGGAGGGGTTGTCCGCAGGGAAGCTAGTGATGGTCGCTGCAGATTCGTGGACTGTGGGTGGGTGCGATGCAGGCACTGTACGCTCGAGTGAGGAAGGAGGTGGTATTACCCATGATGTCTCGGATTGTGCTACCGGTATGCCGGTAGAGTTGGGGGGCACCCGCGTTTTGTCTAGGGGAAGAAGAAAAAAGAGGTAAAAACTCTTTCGTTGGCTTCGCTTTTGGGTGCTTGTGCTCCGAGGGGATGTGGAGAGGGGTTCGATTGTGGGATGCGGTGGGATCGCCGGTATCATGCTGCACAGTCCTGCGACCCCGGTTGTTCGACAGCATCTCTGCACTGCTGTGCATGACTAAGTATGATAGGCATCATACCTTTAGCGTCATGCCATATCCAAGGCGACTTTCTCCTACTGTATATTAAGGTAATCCCGCACAGTCGATAGTTCCCAATTTCCTCTCACAAACTCCGGTACCGGCACCATATTCCGGACTTATACTGCTTGCACCCACTACTCGTATAATTCCCCCGATAGCACGCTGCAACGGGCCCCTCCCGCACGACCACTTCCCCCATCCTGCTGTCTTCCTCGCTGCCGGTACCTAACCCACAAACAACAGACATCCCGATATCCTGTGTCGTGCGTCGTGAGCCCACTGCCACCGGCCATGATACTAGTGCCACATCAATCCTAGCCCCCCATGCTCAAGCCAAGAACCCTACCGTACTCGAGTATTATACGAGTACTCGAGTGCCCATCAACCCACCATCACCCGAACAAAATACCGGTAGAGTAAATACAATAGGATATCATCCCTTCATCCGTGCAAGTATCCGTCACTCCAGAGATTAATAACAGCTCAAGTGCGGCGAAATCAGCCCACAGATCACCGGCAGACCAAGTGATAACAAATTCAACTCGCTCCTCGACCAGAATCCCTAAATCCGCTTCCACAGTACCGATACCCGTGCTGCACTCGTACTGCTCACAACGAGACGTTTCCGTTCGCACCGTTTCCAACGGATGGATGGATAGATGGGAGGAGGTTTGTATTTGAATGGTGTACTGTAGGAGATGGCATTCGGTATAATCCCGGCGAAGCTGACCTGTCACATGGGCAATACGGTACGGCTTGAGGGGGTGTCTACAGTACCGGTAGTTGTGATGTGAAACACCTAAAGGCAGGGTGGATCCGAAGGCCAGGACGGGGAGGAAGCCTTCCGCATGCGTTACAAATGATGAGAATCCCGGTCGAAAAGGGGAGGTTTGATGGGTGACACATCAATAGGAATAGGAATGCAGATATTCTAAGATGGTGATGCTGGTACGCGTGCATACAGTACCGATCGGGTTTGGAAGGTCAATGTCCCACCAGCCAAGCACAGTGATTCCTATGCGTCTTATCGCCGTTCTAGAAACCGAATCCAACGGTTGATCCATCGCTGGCAGTTTCGCGGCACTTGTAACCGTGGAACTAGCATGTCAAAAACGAAGCCCGGCGATGCGGTACGTAGCCTTACCGGTTACCAGTACAAGTACTCGAGTGCTTGGGAGCAAGGAAAAGAGCAGAAGACTTAAAACGCTGGAGTTGAGACTGGTTTGGGGGAGCGGGAGATGTGTGGAACTAAACTGTAACAGGCTTGGCGCACCCCGAAGGAGGCATTGCCCCTGCCCTTTATTTTTCACCCCTTTTCAGTGGTGCGATGGACGACCGGGGTGGCGGGATGATGTTTAACTATAAGTCGACAGAGAGTGAGACTAGGGCCAAGAATGAAGAATATTATCATATAAATCATAGGTAAAATTAAATTAGCTTGAAGGCAGAAAGAAAGTATAAATATATAAAGTTTAATTGAAGAATTATAAAAAACATAAGAATATAAAAAGAGAAAGGAAGAAAAGATACAAGGAAAGAGACAATAGATACTATATCCTTCAATCAGTTCAAGATGCCACCAATCCAAGCACCAAAGTACTGTCATCAGGGTCTTAAGACAAAGTCTAATCATCAGTGTCAGTTAAGTCAGCAAGAATTGCAGCCAATTACCTATTCCAAGTAAACATATAGCTAAAGTTAGAGAATCTAAGTCCTTACCTTTCTCAAAACCTATGAAATACCAACTTTCCGACCAGGAAGATACTGGCAACCAATTCAAGAAGAAGCTTCTGAAATATAGCAAATCTCTCAGTAAATAATAAGTGACTGGATAAGGTGAGAGGAGAAGATAGAGCAATTTGGGAAGCACTTACCAATTAGGAAGGAGGAGAAGTCACCAGGATATAGTAGGAGGGTATTGTGGCCTGAGTTAGAAAATAAACTATATCAAGAATTTATAGAAAGAAACAAGGTAGGAATAAATATTAGATAAGGATAGTTCCAAATACAGTCACAATTCCAATTTTGAGAGATATATCCTGTAAGAGATCTAGTAGCCCTTACAATTCAGTAATAGGTAGTTTAGAGGCTTTCTGACTAGATACAAAATTAGTCTGTAAGCAATAACCCATAAAGCTAAAAAGGTACCTACCAACTATGAAAAGCTTATCATAAACTGGTTTTGATTTAACTGACAACACTCCCAACCATGATCAGAAAAGTTATAGTAAAATATATAATCAGCAAGATGTAAAGATAATCAGAGTCAAGGAAATACAGTCAGGTGGGGATAAATACCAAGCAATATTAGTTTTGTACATCTTTGTAGATAGCCTACTATAAGTGCCTCCAATGGAGATTTTTCATAGTAACAGAACATGATTAGGATAAGAGACACAGAGATACCATTGTGATGTTTTAGTTGAATTCAACCCCACTGTCTATATGAATGATAGGCTATTTGAACAATATATTAGTAACTATTTAGTTCCCATACTTGCAGGTAGATCTACTCTTTTTGTCCTAGATCTTATAGGGTCCCATAAGACTCTAGTGGTCCTTAAGATTTTACAGTAAAGCAATATTACTCCTTCTCTCATCTCTGCTGGGTGCATGAGTCTTATCCAGCTACTAGATATATCAGTAAATAAATCATTCAAAGAATGGATACGTGATCTTACTAATAAGAGAATTTTTCAACTGGAGTCACTGGCCAGGTTCAAGAAGTGGACCATTGGAGATCATTGGGTAATAACAATGGAGTGCATTGGAAAAACCTTTCAACAGTTTTATGCTAAAAAGGCTGAAGTTATATGCTGCTCCTTTCAGAAGATCAGCCTGTTGCTCCCAATTGATAGAAGCTTGGATAAAGAGCTAGATATAAAAGGACTTCCAAGTGTAGCAATTGGTGATTGGCAGGAAGATTTGATATCACCAGATGAAAGTACAGAGGTTAGAGAAGAGGAGGATAATGACATTGAGCTTGTATATACATAATTACAATAGGATCTATATGACATGTACTATATTTATTGTTTAATGTTTTTGCTTGCTGGCCTCCTTGGTCGTCTAATATTCAAAATGAGTCATTTCACCATCTTCACCAGCAACCTCGTGTCTTAGAGTATTGCGCCTACCCCTGCCATACGCCAACCAAGCCCCGATCCCCGGTAATGGTTTGACTAACCGCTAAACCACAATATCTCCATGAAAACGCGAGATATTCCCATTTTCGCATGATCAATGTATGGGGAATCATCCACTCCATCACCTAACAGAACCACAACCCCCATGGGAGCGGGGGTTGAAAATCCTTTGGGGGGGCCCAAAGAACTCGGGCTACGGATCTAACTCACCATATCATACAGGCGGGCACCGGTCCCAGATGAGATGTATCATGCCGGTACCCGAGAACAGGGGAAAAAAGTGTGTGTGCATACTGGGATGTGAGCCCCAATACCGATCGAAAGTATGCTGTACCCCCCAAAGTTGTTTTTGGGCACAGGTTCTGTACGGTAAGCTACAGTACTCGTGCTCGAGTGCTATCGTACTTGCCTGGTGCAATTGAACTTTCAATCGAACCTTGAATACGGTAGAGGTAGTGGGTGCAGGGCACTGGTTGGCTAATAAAAGAGGGAAAGAAGAGAGGGCGAAAAGGTCAAGAAGGTTATCGGCAAGTTCCAGTACTAGCCCAGTAACCTACAAGTATTCGAGCATCATGCTGGTACGAGTATGATACCGGTACTGTATACGAGTATCATACCAGTGCGAGCGCTCACACACACCTTCCCCAAACTTTTCCATGAAATTAGTAGCCATTATGGGAAAGTATATGGCAATCCTTCTGCCTACCGGTGTCTGATTGTCGTCGTCATCACCCTTAGCAATCGGGGAAATCTGTCCCTTGCCGTGATGGTTGTCCTGTGCGGAAGGGGTAAGTTACGCGTCAAGTTACTATATGGATAACTTGCAAGAATATCCTCAGCAGCAGCACACGCCACGGTTTCTCGTGTGTCTCGCGAGCACATACCCTAACGTGCTCGAGTACTCGGGTACAAGGGTAAGTCGGGCGCGGTGCCACGAAATGTCTGGGTTTATTTCCTATTCTGGGGGTGCGC
>PYWC01000099.1:573473-593313 GCA_003182015.1 Tuber magnatum | reverse complement strand
AAGGGAAGAGGCGGTGGGTCCCGGTGCGGGCCCTGAGCGGTCTCGTTTCGCTTCTGCACTCGTGCGGGCCTCTATGTATCATGGCTGCATTTCAGCGCTGGGAAACCTCCTTTTTCGATTCCGATTCACTTGTTACCGGTACTGGACTCTGCAGTGCTTCCTTGTCCATAACCCCCACCCTCCCCCCTTCCATCGGATCCCGCGAGATTCATTTCGCGGGTTCCTGAAGAGTTTGGCGCGATGCTTGCTTGTTGCGGACCATTGGTACTGTACCGGTGCTCGAGCACAGCCCCTCCCCGGGAGGATTCGCCATCTCCTAGCATACAGTACCTGTACTCGTACACGGTACCAGGTACAGTACACCTCTCGAGCGAGACGTGAACCCCTAACCTTTGCCCGCCGCACGAAGCCAACCAGCATCAAGCCGAGATCCAGCTATGGCTAATCCCTCCAATGCTCTTCTTTCCTTCTGCTACAAGCTATATAACATGATACTTATTTATCCCCCTGTTTGTCTCTTGGCTGCATTTCATATTCGCTCCCCTTCTTCCTCTTCTCCCACCAGCACTGCATTGCACTTCGTTATCCGTAGCTTCTCGCACTCCCTTGGCTCTTGCTGTTTTGCCTTTTCTGTTTGCTTCTGCTTACTCCTTCTTTTCTTTTCTTCTTCTGCTCGCCGATTGCGCATCCCACTTGAACGGCCAGGAGCTGTCTGTCAATCACTTAGTACCGCTTATTATAGACCCAGATAAACCCTAGCGCCTTGTTCCCCCCTCCAGCATCATTATCCAATCGAAGGAAAGGGCACACGACAGAGGAATCACTACCCGCACACTTGAAAGCACATATATGCATCACCACTAGCCCACCCTTTCCTCTCCTCGAAAAACTTCCCAGCTGGCCCTCCCACACGGGTATCCCCCAGAAAGACTGCCGCATTCTCTCGCACACTTTATCCACTCGGCTGGCAGCCCCTCCCGCTGGCTTGACTCCTCATCCCAACTTTTGGTTGTTTGTTTTTTTGGTTCTCATTGGCTATTGAGGTATTGGCACCTATCGGGAGAGGGTAGGCTGTTGGAGCTTCAACCGTTGGAAAGGGACAGGGACCGAGGGACTCCGGCTCGCAAAAACCTACACTATAAAGGAGCTGGGGAAACACCGACACACACTGCAAAGATGCAGCTGCGGAGGGTGTTCCTTGGCCTGGTTGCCTTGGCTTCGGCGGTGAGCTCGGCTGCTGTGATGGCAAGGGACCGGGGTGGTGGTGGAAAGATGCCTCGTCCCGTGCCTCCAAAACTCGCTCGTAAGGAGCCCGATGATACAAAATACTTTCGTAAGTTTTTCTTTGGAGATCGTTCTCTTTCCATCGAGATGCTTACGTTGCGTCCGGTATTAGATGAACCTGGGTTAGTTGACTGGCTATCCGAATACCCCCCCCATTCCAGCTACCTCCCGCAGGTGGAACTAACGTCGGATTCAACAGCAACACCGACTTGACGGGCCATTATGATGAGAGGTAAGCTTATGGCAACCCAAGCCGGTTCCGGGTCAGAGGGGGAGGGGGGCTAAATCCGACTATAGATTCTTCTCGGAGGTTGTCGACTACGATGCACGACTGGATACTCTTAAGCATATGGTGCGGGCATGGCTTCTGACAACTGCTAAGGAGGGGATCGAGACATGGATAGCTCATGGCACGCTCCTTGGGTGGTGGTGGAACGGTCAAGTCAGTACCCGGAACTCCAGCGGTATCACCAGCAATCACTAAATTCGTGGCAGATTCTTCCGTGGGATTGGGACCTCGATGTTCAGATGTCCGCCGACACACTGACCATGATGGGCGACAAGTACAACATGACTCGGCACAGATACGTTTCGGAAGATGGCCTGGTGGTGCGTGAATACCTGCTGGATGTGAATCCGTGGATTTGGCAAAGGGTTAGGGGCGACGGAATGAATGTTATTGATGCGAGATGGGTCGATGTCCGAAATGGATTATACATTGATATCACGGGCATTGCGGAAACCCAACCCGACTCGATGCCCAACATTCTCAATTGCAAGAATTATCACCGATACCACGTAAGCATCCGGAACACCAATTGAGGGCGGCGTGAGGGGGGCTTGCACATTGCAGTGCATGTCCTCCTCACTGAGCCACCAAACGTACCCAGCTAATTGGATTGCTACAGGTCAATGATATCTGGCCGCTGCGTGACACCACATTCGAAGGCGTTCCTACGAAAATTCCCTACAGCTTTGACGAAATCCTTATCACGGAGTACAGGTCCAAGGCGTTGGTTGTGACGGAGTACGAGGGGTATGCTTACTCCGTTTCTTCGCCCATGTCTTACCCCGAAAAATCCGCTGACATGCCCCAAACAGCCACCGGTGGAACACTAAAAGTAAGACTTGGGATCTAGCTAACGATGTCCCGGCCGGTGCGGAGGCGGAGCGTTTGAACAACCGTGTCCGAGAACCCGAGAGATATTATAGCGTCGAACCGGGCGGTTTCTTCTACAACGTCTTTCGCTTGTTGCATTGGTGGTGATCTCTGATTCTTGTGTTCACGTGCATTCTGGGAAGGGAGTTCTTGTACATGCTTTTTAGGGTCATCTTGTGAATATTGGCGTTGGACTGGGTTGTATCTTTGGGGTGGATTCTGGGGGCCAAGGGATGGATGGCATGGGGGGTTCCCCGTATGACACCACGTCGATATTTTTATTTCCCTTCGTCTGCTTCTTTCGGTCTATGCTTTCTTTTTAGATTACTAGCAGAGATATCATCTTGCTTTTTTCTTTTCCCCTTTTTAAAATTGGCTCGTGGGGCGTTACGCTGCTTGTTTTTCTGCAGACTTTTTTTCCGCCTTAAATTTGTTCGCAAAACGCTCCTATAATTCCCTTTGGTGTTCTTTTCAGTTGGGCGTTGGACTTTTGTTTTTTTCATAGTTTTTGGGATCATTCCAGTACCGATTAATTCGTAAAGGGGGGCAGGATAAGCAGGGTAAGGGATAGAAAAGAAATGGGGAGAAGGAAAGACGGATGAGGAATCAATAGTGTTTATAGCTCTATGTTGGAGAGAGAGTGAGAGAGGATAAAGTTTAAAGATAGATATTGGTATCTTTTTTATTTTGGGTTGTGATATCATAGGTGGTGGTCTTGCTGTGGCGTAGTAACTTAGTGTGGGAGGGTGGTGCCAAAAACGGTGAGTAGAATTGCATGTGACAAGCCTAAGCACGCTACTTTACATTTTCCGTTCAATGACTTCTGGAACTAAAAAATTCGAACAGTGCTGATACCGCTCGATTATGATACCGGCACCTTTCCACTTCTGACCGGGGTTAGCGTAGAAGGTGGAAGCTCGAGTGGTATGTATAATATGGTACTATAAGGTCGATTGGACAGTATCATGGGCTAATCGCTCGTTCATATTCGGAGTCATGGGGGGTGGACTGAATTGGTAGTGAGATTAATATTCCGATCAACTTTTTTTGGCAACTTGTTTGTTTTTTTGTTATTGTTAGATTTTGATTGTATTGGGAACTATTATGACTATAGGAAAAGCGATAGTGGGTGTACTAAAGTTGTATCGATAGAACCCAAATCAAGAAAGAAATAGTATTGTATCTAGCACAATTAAACAATACAAACTATAATACAATTTTTAACTTATGAAGCTAAATTGACTACTTATTATTACAAATAGTGATAGGAGTAGCTTGGGGTTATGTTATAAAAGGCTCAAAATAGTATACGGGAAAGTTTCACATATGTGACATAGTTGGTGCACATGAGTATATTATGAGTATGTTGGGTGACTCACAGTTATAAGTCATAGGGTTGGGGTTGTGGGAAGAGTGAGTATAAAAAGGGTTGAAGGAACCCAGTAGAATAAGCTCTTCATACTATTATCTTTGTATCTTCTTACCTGTAACTTTACTATTTTACCTACTTGCCTAAGAGTATAACTAGTATGGGTACTAGGTTATATTTTGTATTTTGTTTTATGGTATCATTTGATACTTGTTATGTTTCAAATGTATCACTTAATATTTTAAATATTTTAAGTTTTATTTTATAGTAGTATTTGATACTTGCTATGTTTCAAAGATATTGCTTGATTCTTAGAATGTTTTATGTTTTGTTTTATAGTATGGTTCATGCTATCTAAAATATGCATATAGCTGAACAAGAGGTATTATATGGCTTTGCACACTGATTTGCTAAGACAAGTCTCTTAAAAATAGTATCAGGGCTTTTTCAGTTAGGCTTTCATCAACCCTATAATATTTCCAGAAAATTATTATCAATAGTCAACATATATGATAAAACAATATAATAATATCAGAAATATAATTATTTGATATAATATTATACAATGAGATAAAAACCTATAACTTAACTTTCTATATGCTCTGAAACATGTCTATGACTTTTATATTGATGCTTCACAGTAGCAATAAAGTCTGTAGAGCCATAGTTAAGTCCTTCTCTATATGCCCGCATTATCCGTTCTACTCTCTATATAACAATTTCTACCGGTCAGGGCTTCTCGCATACGGGCAATAGTACCTGAGTCTCGAATATTGGTGACTAGACTCCTTTTCCCATGTCAGATAGCTAAGCACCCAAGGATCCTATCTGACAACTAATTGACCAGGGTGTGTGTGCATAATGTAGCCACTTAGGCGAAGAGTAGAGTAGCAAAGTTATAGATAAGAAGATACAAAGATAATAGCATAAAGAGCTCATCCTTCTGGGTCCTAGCAACCCCTTTTATACTCGCTCTTCATACCAACCCTAACCCTGTGACTCATACCCCTGAGTCACCTGCCCTAGTCATGTGCACTACGTGCATCACATGTATGTGACCCATGACTCGCTACCCAAGTTATGTACGAAAGTTATTATGGTGCCAAGTGTTCTAAAGGTGTACCAGGCCGTTGCATCATGAAATGGCTGAATTTAAACAGGGTTGAAGGTTATATGAGCAGAACAAGCGCCTTGAATAGTTATAATTTCAATTTATATATATTAAAATGAATTAATCCCTTTAATAATGTTCCCAAAGGTTGAAACCATGTTTTTTACATCTATAATATTGAATTCATAGTCAAAACCCAAACAATGATTGATCACTATGTAAACTAATTGTATTTCTATTCCAATTATTTTACAAATTATTCATACGCCTGTGTGACTTGAAGCAATGCTTGGTTAGTCTCTTATATTGTGGAGAAGTATGAACTACTTTGCTTCGATATACATCCATAATCCTTTGTGACTTTGCCCAATACTTCCATATAGTCTTGTTTGGTACTCCAGCTAAAGCCTCTGATACCAATTGTTGTAATCCTTCAAAGTCATAGGTACAGTTCTCTCTTGTATATGCCTTTGCTGCTCCCCAGTAATATTCTATGAAATTAATCTCGCAGTAGAATGCTGGATAAAAGATAACCCCATGGCCAGCAGTGAGAATTGCCTCTTCAATTTGACTTTTCTGGTTTTGGAAGTCTGGCTGTGATGAGAGAAGGGCATGGGCACAACAGGTACTGCCATTTAAACATTGGGGATCCAACTTTGCATGCTTTGATGTCAATGATTTGGTGGAGCATTGGGTTCGAAACTCCGGAAGATAATGTGGCCATAAACCACGCTCAGTTAGGACAATCCTTAAACATTTAGGAGTTCCATCAGAAAGAACCATTTGCTGGATATACCCACCATCGGGATGGCTATCATCAACCACATAGGTGTCATGCATTCACTTCGCATTCTTTCCACCAGGAGATAAGTTCATTCCAGAAACTCTCAACTCATCATCGGCATATTTCAAGTGGTTCCTTGAATTATTAAAGGCAAATAAGGCTTTGCAGCCAGGAAACTGCGCCTCAAAACTGGGAATTGCCTTATGCAGGATTTGTTCTAAAAGCTGGTCTCCAGTCCACCATGTATCTCCTCCGCACTTGAGAATAACTGTGGCATCTCTATTACCAAGTCAAACAATGGGAGTGAGGAAATCGGAGACATGCAGGCCTTGTCCACAACCCTTTTTCCTTAACGGTTGGTACTCTTTGTGTACCCAGATGAAATGCAGCCCATCGTTGGCATTAAACCTGCATTTGTCTTGGGTAACAAGAATTAGAGGTTGAACTTTACCAGAAGGGTGTTGTTCGTTTGGAACCTCATTTAGATCCTCATCCCATACCATAAACTGAGTTTGATAACACTTCATGCATGGCAGAAATACGTCATCTAGATATTGCTTCACATCATCTCGTTCATGGCTATCATTATAGATGCCCTTTCTATACTCCTTATATTTGAATCCCAACTTCTTGAGCCAGGATGCTGCAGTTGATGATGCAACAACCTTTTCAACCTGTCTAGCAACATTTGTTGTCAAACGATTTGAAATATCGGAGTCCTCAGTTTAGTTTCTCCAGAAAACTGCTACTGCCTTTGCCAAATTTCATGAATTGAGCTCTTTAATTTATTATAATTAGTTTTTGCTATTCAGCAATCCAAGAAGAAATCTAAATGTATGATACTTACTATCACCAACTTGTTGTATATGCTCCCTTACTGCTAGCAAGGTATCAGGATCTTCTAATAGGCTTATGATTCGAGAGATGGTTACTTGGATCAGGCTTTGGTATTTCCCGCTTCATAACCCACAATACCTCATGTTTCATGATACGTTCTCTAACCTTTCTACCCCATCCACCACCATCAACCACTTTCTGAGCCAATTGCTTTGGAGACTCCAGGACAGGCTCAACTCCAGTAAACAAATCTCTTCCCTTGAGTCCGTCTTGCTCGTTTTTTACTTGTTGCTTCAAAAAGAGGTATACTTGGTAATGCCAAGTAAAATGTAAGCTAGAGAGTTGTCGTTGTCTCTTTGCCGTACTTGCTAATATAACTTTGTTGATTACCTTCATTGCAGCTTTGAGAATGTCCAGTTGCTTTTGATATGGCATGATCTGGGAATCAAGTCTTCGGGGCCAACTGGTATAGAATCTTTTCAACTCTTGATCAGGACAAGTATTGTGTATTTGAGATTCAGTGTTATCACTATTTGGGTTACTTGTAATTGAATCGGAAATTAAGGCTTGATCAGCCACCATCACAGCCATTGCTGCCTTCTTGCGAGTGCGAAACCTCTGAATGCGTAACGTACTCGCAGCGGGATCATTCTTGGGTATAGCGGATTGAGGTAGGTTCTCCTAAATTAGATCCTATCAGTTATATCTCTTTCGAATTTAAGGTACACAAAAGCTTGATCACAAGAATAAGAATTCTTTATTATCTACCTGTTCATCCTCTTTTTCCTTCTTAAGTCTGGCTCTTCTGGCATGACTCCATAGGGTACTTTGATCGACAGCGGTCTCTGGAGGTAGTGGATGCCAATTTGGATTTTCAGACATGCTTGAGAATATATTAATCGAGTCCGATAACTCAAAGTCTTGTTGGTTCAATGGAGTAGGAATTAATTCTTGCAATTTTGTTTTTACACTTATAAGTTAAATATAGCATAGTGGTGTGTCAATACTAATTGAATCTAAAACAATGCTATACATAATATAGCTCATAGCTAAATCAAACTTTTAAAGCTATTGTTCCTGTTTTATAACCCTCAACCCTGTTCAAATTCAGCCGTTTCATGATGCAACGGCCTGGTACGCCTTTAGAACACTTGGCACCATATCATACCGGTTGGCCATTCCAACCTTTAACCCTTGTTATACAAGTATCATATTATGATATAGCAAGTTATAAACTTGACCGCGCAACTACAGCAACTGCTTCAACATTCGGCTGTCGTCTTCAACAAAATCCGTCACTGCGATAATTCGACTTCTATAATATCCCACCATGCCTCTATTACGATCAACATCATGGCGACTCTCCCGCCGACCACTCTACTACCGCCGCCCTGCACTATCACCATTATTGCACCATGACCGCCGTGCACAAACCCGCTGCTCCTCCTCCTCCTCCTCCTCCTCAAACCCGACCAATCGCCAAACCCTAAAATCCACAAAGATAGAATGGTACTACATCCCGGTAAGTCTTGGGATAGCCGTGGTAGCAATAACCCACCTCCGCTCGCGCACGCGGAACACAACCTCCCAAGATTCGGCGCCACCATCCACCGTCCGGCCAATGGGCCCCTGGCAAGTGCACGTCCTCTCCACGCTGCCGCTGAAGGCGCTAAGCTACTGCTGGGGCCGCTTCAACGAGATCCCGCTCCCGCGCGTGCTCCGCATCCCGGGGTTTAAACTGTACGCCTGGATCTTCGGGGTTAATCTGAAGGAAGTGGAGAAGCAGGATTTGCGCGAGTACGCGAACCTGGCCGAGTTCTTTTACCGTAGGCTGAAGAGTGGCGTTAGGCCGATTGACGGGAGGGNAAGAAACAGACCAAACAAAGGAAGAATAAAAATCCCACCCGTACCCACGGGATGTCCACCCCTCGCGGAGGGAAGCTACGTATCCGTCTTGAGAATGGTCTCAACCATGTCCGACAAAGGCCCGTAAAAGTCCTTTCCACTCTCCAAGTCAAACTCCTTGATGAAGAGAACATAGTGCTTGAAACTGGTGTTCATATGAGGGTCCAATCCAAGCGCTACGATAACCGGATAGTGATGACAGTAGATATGTGCGTATACCCTGAATAATCTCTTGACAAGTTGTCTAACCGTAGCCTGGAAATTCTTCGGAAAGTGAACGCCTGTGAGAATCCCTCCTATTAGCAACCACATCGCAACTTCTCAGGGGTCGCCAACCTATTCTCGAAGGAAAAATATGCTCATTATTGATATTATCCTGCACCCAAGCCATCAAGTGCTCGATATACTCCGGAGCCGGCATCTTTGTGGGACGCTTATACTTGTTCTGATCCTGCCAGAGGTACTCAAACTCATCGGTAGCCTTCATCTCCGGACACGTCACGGGCGAGCAAAACTCCGTAATGGAACCATAGAGTAAATTGATCTGGTTGTAAAAATCGACCACTACCACCAATCCCCCATTAGCTCTCAACACCTCCCACTCACCCGAAGAAGGGGCAAGCAACGGGGAAAGGGGGGTTTGCGGAGGCGACGTATAGGGGAAGCAGTGGATTGCTGGGCGGACATCCGATGGTTAAGGGGGGGGAAATGGGGGGATTCAATCTGGGAAGTACCATTGTGCTCGTATTTGAAGCGCCTGGGGGAGGGGGTGGTGAGGATGGGGAGAAAGGGAAGGGGGGTTTTAGGTTTTTGGTAAAGAGGGGGCAGAGGGTTAAGGTTGGGGAGGCCTTGGGGGTTGTGGAGTAGTTTTGTGGAGGCTTTTATTATTTATTTATTCATTTATTTATTTATTTACTTTTTATGTATATAATAAATTATAAAGGGTGTATAGAGGAAAAGTGTGTAATAGCGGTGTATCATAAATATGTTTTCTACCAACCATTCATACCTTTCGAATTGGGAGAAGATATATGAAGGGGGGGGGAAGCCCGTAAAAGACCAAAACTCCGGAGCACAATGCCGGGGGAAAGAAAAAAATCAATATCCAATTGAGCGGAGTCACCCCATTCATCCATCCTTCCAATCTCCAGCCAATTCATCAACCTCACCTCCCCCTGACCCCCTCACACTGCCATACCAATCCACCCCCAGCTCCACCCCCTCCGCCCGCCCCGCCACCCCTCGCCTTCCCAAGCAACCACTCAGTAACCCCAGAAACACCCCCCTTCCCACCTTGCCCCTCTCCACAGGTATCTCCACCCCTCTCGACCTCCTCGATAACATGTCTGCTAACCCTCCCCACATCATCAAACTCGAAGAGGAAAACCCCACAAAACTCATCCTTCTCGCACGCCCTCCACCTGACTACGAACACTTCCTCTCCTTCCCCCTGCCCTTCCCGCAGCATCCTCTCACTTAGAACTTCCAGGCGGTGATTCCTCCCCGGCAATCTGCCCCACGCCACGGGTGCGGTCCATAGTGCCGCCACGTACGCTACCCGTCCGCGCACAGCGGGTAAGTGCGGGTGTGTGCTCGGGAACAGGTTTAGGGTTATGCTGGGCGAGAGGATGTCCAGCGGAAGTGGGGTTTGGAGGAGGGTTGGGAGGCGGGATCTTAGGGTTTGGATCGCTGATTTGTGTTAGTACAATATGAGGGGGGAAATTAGAGGAAGGGGGGTTGATACTTCGGCCAAGGTTTATGCTGCGCTCAGATGGGGGTGTATGGTCTTTTGGAGATTGGGAGGGTGGGGAGGGGGTTGGTATGCTCGCGGCGAAGTAGGAAGGTTGGTGGCGATGGTGGGTTGATGATTTGCGGGGCGCTGACGTAGGTACTGACGGGAGGAGCTGGGATGCGCTGCAATTGGCACCGGTGCCGCCGAGTAGCAGGAGTGATTGTCGGAGGGGGAGGGATTGGCGGAGGGTGCGTTTTAGCATTGTTTGTTCTGTGCTGTGTCCTGGTGATGCTCGAAGGAAGGAGAAACTGAGAAAGAGAGAAAATTGAGACAGAAATTTCCACCCCGCCCTCTCCCTCTCCCGGCTTGATCAATCAATTAATCAACTGGTCTATTGACTGACTTTGACTGCCCGTTGATTGGCTGGCCAGTTGTGTAAACGCTGATTGGTTCCTTATGGGGAAGTTTTCCTTTTGTATTTTTTATTCCTCTGGCAAGGTTTGGTGATGAATGGAGGAGGGATGAATTGAGTTGCGGAAGTCCCGACGTCACACTTTGAAACGGGTTGATGGATGCGGGTTTCTCCGATTGGTTGGTGGGGTCGGGGGTTATGGTAGACTGTGGTACAGCACAGCACAGTGCTTGTAGAGTACTCGAGCACAGTATGATACAGGCACAGCACCGCACATAACTTATAGGATTGGGAGAGAGAGAGAAAAAAAGAAAAAAAAACTTAGGCCCTATTTGGCACGCCACCATTTAAAAAAATGCTATTTTTCCAAAAACTGCATATTTCTTAACCTGTGAACAAGGCAAAGTCTAAAGCAAGATTAAAAACCATAGTCTTATAGAAGGTGCCTCTCTCCTCATTCTAGCTGAAGGAGAAGTTAGTAGAAGCATTTATTGTGGGGGAGTAGGAAAATTAGAAATGTTGTGAAATATAATAAATCTTGAACCCAATATCATGCAACATAACTATTTCCCCTACCCTCTGACAATAAATACTCCTACCGACTCCTTCTTTGGCTAGAATGAGAAGAGAGGTACCTTCTATAGAACTATCGCTTTTAATTTTACTTTAGACCTTTCCTTGTTTACAGGCTAGAAATTATACTGTTTTCAGAAAAATGGCATTTTTTTATATGGTGGCATGCCAAACAGGGCCTTAGATTCTTCATAGTATGATATCACCACAAAAAAAAAATTAAACTCAATCATGCCGGGCAGGGAGGGTTACTCGAACCTCGCGGATTAATCTTGATGATTGATCCGTGTCTGGAACCGCATATTTTATTATATACAATACAATACCGTAAAAGGATCACTCTTCTCCGGCGGAAACATCTCCATCGCATACCATACAGTCCCCGCTCGGCACAACACAAATTGCAAATAGTTTCGGGGTCAATTATGGGAGAAACTAGCCTTATCCATTTCAGGGAAAGAACCACCACCCCATGATAGCCTCGAGAGTATCCTACACAAAAAACTCCCCCCATAGTTAGAAATAATGGCTTAGCTTATCTGAGTCTAACAATAATACCCCTTTAAAAAAACATATCCGTAAACCGACCATACCCCATGCCACATTGCATAAAGGGTATCCCCCGAGCACCCATTAAGAAACAGACCAAACAAAGGAAGAATAAAAATCCCACCCGTACCCACGGGATGTCCACCCCTCGCGGAGGGAAGCTACGTATCCGTCTTGAGAATGGTCTCAACCATGTCCGACAAAGGCCCGTAAAAGTCCTTTCCACTCTCCAAGTCAAACTCCTTGATGAAGAGAACATAGTGCTTGAAACTGGTGTTCATATGAGGGTCCAATCCAAGCGCTACGATAACCGGATAGTGATGACAGTAGATATGTGCGTATACCCTGAATAATCTCTTGACAAGTTGTCTAACCGTAGCCTGGAAATTCTTCGGAAAGTGAACGCCTGTGAGAATCCCTCCTATTAGCAACCACATCGCAACTTCTCAGGGGTCGCCAACCTATTCTCGAAGGAAAAATATGCTCATTATTGATATTATCCTGCACCCAAGCCATCAAGTGCTCGATATACTCCGGAGCCGGCATCTTTGTGGGACGCTTATACTTGTTCTGATCCTGCCAGAGGTACTCAAACTCATCGGTAGCCTTCATCTCCGGACACGTCACGGGCGAGCAAAACTCCGTAATGGAACCATAGAGTAAATTGATCTGGTTGTAAAAATCGACCACTACCACCAATCCCCCATTAGCTCTCAACACCTCCCACTCACCCGAAGAAGGGGCAAGCAACCATTAACTGCCAACCACTCATCCAAATCCTCACCCTCCGGCAACCTGACCACCTTCCTCAAACTCCCGCTCCCAAGCGTCTGCTCCGCATACTGCCGAAGCTGGTACGACGAGGAACCACGAGAGGATGACTTGGGTTTAAACGGGGCGCGCGTCTTCTGGTTTCTGAACGGGAGAGTTAGCGGGGAGTCGTAGACAGGTGGGGGCAAAAGGGGGAATGTGGGGCGATGGAGGAGCGACATTGTATTCATGAAGGAGGTCATAGCTCTCTCTTTTCTCCTCGCTCCCTAGCAACAGCAGTGGGTATGTGATGCGAGTGGTTGGAAGGGTTTTGTTGTTTGTTTTGATGCGGTGGTGGCTGGCAAATTGGGTCGATGGAAGAGGAATGAACGAATGGGTTGATAGGGTCCGGAATGATGGTTGAATGTGGAGAAAGCTCAGTGATGATGGATACGGTGGCGGTACTTGTAGCAGCGGGGAGTGGTTGGGTGGAAAGTGTTGTGGTGATGCTACTTGTGGGTGGGTAAGGGACAAGGGGGAGCGGCTGGTTCGGCCGTGGGTTTGTCTAATTATCCATTTCCCCACAGGTGTTGCGGCAAGTATGATCCAAAATAATATTACAATATCAACTACAGTAGGGGTACTCGTACGGTAGAGCATCGCTTCAGTGCAAGTATCATACTCAGTTACAACTTTATCTAACCCCGCCTGTCAATCACAATGTCATCGAGGAAAGTGAAAAAAAAAGCCCCCCTATGCTACTCAGAGTAATGTACGAGTACTTTAAGCAAACTGAGTTGCGAACAATGAAGAGATCGTTACTGCTGCATTCATTCGTAGCCTTTACTATACAGCCGGCACGGCTAACGCAGGAGAGTCGCAAACAAGGAAAGTAGCCAGTATACAATCAGAACCAAGCGGGAGGGAAAAAAGAGGTGTAACGAAAACAAAAAAGCAACAACAATTCACTGAAACATTCGCTTTGCGTGGTATTCCCCCAATCCACCCAGTGTCTAGCCTAATAATGGTACTTTTACACCACCCGTGAAACCCCGCCTTCAACCAACCCACCATTCGTGATCCAATTTAAGAAGCGAAAAGAAGAAACTCATGGTCTCGTGGAAAACGAAAAGAAAGCGAAAACAAGACTATGCGTTGTCCAATACCCCATGCCACTAGAGAAATGGAGGAAAAAAAAGAAGAAAAAATAGCGTGTGTGTGTTATAGGAAATGGGACAAGGAAACATCAAATGCGGTAGACTTCGTCTAAGCAACCATGGAAGACAACTCCCTAGCTCGACGAGCGATCGACGGAATTTTGCGAAGGATGGGATCGGCTATATTCTTCTCAGCAGTGCGCATATACAGCTGCTCGAGTCGTTGGACAACAACCGCCATGATCCTGTGGCAAATCTCGTGGATTTCGGGATCCTGTAGAACATCGGCTTCAGTCAAGTCTCAACAGATGGTAGAGATGATGGTTACCATAGGATCTAGCACCGCGAGAACACCCTCAAGCCAGCTCAACCGCTCATAAACCTTGTTCTCAAACTTGATGCTGACAGCGGCAGAGACCGACAAGAGAACAAGTTGGCTGAGGTTTGGAAGGAAATCGTATCTATACCGGACGACCACTTCATCGAACAACTCTGCTTGACGCTCTTTTGATTGGAGCCACTATCAACACAATATTAGCCGGGCATCTTTGGTATGAAATTTAGGCTGATCCCACCTTGATTGTGCCCTCCTCGTATTTTCCGTTCCTCAAGAAGTTCTCAGTCTCTTCCGTCTCCAGCTGTTCCGGAGTGGGGGGTGGAGGGGGGGTTGGGGCCATAGGCGCCGGTCCTGATTCTCCAGTCTGCTCATAAGCCTGAACGTACTCTGCCTGGGCCCTTTGCACCTGGTCCTGGAACTCTGCCTGTGATTTTGCCATGGCCTGGACAACATCGACGAGGCTCTTGACAGTATTGGTGAGCTGCTCAATCTTCCGGGTATCCTGAATATGCACGCGCTCCAAGGTTTGGATCGTCTCATTGTGCTTCCTGTCGAACTCGGCGATAAGCCTACCGGCGGTTTCGTCCGAAAGCTGCTTGAAAGTGGGAACGAGAGAGCGGCAGATGGTTTTGGAAATTTCTTGCTCCACAGAGTAAGCCAACGGCCTAGAAATGGCTTCGCCGATCCTAGCCATAAACTCGGGCTGGCCGAATATCTTCTTCATGGCCTCGGGAACAATGGAGTGAAGTTCGGCGGGAAGAGTAGCCGTTAAAGACCTCGAGACACTCTCCCCAAGCTTCCTCTCAATAGCCGCACTAGTAACGCCCGAGATGGCGGGCAAGACAGACTGCTGGATGTTGGTCATGACCATCCGCCCGATTACTTGTTCAACATTATCCGTAAGAGTGCTGGACAGAAGCCTAAGAATAGCATCCTGCTTAGCATCACCAGCAGCTTGTTGAACCCTCTTGTCTTCATCAATCCGGCGATCTAGATAGTCGTCAGTGTGGGTACGACCATTGCCCACGATAGGAGCACTTACACAAGTCTGTAATCTCCTTATTTAATGTTTTAGCAAACTCAGAGGACATAGACTTCTCGAACTTCTTGATCTCACGGTCTAAGAATGCCGGCGAAAGACCCGCGATAGTCTCATGATCTCCGCCCTGAACCGTCGCCAAAGCTCCCCTAGGCTTGACGGGGGCCAAAACGGTCTTGTCTGATTTCTCGTCGGACGGGCCTGATGGACCCGACTGCTGTGCATTACCCTTGTCCTTTCTCTTGCGCTTAGTATTGCCATTAGAAACCGCCGGCTTTTCATCGCCTTGCTCGGGGGCTCTGGCGCCAGGACTAACGCTTCTTGACTTTGCGGGGCCCTTGGGCGCGTTCTCAGGAGGAGTCGACTTTAGTCCTTGGGCTGCCCCAAACCGAAGGTCAGCAACCTTGTCAGCCATCTCGGCAGATTCAACCCCTTCGGGCGAATTGACCTTCTCGGGCGCCTTCGGTTTCTCGGCCTTTTCGACACCCTTCTCGCACTTGGAGCCCTTCTCACTTCTATTGCTATTATCGCTGTCTCTATCCTTCTCAGGAGGGGGTGGTGGCGACATCGCTGCAAGTGTACAGATGCCCTCCTTAACGGCGTCGACTGGGTTCTGGGCGCTATTTTTGCCATCCCAACCCAAGTCCTCTTTGAAAATACTTAAGGTGGTCATCCCCTTGCTATGCGCCACGTAGAGCTCAAACAACGGTGGAAGGTCTCCCTGGGCGTCACCATCAAGGATATCCAAGCTCATCAGTTGACCCTTGGAAGCAAATGAGTACTCTCTGAGACCGCTGAGAATAGCAGTCGCATCCGGCTTAGGAATGCTGGTGTCCTTAACGGCAAGCCCTCGTATATATTGCGCCTGGGACATGGGCGGAAGGTTGTACTTGGGGGCCGAGAGATGAATAAAGTAGATCGAATTCCTGGTAGGGTTTCCGACGACGATAATGCCAGTGGTCGGATGATAGACAACCGAACACAATGCATCAGTATCGCTCTCCTGTGGAAAGTTAATCTCCTGAACTGGTCTCCCGAGCGCAAGATCCCACAACTGGAGCGTGTGATTCTGCTTCATTCCAACAATGACGTATCTTAACGCCAAACACTTGTGATATGGACGGAACTTGTCCAAAAACATGACAGAGGTAGCCCTATAAGACTCTCCCGCTGCCACCGCCGAGAACATGAGGATGGGATTCGTAAGGACCATAGGAGGCTGTGGGGCAGGTGCCGGCTGTAAAGAGTTGTAGGCGTCATTGCCGGAAAAGTCGATGAGCTCCTGAACATCCCAAAGCTTAAGCTTCCCAGCCTTGTCAATGGAAATGATTACAGAGTCGTCATCCGAAAAGGCAAAGTCTTTCGAAGCCTTGCCGGTATCAATGGTGCGGGTATGCTCAGCAAGGTACTTCTTGGAGGCGACCTCGTTATTCTTCCGTCCTTGAGCATATGCCCTAGCGGTAGGAGCATGGATGACGCTGATGGTCTTTCCTCTTCCAATGGCAAAAACATCCGCCTGTCTGCACGTTTTCCTAGCCCGTGACTTCAAGACGCCGTTGCTCTGGCCTTGTTCCTCGCTCGGAGGGAAAACAAACATGTTATTCCAGTCCGGTCCATCAAAGTCTCCGAGTTCAGCCCAGACAACGGCGCCGGAGATTCCAGTTCCGAGAATCCTATCCCCATTGCTGATGGTCACGTTGAAAGTCCTGTCGGTGCTGTCCTTCATCAAAACTTTATCCTTCCCATCAAACTGCCTGAGCACTCTGATTCCGCCGCGACCGTGGCTCTTACTAATAGCATACACGATAAACTGATGCGAAGCGGCGATGAGATTGCGATCGAGTTGATCAAAGAGCCTGGGCATCCGAGCAATATCCGAAATCTTCGAGATCGGAAACTTAGGGCGTGGTGCAGTTGAGGGATTGATGGTGATGGACGAAAACGGCTTCATGGGGAAATTGTAAACCAGAACGGGCGAAGCGTGGGCCTCGGAAGCTGATTGATAGTTATCATCCTCCTCGCCCTCACGATGTCCACGAGCAGGAGGAATATTCTCATAATCCTCATCATCAAAGGTCTCCTGGGTGGATGTGCCATTGGCAGCACCGGGAGTCTCACTCTCCTGTTGCCCGATAGGCGATTCGGTCACTTCCCGCCGCTCGCCCGCATTCGCTGCATTCTCGACCGCCACGGAATTCGAGCTATCCTTCATCTCCTCCTCGTTCTTCAAAGCCTGATCCAAAGTAGAAGCGTTTTTAGCCGCTTCGGCTTCAAGGGTGGCCGACGGGGGAGAGTTCTCCGACTGGGCAAAGGAGGATGTAGAAGAATATGGCAAGGGAACATTCTCAGCCTTCACCTCTCTGGAGCCCAGGCCACCCTTGCCGTTATTCGCAGGGATCGGAGTGGTAGAGCCTCTTGGCGCCCTATTACGTGGACTAGTCGCATGCAATTGCTCAAAGGGATTCACATGAGTGAACAAACCCTTGCTCGGTGTAGGAGTGGAAAACGGCATGGATACGCCGTGAGAAGGTGGTGGTGATTTGGACGGCGCAGCCGGGGGAACAGACATAGGACGAGGCTCGGGAGGAATGGGTGATTGTTTCTGACTGCCAAAGTCGCTGGGCCCCTGGCTCATGTGACGTTCGGGTAGGGGAGGATTGCTGCGAGGAGCCGTGGTGGGTCCAGTGCTTGGTGGATCGTCCTGGGAGGGTTTAGGTCGCCCGAACAATTGAAGCACAAGATTCTGAGGATTCACAGAAGACAAACGGTCCGGGGGTCCCTTGGAGAATGGTGGCTCCGTCGGCACCTCCGATGCGATATTCTCTTGTCGCAAACCCGAGCTACCGGGTGTTTCGGATTGACGACCGAGTACAGATGCTACCAGCTCGGACGCCGAGACTCCTCCGCCATGCGATGGTTGGGACTGCTGCGGCTGTGTATGTGAAGGGACTGGAGGGGGAGATGATACAGATGGGCGAGGGGATGGCGAGGCTACTACTGGCTGTGAAATTTCAGAAATTGGAGCAGTGGGGGCAGCCTGGGAAAACTTCAACAACTGCAACAGGCTTGCGGTTCTACTTGCATTCGCGCCATCCACGGAAGGCGACATCGGATTCGCGTAGGGAGGTGGGGTGTTTTGAGAAAATACCGGGGGCCCCGACGGATTCCTATTATTATTATTATTCACTATCTCGGCAGCGGGTTGTGATGTTGGCGGTTGTTGCGACTGCTGTTGGGGCGGCGGCTGTTGGAGAGGCTGGGGCGGCGGGGCTTCTTGGTGGTACGGGGGAAAACCGGGCTGTGATTGATGCAAGCCCGGACTGGTCATTGGCTCGGAAAGACTGTTACGGGAAAAGTGGTGGGAAGATGTAGGAGGAGCGGGAAGAATAGGTCCCAAATGAAAGGGGGGAGGAGGAAATATTCCAGAGCGAGCAGATTGTGGGCTCTGCTGTTGCTGAGAGGATTGCTGATTCTGTTGATGCTGCTGGCCTAACGGACTGGCAAGGGGGTCACTATGCGAAGGGCTCATGACAGCCTGACGACGGAGGCGGCCAAGGAGGTCCTCAACATCCCCGCCGGTGGCCATGATTGCAGTAGCCTAGGGTAACTGATGTGTGATTTTTGGTTGTTGTTCTTCTTCTTCTTCTTCTTCCCCCGTTTTTAATAAATGAAGACGAAAGCAAACAAACGTCAAGCGCTCAGAGTAGCTCTAGAGGTGTGGAGATGGGGATGGAAAGAAAAGAAAAGAAAAGAAAAAAATTGGTGTAGGAGAGGAAGGGAGGGGGGGAGCAAGAGAAGAGCGGATGGATGTGGAGGTTAAGGTGTGAGGGCGTGAGGAGGGCGCGTACTCGACTATGATATGATAGGAATATGATACTTCCAGCCAACTCTGTGTATGACACGCTAAAGGTAGGGTAAAGGTGGATGGGGAGCCGAGGGTGGTGGTGGTGGTGGTGGTGGTATGAAGGAAGGAGTTTAGGTGCGGTTGTTTATGGTGATGGGGGAGGGGGAGAGGGGGGGGGAGATGAATAAAGTAGATCGAATTCCTGGTAGGGTTTCCGACGACGATAATGCCAGTGGTCGGATGATAGACAACCGAACACAATGCATCAGTATCGCTCTCCTGTGGAAAGTTAATCTCCTGAACTGGTCTCCCGAGCGCAAGATCCCACAACTGGAGCGTGTGATTCTGCTTCATTCCAACAATGACGTATCTTAACGCCAAACACTTGTGATATGGACGGAACTTGTCCAAAAACATGACAGAGGTAGCCCTATAAGACTCTCCCGCTGCCACCGCCGAGAACATGAGGATGGGATTCGTAAGGACCATAGGAGGCTGTGGGGCAGGTGCCGGCTGTAAAGAGTTGTAGGCGTCATTGCCGGAAAAGTCGATGAGCTCCTGAACATCCCAAAGCTTAAGCTTCCCAGCCTTGTCAATGGAAATGATTACAGAGTCGTCATCCGAAAAGGCAAAGTCTTTCGAAGCCTTGCCGGTATCAATGGTGCGGGTATGCTCAGCAAGGTACTTCTTGGAGGCGACCTCGTTATTCTTCCGTCCTTGAGCATATGCCCTAGCGGTAGGAGCATGGATGACGCTGATGGTCTTTCCTCTTCCAATGGCAAAAACATCCGCCTGTCTGCACGTTTTCCTAGCCCGTGACTTCAAGACGCCGTTGCTCTGGCCTTGTTCCTCGCTCGGAGGGAAAACAAACATGTTATTCCAGTCCGGTCCATCAAAGTCTCCGAGTTCAGCCCAGACAACGGCGCCGGAGATTCCAGTTCCGAGAATCCTATCCCCATTGCTGATGGTCACGTTGAAAGTCCTGTCGGTGCTGTCCT
>PYWC01000099.1:542078-573106 GCA_003182015.1 Tuber magnatum | reverse complement strand
AAAATACCCCCCGACGTGCCCGGAACAAGCACTCGTACATCAAGTAAATACCGGTAAGGCATTCTGCACCAAAGCCAGCTCCCGATCTTGAGGCTGCCGTACATACAATCCAATACGTCCTCTCTTTGCAAACCAAACCTCCCTCTTCCGCCCTACGGGACACACTCAACACCACCCTTCAAACCTCTGCAGCAAAGATATTGATAATAGGTAGCTTCATCATGTTCTGCTTACGAAGGTACGTTCATCTCTACTCCCCCTCCTGCCATCCGCCTCCAATTGCTCGAGTACCCAATACTCTACCGCTGCCGCCTCCGTCACTATGGCAAACTACTATGCCAATCAATCACCCAACGGCTAACAAAAAAAAAACCATGTTACAGCTGGCTCCCCCTCCTCTTCATCCCAACATCCGCCTCTCCCGCCTTCATAGTCCTATTCCTCATCTGCACCTACCTCTTCCACCGACCTTGGTAACCCCTCCCCCCGCCTCCCCGCTTCATCGGCTAACATTCCGCCAGTGTCTACTGCTCCCTAATAATGCTAACCCTCTTCTCCTCCTCCTGCTACTGGTCCGACCGCTGCTTCCTGGATAGCAACGACGGGCACTGGTTCGAGCCGAGATTCTTGTCGTCCGCTGCGGGGAAGGTACTCAACGCCGCCGCAGGGGCGGTAGGTGCCGGGGGTGGTGCTGCCGTTGTGGCTGCTGCGGCCGGGGGCGCTGGCGGCGGTGTCGGAGGGGAGGAAGGGGTCGGTCAAGTCTGGACAGGGATTGGCCTGGATTGGTTGAGGACCATGTGTGGGAGGAGGGAGTGGAGGGTGGGTTGTTTGGATGTTGTTGTTAGGCTTTGAAGGAGGTCATGGGATGGTGGTGTATTGATACAATCGGCGTAAACGGGTTTTAGAGACGGGGACACTCTTGTTTTTCCGTTCATTCTTTTTTTTTCCTCTTCACTATCTTGATTGGGGCGGACAGATGGGATCGGACTACATGACTATACCTCCCTTCTTTTTTTTTCCTCTCTCTCTTTCCTCTCTTCCGCTTACGTACATGCTTTTATTGCACTCTTTTCTCTCTTTCTCGATGTCTTTGATACCTTCCCTTTCCCACATTCCCAAAGCTGTACTTTAAGGAGATCAGCCTGCCTTTACCATTCATCCCTTCTTCCCCTTCCCCCTTGCCCATAGATACCATGTCATGATAATGTCTAATGCCGAACGGTAGCGCCCCCGAAAACACTGGGCACGAGTACCGAGAAACTCGGAGAATACGGTATACATTGTATAAAAGTCAAAAGCAAGAACCAGCCAAGGCACCGAATACCGATAGGGAAAGAAGGGAGGGTATCGAAGAAAGAAAGGGGAAAAAGCCAACACCAATCTAGAAGAAGAAGAAGAATGCATTATCAGGTATCATAATATGCGGAAATATATCAAGCCTTCTGCCCCCCGGCCGCTGCCGCTGCGGCCTGCCTCTTCATCGTCTCCTCGGCCGCCTCCCCCCTCTCCCTCTCTCCCGCCACTCCCATTGCTTCTGCTCGTGTTAGTCTACGGGGTAGAGTACAGTACGGTAAGCCGTATGAAATGGGAATACCGGTACTCGTAGATAAGAAAACGAAACAATACGAATGGGAGGAGAGAGAGCCCATGATAAGGGTACCGGTACTATAGTCTATCATAGGATNTCCTTCTCGAGCTTATCTACCGGGCAATCAATCCATCATCATCATCAGCACCCCCCACCCCCGATAACCAAAAGGAAAAAGAGGGGGGGGAAAAACAAGTAACGAAGAAGAGGAGGGGAGGGATAATACTTGTAAGATCCCAAAACTCTCTACCATGTCCATCCCACACAATATGCGCAAGCTCATGACACAACGTCCTCCGCACCGTCTTATAATCCCGCCACCCATCGTACCAATCCGTCCTCAACCTCAACTCTATCACGGCCCCGCGATTACGATTCAGGCCAAGGGTCTTGCTATCGTGCGTCGTATTGCCCAGCGGCTCCATCTCCAACAGGAGCGGCACCGTCCATTTGTACTTTTCCATCACGTGCCGGATGCCCGGGTCCGTGGCTAGGCGGGTGAGGAAGGCGTGGCTGGTCGCACTGTGGGGAAGGTGCGCGAGCGGGCGGAGGGTTTGGAAGGTGTGGGGTGTGGGGGCTGTTCGCGCCATGGTTGGTTTTGGGGGAGCGAGGGGTGAAGGAAAGAAGGCTGGTATGATACCGGTGGTATGATAAGTGATGGGTTGAACTCGAGCTTTATATTATTATATCCTATCATACCGTATTCCGCAACGTGCTACAGTATTCCGTTCTGGAGGTTTCCTTTTGCGCTGGTGGTGGATAAGGTACGAGTACGGTATGATAGTTTGTAATCCGATGATTGGTAATCCTCTCACTCCCGGGGATAAAACCCATGTGTGTGTTGTGTGCGGCTTCATTGTACGAGTATTCATTCCCCTCATCGGTGCCCATATCGAAATTGTTGTTGGACTACGGTATCATACCAGTATCCACCAATCCAATATAGAAATATCCTACCGGTATCATAGTATGATAGGCAGATGTTAACCCCCCCCAAAGCATCAATGCTTCTTGGTGATAGTTTACCGAATATATTATATATTAAACAGCTCCAGTCCGGGAATGAACCGCAGATTTTTCGGAAAAACATTATTCCGCTACCAACCCGTTGGCAACTCGCCGCATAATTTATATCTATCCGTAGACCGCCAGTACAGTATGATACCACGGCATAACGATTTCGCCAATCAATTGGGGAGGGAGGGAGAAGGGGGGAGATCTCTCGAAGCTTACTAAGGCACGAGCATCAGCGAGTGTGCATGCATGGGACTTGCATACTGTAGTCTATCGTAACGGACGGTAACTTATCATGTGTGCCGGGTATCAGGGGGGGGGGACACTATCATACCGGTATGGTGCCGGTACTGTATGCGCTTAATCACTCCTAACCGTCAAGACCAATACCCCAAGGTGGCTGGGCTGTACCGTTACAGTACAGTACTGCACAAGCATATCATATACGGTAATACCAGCATTTGATTCTACAGCGTGAGTGCTATTGGATTCCCAATAAAATCCACCGCTTCAATTACTCGGTGAACCAACTTAACCCACGATACTTGGAGCACCAGCTCATCACCTCACATCATGAATAAGTGAATACCTAAAATGAACTCAAGCGCCCACCAAGAGCAGTTCCTACTCCCCCCCTGCCTTAACACCATCCCGCCAACCCAACAAGTCAGAACAAGATAAAATCAAAAGAATGAAAGCCCCGCAAACGAGCAATAAGAGTAAAGCATTAAGCGTTTCAGCGTATAGGGAATTTAACCAAGGGCCACCCTTGTTGAAGCGGAAGATATAGGAGATGAAGAAAAATGTTAAAAATAATAACAAGCTTAACCCAATTCCTCAAGCACACTCTCGATATCACCCATATCAAAGGCATCTAAGCATTTTGTCCCCTCGCATACTTGAACAACCGGCTTTCCGCCGTCTTTGGTGGCAACTTTTAGTAGCTCCTTGTGAAGGTCATTTCTGTTCAGCAACCACTCCAATGAGTCTTTCCTGGCCGGATCGAGCTGCACGAGCGTAGTGTTAGTAAGAAGCTTCGATCGAAGTCTCTTGAGGTGTTTTTCTAGAGTGGGATCCTTAGGGTCCCCGGCAAGTACGACAGAGCGCATTCCCAAGTTTGACGCCACAATGGCGGGCATGAGAGAAGAGAACAAGAACGGGTGTTGGAGTAGCTCGGTCGAAAATGCGGAGCATGTTTGCTGGGCGTATTCCTCCAATTTTGAATCACCAAGCAGGGTTCCCAGTCGGAACAAGTTGTTTGCGGATACTCCGTTTGTCGAGGGTTCTTGTGAGTCAAGACCTAGGCGATCATCAGCGATGGCTCGCGACAAAATGCTAACTCGGAACTCACCATCTTTCAACCTCAAGATCAAGTCAGATGCCCCTTCGGATGTCGAAAAGAAACCCCCATTCTCGGCATCCCAGAAGATATCAATCTGCTTCTGCTGCAATGCATCCGCCCATTGCAAATACTCCACATCGAGCGTCGCCTCATACCTGTTACACCCATTGTTGGAAAGGCCAAACAAATAACCCGCCAAGGAACGCTTACATGCACAGCAAACCGGATATCAGGAATGCGTAATCATCAGCAAACCCGTCGGTTTCCCCCGGGCCCTCCCTATAAACCCTCTTCAGAATCCCTGTCTTCTCATCATACAAGTTCTTCCGTATAAAAGATATTGCCTCCTCCGCATTCTTCTTATACAATTGGGCTCTGCGTGGATCTGCTGGCTCTAGTGCCCCAGCAGCTTTAGCCAATGCAGTAATTGCTAACCCGTTCCAACTAGTAATAATCTTGTCATCGAGGTTTGGCCGAGGTCTTTCCTTCAAACGATGCTGAAGGAGCTTTTGACGAGCAGTATTGATAATGTTAGTGATTCTCTCGGCACTCATGCCATACATTTTGCTCAACTTCTCGGGCGTTGAAGCGACAGATAGTACATTCTAAAAGGGCCCATCAGTTCATATCCTTCGACAGTCCACAAAAATGTAGGCCTACCTGGGCTATAAATTCGTCGTGTGGGTCATTGGCTGGATCGACATTGCCGTCTCTGTGCACATTCCAATACCTGGCGCAAATCGACGCCTCCTGCTCCCCAAGTATAACATCAAATTCCTTCCTTGTCCAAACATAAAATGCCCCCTCTTTATAACTTGTTAGACATCTGTGTAAAGGAAACTGCGTGGGGGCGCAAACCTCGTTTCTCAGTATCCGCTTTCCTATACAGTGAGTCCGCATCCTCCGATGAATAGAAACCACCATCCCGACTCTTCAACGCGTCCAAGCACATATACTCTGCAATATCGTTCGCCGCCTCGAGCATTGCCGGCGACTTTGTCACCAGCCAAGCATCAATATAAATGCTGAGAAGTTGTGCCTGGTCGTAGAGCATTTTCTCAAAGTGGGGAAGGTTCCAATTTGCAGTGACCGAGTATCGAGAAAACCCGTGACCTATATGATCATGTATTCCACCTTTCGCCATGCTCTACGTGAATTCAAGGATATTTTAGCTTGTTGGAAGTCGCTTGAGAGAAGGGCAAATATGGACTACCTGAAGCGTAGCAATAACCATCGACTTTGCGTTCTCGCACTCCATTTCACCGACAATATCTTGAACAGTCGCAGGAAATGTTCCAAGACGCAACAAGAAGGCCAGGTTAACAGGAGTAGGGAACTTGGGCGCATCTAAGTGCCGGAGTCTTTAGCACCAAATTCAGCAGACTGGATGGAGCAACCCACTTCCAAATCCACCATACGACCGGTCATAGCGGGTCGTAAAGTGCTGGTAGGCTTCCTCAAGCAGGTCCAACTCCAGCCCATCATCCGGCTCGCCCCCAGTTCCTTTAAGCCCCTCGTCCGCGAATTCCTTCAATTGGTTCAGGATATCGGACGCAGATGCTACACATCGCTCGTGTTGTTCCTTCCACACGTTTGCGATCTTCCCAAGCACTTCCAAAAACCCGAGCTGGTCTTTCATCCCGCCGACTGCACTTGGACCTGGCCAATATGTTCCACCGAATACCGGTTGGAGATCCGGAGTGAGGAAGACGCTGAGCGGCCAACCACTAGAAAATACGTCAGACCAGTGATAAAATGAGGGTTATGTGGCGGTCCAACCCCGATCCTGTCGTCGCTTGCACCTGGTCTAGGTCAGCGGGGCACAGACCTTTGGGCAACTACTTAAAACTCACAAAGTTCATATAGATACGATCAATATCTGGCCTCTCCTCCCTACCCGACCATGTTAGACTTTGTCAGCCCTACGAGATAGCAAATGTTGGTACCTGTCGATCTTTATGGGGATAAAGTTCTCATTCAAGACCCTGGCGATTTCATCGTTTTCAAAGCTCTCACGTTCCATAACCTAACACAAAAGGCAATCAATAAGATAGCCCATCCCCCGTGAAGACACCAACCCCTCTAGATAATCCGGATTAATTGAACGGGAGGACTCGACTTACATGACACCCTAATCGTCAAAGCCCGTTAGTTGCCAGAGCAAACGCCCCCCCCTCCAAGAATACAATCGTATACTTACAATGACAAGCGGCATACCCGATACTAACAAACACAATCCTGTTGTTCTGCTTTGCAAGCTCCAGCGTCTCCTCATTCCACAGCTGCCACCGAACCGGATTATGCGCATGTCCACGAACCTAGCAAATCCACCGCACACAAAATCAGCCTCCTTCCATTCCCTCCCCCCCAAACGGTAACAATAACCAAGGGGATGAAAACAAAAATTCCAAACCTACATAAGGGCTCTGACTTTTCAATAACTGATTGGGTTTCAATTCCAACTTATCCTTGGCCCCAGAAGCTTCTTCCGAAGACTCACTCTCCGCACTCCCACTCCCACCACCCTTACCAACAAGAGAAGACGAAGCCTTACCCCCCGACGAGGCAGAAATCGGCGTGGGCAAAGCCACTGTCTTCGCAGCGCTCTTGGAAGCCATGATTTTGCTTTATTCCCCAGAAATAAAAAGAAATAAAAAAAGGGGCAAATAAAAGGCGTGCGAGGGAGCGATAAGCGTTTGTACGTAGCCCTTTAATTCTCCAAAGAAGGAGAGAGGGAGGAAGTGAAGCTAAAGGCGGGGCAGCAGCGGCGGTAAGGGATACTGTGCGGTACGATAACTCCAATAAATGGATACAAATAAGAGTGGTGGCGAAACAAAAATAAAAATGAGAAATAAAATACGGCTCGCGGGCGCGATAACGATAAGCTCCACAAGGATGCAACGAAATAAAATGTCCCCGCGGCAAGTCGAGTACGATACCGTACTTTAATGAACCCGTGCGGTAGATCCGGGACTCTACAGCAGAAGATCCGGGGGGCGATGGGGGAGGGATGGAAATAGGATGGGGAGGGTCTCCGGACAAAAGAAGTCGGTTGGCAAGATAGTATAGCACCGGTAGCTGTAAGGTTGGAAGTGCTCTTCAGACGAAATCCAACACGAATATAAAAAGGGGTGTGAGGGGGGAAGGGAGGGGGGGCATGGAAGGAGGAATTAGCTCCCGCTTGAATGTAACACTCGTACCCTAACATCGAAGCTCAAAGAGAGAAGGGAGAGTCAGAGGAAGAAAAAGTAAACCAAGGGCAAAGCAGAGCAAAGTCAAGGTGGGGGTGGAAGTGCAAGCTCAGCTACGGCACTGCGCACCATCACCGCTCACTCACTCACCCAGGCAGATGGACAGGCCGACCAGACAAAGCAATTACTACCCATACAGTACAAGTACCGGTACCGTACCGCTACCCCACTGCAAGACCGAGCAAGTCAAGCCAACCGAAGCGGCTGAGTCCGGTCGGAATCGATATTAGTTTCTTATATGATACCCGAGTCAACACTACAGTAGCATCACAATACCGGCACTTGCACAGTTAGTGCAGTACCGGTACAGTACCCGTACTCGTACAGTGCACAAGCAGAGCAACAAGAGAATCCACCACACCGACAACCCGCACTCTCAAAAGTATCCCGAGTGCTCCAGCCCGCATATTCTTGTGTGGACCGGTGGCCGGTTTCAGGAACCGCACCCGGTAGAAAGAGAGAAAAAAGAAAGTCCCATCGCCTGCATCTCATCCTATCGTTTGATGTCTGGATGTCTGGGGGGGAGATGGGTGGAGGGGGGGCTCGTGTAACGTGGGTGTCAAGCACGGGAGGGCACGATGAATAATTATTGGTGCCGTTGCACTCTCCCTGTGCTTTGCTGCATCTGGGCTGCCGACTTCTGACTGATCTGGGATGGATGTTGGTAATTTATTGGTATTTATTTATTGGTGAGCGGGGTATCATGATACTGCAAAGGTAAAATACGGGTATGATAAGATGGTGAGATAATATTACCGGTATGACATTATTATGATAGATTAAATCGCGAGGTTTCCCGTAGCTTGCCGTGCCTGTGCGCCCGCACTCACTAACCCTAGCCCTCCCATGCGTGCTATAATAATAATATTCAGGGTTCACAAAAACTAGGGTCAACGGGGGGCGCGGGTCGAGTTGGTTCTATGATATTTCAACGTGCCGGCATGACATGACATGGTTTACTGCACACAGCGATGAGAAGGAAAAAAGAAAAAAAACCCCTTGGAATGGTATCATAGGTTTTGACACCCTAGCTCATCCGTACGGTGCATGCCCCATTTTGTTTTCAGCTCCTGCGATCATACGCTCTCACTCGTCTAGGAAAAGAAAACGAAAACGAAAAAGGATCGGCATTGTTCTATCATAATTCTCCCCCCTTAGACAGCCTTGAGCTTCGCAGCAGCTCTCCTGTTAGCAAGGGCGGTGGCAGTGAACACGTAAAGAGCATCCTTGAACGCGAACAGGAACGCCGCGGTGAGAACACTCTGGACGAGCTTCGGCCCAATGCCGCCGTAAAGGCCAGTCCAACCCTCCTCCTGGACGATATTGCGAAGCGACTCATATACGGAGTGCTTCTTCTCGCCCTTCCCCGCCACGTGCATTCTAGACTTGACGGTTACTATCCCATCGTTAGTGCCCAACCTATCGCACCCTTGCGGGCTATGGGACTCACTATAAGGGTAGGTCAAGGCGGTGGCAACTAATTTCCCCAACGCGCCCAAGAAGAAGGCATCCTGAGGTGTGACGGATCGCTTCTTACGTCTCTCGAGCACATTCTTCAATTGCTCGAAAATGGTGTATTGTAGGATGGGATTGACGACCAACACCAACGCGGGAATTACCCCCACAAAGAACTGGCCAATCCCCCCTTCACGGAAAAGATGACGGATAGTGGAAATGGTGGAGGGGGCTTTGGCAGATGCTTGGCCGGTGGGATCTTGGAGGGTGGGAAGATTGCCGGACGGGGAGGACGGGGCAGCAGCGCGCTTGCGAGCAGTCATACGGGTATTTACCACCCAGATAGGGTTTGTGATTAAGACCGTTGCGGAACCTAAACTTTGTTAGTTAGTTTATCAGCAGAGGTGACAGGTAATGAAGGGGCACTACCCGCAAGTGCCCCAGCAGCCATCGCCTCCAAAGTCGTGAGCTTAGCTCTAGACCTTCCGGCCCTGAGAGCAGCTCTTTCGAAAGCGGTCCTGCTCCATTCGTACCCTGCCCCGTAAAATTAGCGGGGAATTTCGAGTGAGCGGTCATGCAGCGAGACGAACAGTAATAGTAGACAAAGTTTGTAACACTGATTCCAAAAACAGCGCTGTTGAGACCAGCATATAGACCTGAAATACCCTCACGCTGGATGATACGACGGGTAGCGTCTAGGATAGTAGAGTGTGCGCGTTTGGACTCAACTTGTGAGCGAGTTGAGAGAGTGATCAACGGGTAGGTCAAAACCATGGACAAAACTCCACCGCCTGCACCGAGTTATATTAGTTTGCGGCGCTACGAGAGACGACAATCCTTACCAGCGCCAGCAATGGCGTGAAGAACCTATGGAAACATTAAAGTCTGTTGCTTCATGAGGGGGGAGTAGGAGATGGTACATTATCGCTCTGAGCGGAAGACATTTCCTCTATATCCTATGCAGTAACTTGTCTGTTTCGAAAGGTTCGATGGACACAAGAGAACTTGGGGGAAGGGGCGTGGAATGAAAGCGGGACTCTCGCCCGAAGTTAGAAGGAGAGGTGGCACAAAAATAAACGGGAGAACATGTGGTGACGGAGCGTCGACGGGGAAGGCGAAGGACCCGGGGAACGTGATTGTGGGCCCGAGGGCGAGAGCAAAACTTCTGACGCCGGGAAACAGCCGAGGTATTATACCGGTATGATAATATGATATATAGCGGGGAATCCTTGAGTTGCCGGAAGTGTTGGCTGCTGCCCCGGGTATGGCGAACTTTTGATCTTATCGTGTTATCGTGGTATTGATCAGATTGATTAGACAGATTAAGATATTCTCTATCAGATTTTACCAATCACGTGGCTTTCAAGCCTCAAGTTTCAAAATGGGTGAGACCCTATGATGCATCTTACCCAGCTTAGCGCCATACTCGAGTACAATGAAGGGGACTGCAGGACAGGGGTATTTTCCAACACTGTCTCTTTCCTTTTCTTCTCTCTTGTTTCTTTTTTGCTTATTCAAAAATCTAACCTAAACTCCTGATACCTGTCCTCTCTGCAGCTGGCCTGGTATTTCGTTTCTTCATACCTGAGCACCTCCTCACCTTATCACCCCCCGTTCCGCATCGCATAAGTTAAGCCGTGGTTCAGTTTTACAGCTCCAGCTATGGCGCCGCCGACACCCGCCTACGCAAAGTCAGTCATCAAAATTCTCTTCGTATCGTTAATATTCGATTTGGTAAGCTCCCCCTCCCGCGGCGTGAATTTGTACGTTATGTTGCATCTGTTTATCGATAGGAACCTTCTATACTGACATGTTTAGCTTTCCTTTACTTTAATTTTACCGCTGTTCCCCAGACTACTCGCCTTCTACCGCGCGCAGACTGACAATGCAGTCCTCGAGTCTATTTTCACTACCCTAAATGCTTTCAAAGCTTCATTTCACCGACCAATCTCCTCCCGCTTCGATGTAGTCCTGCTTGGCGGGGCTCTCGGGTCTCTATTTTCGTTTCTTCAAGCGATCTCAAGTCCGTTCTTGGGCGCTCTCAGTGACCGTTATGGGCAAGCTGCCTGTCCAGGCCTCTAACCTGTTTGCTATGCACCGTGTGTACGATACTAATATCTACGTACTTAATCACAGGCGCCGAACAGCTCTATTGTATTCCATGGGTGGAAACATAATCTCCGTGCTACTTTGGGTTGTCGCAACAGATTTTCCGACGTTCCTGGCTTCCCGTGTAGTTGGTGGTCTATCGGAGGGGAATGTGCAGCTGGCTATTGCTATTGCCACCGACGTCTCCACCCCGGAGACCCGTGGTGCAACTCTGGCACTAGTGGGTGCCGCATTTTCGATTGCCTTTACTTTCGGACCTATGTTGGGGGCTTTCCTTGCCTCCAAGACCATCTCCTTAGAGAACCCTTTTGCTGCCGCAGCTGTGTTCTCGTTGGCACTTTTGGTAGTAGAGACAGTATTTTTGTACTGGAAGCTGCCGGAGACCCGCCCTCTGAATGAAGGGCCCAGTAGGGTTGACGTTAAATCGGAGCGGGAGAGCAAGCTTGAAAAGAAGCCCGAAGGTGAAAAGGGGTCAGAGGGATCGAGTGCCATTCTGCTAAACCTTACCCACTTCTTGTTCCTCCTTATTTTCTCTGGAATGGAGTTTTCCCTGCCATTCATGACCTTTGACTTGTTCAACCACACCTCCGCGGATTCCGGCAAACTTCTAGGATTTGTCGGTCTTCTGGCCTCGATTCTCCAAGGCTCATTTGTTAGGAGGTACGCGCCAATCGTAGTTGTAAAGACCGGGCTAGCAAGCGCCGGTATCAGCTTTTTCCTTCTTAGTAGGGTCAACACTCAGTTAGAGCTATATGTAGCCGCAGCATTCCTCGCGGTAACAAGTGCCTGCGTGGTGACCAGCCTTACTGCACTGGTCAGTTTCAGAACCAGTGAGAAGGACAGAGGGAGGGCACTTGGTGGGTTTAGATCTGCCGGTGAGTTTGTTTTGTTTCTCATTTCGTCCAGTTGTTTGCCGACGGAATGGGATTGACCAACACAAACCAATTGATAGGCCAGATTGGAAGGGCGACTGGTCCGATCTTGTTCTGTAGGTCTACCCCGTGTCAAAGATGCTACCGGTCTGCTATTGTTTCAATAACTGATGCTGATATTATGCAGGCACCCTGTACTGGTGGGCCGGAAGGCAGACAGCGTACATGGTTGGGGGGACGGGAATGGTAGGAGTCGCGGCCTTGGTCTTCACCGGAATCGTTTCGTAAGTGAAGCGGTGGTCTTTGAGCGAGCGGTGGAATAGCATGTTGCAAAAGGTCAAGTGGAGGAGAAAGGGGGGAGGAGGAGAAAGGGGGGAAAGGAGAGACAAGACGACAAATCTCGTGACCCTGCCAGGAAAGCCTGGCAGTTATAGAGAACCGTCTGCCTATCCGGACAGGCCTCGGTGCCATACTCATATACAAAGATACCATTATATGCCGTAGTGCACCATACTCGTATGCATCTCCAAGTCGTAATCTGAATAGAAATGGCAACATCATCCGCGTGCCGGTAATCTCGCCATGGGCATTGGCAGTGGCGTACGGAAGCATTTTCAAGGCCGGAAAATATAAACAAACGCCATGAGCTCGGCGGACAGACGGTTCAAGTTTCCAAATCTCGGCCATAAAGTCAACTCCTTTGCATCCGAGCACCCTCTCCCCTCCCTGCCGGTACAAATACTGTACTCGAGTACTTGTGCCCCAACACGAAAAAAAAAAAAGAAAGGAAAAAGGAAAAAGTACTGTAAAAGAAACTCAATCACTGAAGATCAGGCACGCCATGCAATGCAGCCTGCCGTGCAAGCCCTGTTTCGCCACAAATCAAATCCATCCAGAACCCCTCAATTATTTCCCGAAGGAAAAGGGAACGGGGGAAGAAAAAAAGGCATTTATCGATTTCGGAAAGGTCGTTAGTGCTGGACTTTCTCAAAGGTAATTTTTCTTTTTTTTTTTGGCGCAACTTCCTACAGTACTGTACACGTACAACCTCTCTCACCGTTATTCAAGAGAGCCGATCTGAACGCCCATCGTGGCGTCGGGAGTACAGTACCTTACGGTGCTCGGGAAATAGAGAGAGAAAAAAAGAGAAAAGAAATAAACAGGAAAAACGAGAAAGTCGAAGGACCGACCGACAAACCGACGGCCCCTTTCGAAGATGTCTTACCGGTACTTGGGAAAATGACGAGATCTGGAGAGTACTGTATCGCACAGCACTTGTACTTGTATGATATCCTTCCTCAATCGGTAACAAATCACTAGGGTTTCAAACCGAGACCTTATCCCGCCGATCCCTTGGGCACAGTGACGGATCATGGAACAATCATGAAGGGGGCGGAGGGAAAAAATAGAGAGGTGCCGGATTGGGTATCGTACCGGTGCAGTATCATACTAGTACGAGTACTGTATTCGCACGGTATCATAGCCAAGGCGTGAGAGAAGGCAAGTAATAGGGATCCACGATACTCGAGCATGCCGACAGCCACGGGTACGAATCAGATTAGTGTACTGCACAGTACTCGAGTACTCGTACTTGTAGGGGAAGAAACGTACGAGTAATATAAAGAACGGCACAGAAATGGAGGAAGGAAGGAGAACTCGTATCCTCACGCACCCATTCCATCCTTCTCAGCTCAACGCGCAAGCGAACGGGCGGTAGAGATGGTACTCGTACTCTTGCCCCGCCCCAGGAATCGGGAAATGACGAGTGCTTCAAACAAATGAGGCTTTCTCTCCTGCCAAATTTTTACTGTCGGCAAGAGCGCCGATACTTCCCAGGTACGCATCGCCCCTGCTGCAGAATACACTTACCGCATAGTACTTGTACCGGTACCAGGGCAGTACCATCTCTTTTTATTCCGCTGTCATCGTCGTCGTCGTCGTCAATGGTGGTGGTGGTGGTGGTGGTGGTGGTGGTGGTCGTACAAAATGAATTTCGGGTCGGGGTGGCAGGGTCGTTGGACGGGGTTTTGGGAATGGTACTTGTATCATACTGGGCAATGAACTGGATTACTAGCACAGGTAACTGTTCCCGCTCTATTGAAATGAAACTGGATTGGAGGGGGTGGATAAAGTAATTTTTTTTTTGCCTTTATTTTCATTCATTCATTTATTCACTCATGATGATGATGATGATGATGATGATAGTGAGAAGAGGAAGGAATGAAGGAATGTGAAGAGGTACTTGTAATAACTCTGTTTTCTTCTTCTTTCCTTTTTCGAGCATTTTCGGGGTGAGGCGGGAGGAAGGGTAGGTCGGAACCGGGGGTTTTGGCTGCTGATATTATGCTCGTGCTTCAGCACAGTAAGTTTAATCGTCCGATATGCCCATGCATGATACGTTCGTTATTCAGCAATCGCATGCCGAGATGCACACAACCTCCATGAGCGATCAACTGGTCGGTCAGTTGGTTGGTTGGTTGGTTGATCCAGTCCGCTCGAGTAGTAAACCGCTCGAATAGTAGTAGCAGCGGTACTGGAGGTACTCGTACCGTACCACAAGTAGTACTCGAATACCAGCACTTGGTCACCTACGGTAGTCTACCGTACAAGCAAGGCCGAATCAGGATTATTTAGTAGGGGTGGTGGTGGTGGTGGTGGTGGTGGTAGGGTACGGTTCCTGAAGGGGATAGCACAAGTTACAGACACGGCAGTAACAAGCACTCGAGTAAATTATCGCAAACCGGGATCAGGCCTATCCATTCCATCCTGCTCCGCGCAGTAGCCAGTCTCGAGGGCCACTTTTCTCCCTTTCCCTTTCCACAAGAATGTAAAGGTGACGAACGCATGATGTTTGTACCGACACATTTCTTTGTCTCTCTGGCTGTTGTTCTGGATTCAAGATTGTTTGGCCTTCTCGTAGCTGTTACTGGCTTCCCAAATGGGATGCGGTAGGTAGTCCGCCAACAATGGCCCAGTTTTTCCAACACCCTTCCATACGAGTACTATGCTGCGGTAGTACCGGTATGGTGCGGTGACATTATCGGTTAATTCGGTAGGGACCGGTTTGGCAAAGGGATACCGTGATAATATACCGGCATGCCACGGGTTTAAACTGTGATAGCCTCCAGAACAGTACGAGTGCAGTACGGTGTCATACCGTGATCCACTTGAAATGTCTTGCCTCCTTTATCTAATCGCTGTTTCACAAGGGGCATGCCGGTGGGAGGGAACGCTCGGGCTCACCCACCAATCGAACAATGTGGTCTGAGTCCATGGGCCCTGTTCCCACACTTGTGCATCCCTGGAATCCAACCCCTTCAAACATCACTCTACTGAACGAGTACTTGTACCGTGGCCACAATCCCTTCCCTCTGCCCTTTCTCGCCGGCCTGGGGACAGGAGATTGGCCTGCTCTTTGGAGGATAGCTCCATTCAAACCCGGTCCCCACAGTTGGACAAGGAAAAAGCGAAAGCCCGAATTGGATGGTACTCGAGTACCGGTACAAGTACTTGTGCCTGTGAACCCATGCCCCAATTCTCCATCTTCCGCCCCGTCCGGGTCCGGCAATTCGCCCTGTCCTACCGCGTTGGAATCCCCCCCATCATGACATGGGGAGTCTCCCAAACCGCTCGAATGCTATATATCATGCCCACCACCCCTCCTCCCTCTCCAAACCCTTCCTTTTTATTCACCACGACAGACGTTGAACTCGCTGTCTCTTACTATTCTCCTGACCCCCTGGACGCAATCACTCTTTAAGTTGCTTTCAAGGTTGCTAGTCGGTCTTTACCCGCACACTTTGCATCCCATAATCTCTTTCTTTCTTCCATTTCCCATTTTTTCTTTTCAAGTGCTGAATATCAGGTTTCAAGTCGAGTATTCCCATACGACGACCCCTTATAAAGGCTGAGCTTTTATCGTCAACGCTTTCAATAGTAATAAGATACCGATTTTATTATTTACGACTGCTTGCCGTCAATCCCAACTTTGTCAGGAGCAACCTCACGATAAACCCTCCGTTCCACACATAACTCTCCAAGGCTGCGCCTAATACCTCCCAAAATGCGTGTTGCTTATACCACAATTCTTTCTGCTGCTCTCGCAGCCAGCGCACTTGCATTCCCCTTCCGTGGTGCCAACCAGAAGAGGGATGAAGCTCTTGAGATTGTCACTGAATGTACTACCGTTCTGTATGCTCGCCTTTCGATCACTCCCACTCCTCCCTAGCCTATCATGGAATATCAATGACTGACTTGACATCAATTGGATAAAATAGCGTAACCCAGTACGTGACGGCAGGGCCCTCACCCTCATCCTCACCGGAACCCGTTCAAGTGAACAATGACGATGTGCCAGCGCCGGCAGAGGAATACACCAAATACCATACCAAGTCCCGCCGCCCTCGTCCCACCGTTTATCCATCGCCGTCACAGGCTCCGGAGACGACCCCACCACCACCAGCAGTCGTCACTCCCCCCATTGAGACACCCATCCCCACATCCACCCCATCGACCACACTGAAACCCGTAACCGTCAGTTCAGTGGCTCCTGCACCAACCACTCCCTCTGTCTCCACCTCAGGCGCCCCGGCTCCGGACAGCGGCTCCTTCGAGGCCGAAGTCCTGGCAGCGCACAATGACAAACGAGCCCTCCACGGCGTCCCGGCCCTAACTTACGATAAAGCCTTGGCCGACTATGCAGCGGGCGTTTGCAGCAGCTGCAGGTTTGAGCACTCTAACGGTCCTCACGGAGAGAATCTCGCCGCTGGATACTCCTCTCCCTCAGCCGCTATCCAGGCATGGTACGACGAGGAGAAGCTGTACAGTTATTCTTCCGGTGGTTTTAGCGTATGTGTTTCTCCTCACCCAATGATATTTACAGTATACGATGAGTGATGCTGATGGTGTATACGTAGTCGGAAACCGGTCACTTTACACAAATGGTCTGGAAATCCGCTACAAAACTCGGCTGCGCTGTCAAGGCCTGCAACGGTGCCAACGGCACGCCCGGTACCTTCCTCACCTGCAATTACGATACCGGAAACGTCATAGGGCAGTTCCAGGCAAACGTCTTGCCTCCCAAGTAGTAATGTTGACGTGGTTGGCTAGTTCCCGTTAGGGGACGGGAGAGTGGTTAGTTGGTTCGGGTGTTTTTTTCTTCTTCTTTCTTTCTCCTCAACAGCCCTTTTAGCAGTGCACTGGGAGAAAGGGGGGAGGGGAGCAAAAGGAAAAGAGGTGGAAATCCCCGCTGGTCAAGAGCCGGATAAAATAAAATTAAAAAAAGGTTTTCTGAGAAATTCTTTATACATATATCTGTTCCTGTATATCCTAGATTCCATTATAATCCTGTTTTGCTTTGTCTGGACGGGCTGGGAATATAGCATTATACCTATCATAACATTTATTGTACTGTACCGTATTCGAATTGTAGAAAACGAAACAGGCGTCGAGTGGCGGAAAAGGGGGTGTTTGTTTATATATTTCATTTGTTGTTTTACCTCTACTGTATAGCTTTGTACATCCAGAGATTGCGAATATCCGTTTTGTCGAACATTGTCCACACCCGCGGGAATTTACGCTTGTTGAAACTGTTCATACTCGATGCAAGCGCCAGCCCGTAACGCTTTTCCGTCTTTGGTATATGCGCGCAACCGTCAAGTTATCATTACCCCGCCAATGTCACTGTACTAGTACTCGAGTACAGTGCCACACTCGCCCGACAAAAACCCACGCTCCGCCCACCAGCGGTCAACGCCCAAAGAACCCGCTCCCATCTCAGCGAATTATCCGGCGGTGAACAAGTTCAAATTCCGGAGATTGCTATATATTATTATTCGCGAGACGGGGGGGAAGAAGGGTATCTTACTCGGATTACCCTACGCTACCGATCACCGCTACCAGATCCTGGGCGGAGGGAGGATGAGGGAGGAGGAGGAAGGAGGACGGGAGATCTTGCGCCCTCGTCCTCTGGGAGATTATACAACTAGTGATTTTTTTTTTTTAACCATCCCCTGAGTACGACACAGCGCAGCACAACAATACCACACCGCATCATCATTCATAGCGTTTCTAAATTTACTTTACCATCATCAGCACGAGGCAGGCGTAGTAGGCCTCATTCAACCGACGATACTGTGATACTTGCGGTGCAGCATGAATTTGCCGCACAAGTGCCGTACCGCACGAGTACTGTACTAGTACAGGTACTCCTAACAATCTTCTCCTATAATAATAACATTATTATAACATTGATTCCGTGATTGGGAGTTCTCTCTCTCTCTCTCTCTCGCTTCTTTCAATTCTGTATCGCACTACGGTACACGTACTGTACTGTACTGTACCATATCAATAGATTTATTTTTTTTAAAAAAAAAAAATCGCCCGACTAGCGAACGAAACGGTTGTTGCCGTATCGTACCTTACCATACCACATACCATACCATACCCATGGAGCAAGGATGAATGGATAATATTGTAATTTAGAAAGAAAAGAAAAAAAGGTTTGACATCCTACGATAATACTGTATATACCTGATACAAAGCCCTGCTTTTTGCTTCTGCACTTGCAGGGTTATCGGACCTTGGGACTTGCATTACTTTAATATTATTATCCTGTTGGAAGCACAATGGTAATATATGGTATAGCATGCATAGTACTACTGTAGCTGAAGATAGGGGGTGGGAGGTATCATACCGGCGTATAAGTAATATCAGCGCTTAGATAAACACTTGGGTATATTTATTCTTTAATCGCTGGCTTTAGGTATGATACCATTGATACTCATAGGGATGAATAATAAGCGAGTAAATAAGGAATAACAAAAAAAAAAACCCCCCTAAGGCATTTCCCTTACTTTACCACTTTCCCTGCAAATAAAATACAAATAACCGTACTGCACTTTTCAGCTGTTGATATGGTAACAAGAACGGTACCGGTACCGGTACGGTACAGTACTACGGTCCCACGAGTATCATAAGAATTCACAACCCCCTAAGATACGCTACGGCTGACTGTGTCTCCCCTACGAGTATGGTAAAGATTTCCTCCCATTAAAAAAATAAAAATAAAAATAAAAATAAAAAAAAAAGTACAGTACCTTACAGGGTGATGCTTTTACCGTAACCCCCCCCGTAACCGACAATTATTTATGTTGCCCGCTTGCTTAGGTTTTTCCGGGTTTATGTGCGGTTGTGCGGTGGGGTTGCTTGGTGGGAGCGTGGGGAAAGGGGCAAGTGCAGGTACAGTACGAGTACGTACAGCACAGTGCAGTACTAATAGATGAAGCGTGAGTTCATCATTTGCTGGTTATGGTATTTTATAGAATCACGGCAAGCTTTCTCGAGGACTCCTACTTCTTGGTACGGTATTGTACTGGATGAAAACGTGGGGGGTTACGATACCACTGTACTGTACTTGTACTGCAAGAGCATAATTTCTCATGCTCGGTCAGGCACAAGATTCTCAAACAAGTGATTATCACCTGAATGCAGTACCGGCACCGGGACGGTAGCCTAGCTGAAGACCGTGATATGATACAAATACATTGACACTATTAATCACCCCCTTCTCGACTTACGAGTACCCCATGTCCCATAACCAACGCCCCACTCTTCTTTGAATCAGATTTTCTGCCGACAAGCGCACTGTAACTATATAACAAGAAGAATCTTTCACATCTAAAAGTCTCTCAATATCATCATCGTTCTATCCAGCCTCATCAATTGGCCCAGGAGTTTCTCCTCCCTTGATAACCAAATCTCTAATTCGCGCTTCTCAGACGTGGTGAGGTATTCCTCCACGTTCGCCTGCACATCCGAACGTTCCCATTTTTCCAGCAGTGAAGAGCGCTTGGCTCGCTCGACGTTGGTGCGCTGGATGACCCTCGACATGGCCTTGTAGGTGTCTGTGACGAGAGATTGGATCGCGCGGTCCGGATCGTGGAACCAGAGGAAGTATGTCCTCGAGATCTGGGGGATACTTGTTTTGGGGACTTCCTGGAGGTGGAGGTAGCCATTTTCTTGGAGCCCCGTGAGGATTGAGCGGATTTCTTTTTGTTTGAGGAGGGCGATGCTGGCAATCTAAGGGAGAGACTTATGAACGCTGGAAACAAGGCCCGAGGAATGGAATGAGACGAACCTGCTTCTCCTCCAACTTCCCTTTATCCTTGATGATCCGGAGCAATCTCAAGCCCATTTCCCCGAATGTTTCTTCCACCACTTTCTCCAATTCGAGTTGCCTCATGAGCTTACCCAACTCCTTGTAATTGACGCTCCATTCACCCAAACCGCGGTTGCTTTCTAATCGGACAAATTTCCAAGAGTCTTCCGCGAGAAGTTGCATGTGCTGCTTTAGTAGTTCCATGCGAATCTTCTTTTTGCGGTTCTCGGCGTCAATTCCTTCCTCATCGTCGTCATAGGGTTCCTCGAGGTCCGAAATATCATCGTCGTCGTCATCATCATCGCCGTCATCGTCAGTTTTGCTTTGTCCACGTTTGCCCTTCCCATTGACCTTTTTCCCGTAGCCATTGGAGCGGGACTCGTCTTCATCCTCGGCATCTGAGTAGCCTCGTTTCCTCGCTTTCCTCTTGTGTGGATGGGGAGCAGCTACAATTGAATTCTCCAAGTCGATCTCTTTGTTAAATGTTTTTGATAGCTCAAGAACACTAAGCTTGATTCCTGCCAAGAAATCAGAACTGGGTTTACTTTTTTTTTTAAGTTATAAAGAGTCTAGGGTCATAGGCATGGGCATCCATAACTTACTTTTATTGGGGTCGTCCTCTTCGTCACCATCGCCGGGATATAGCTCACGGCATCGAAAGTACTTCTCTTCGAGCCGTTTCAGAAACTCGGCGTACACCAGGGAGCTGATCTTTCCGTGTCGACTTTTAGCCAGAGAAACTAATTCGGCATTTCGGAACAGAACCGAGAACTTCTCGTGATTTATTCGAAGAACAATATCTTCCTATTGGATAGAGATAAAGCAAGTCAATATTTGCATCCTGAACTCATATCCTAACCAGGCTCACTAACATTGATTTCCCATTCCTCTTCTTCTTGCTCAATCAAGTCATAAATTGAGACTTTTTGACGCTTTTTCGACCTTGGTTTTGATGCAGACACTGCTTTTCTTTTCATACCGGCATGTTGTGAAGTGTCTCCGTCTGCTAGTTCCCGCATCCTAATTTTCATTTGCCTGTCTACTTCCTTTCCCAACTTACTCTCGGAGAGTTGGGACTTCCTCAATTGAGATGTCAATTGTGCCCGCAAGGTGTTTCGGGTGTCTGTTCGAATGTGCATGTGGTGCTCCTGGACCTGCACCAGAAACCGCTCCTTCATCATCTCCGCCATGACTGATTTCAAGATTTCTATTGAAGTGATAGGTGACTCATCATCTATCACCGGGACATTCGATTTGCCATTCACCGTTGCTTTGGACTTTTTGGTAGATGTCCCATAGGCGGCAAGGAAATCGCTAACACGAGCGTGACCTAATTGAAGTAGGTTGCTGACGATCAGTGCGCCCTACGATGAGGAGAAAACCCGTCAGTCTTGGATGGCGCGATAAAGTGGTATAATAAGTACATTGCTACCGAACCGATCTTCAACAGCCCGAATGATTCTACCAGCGCGCAGGAGCCCATAAACTTGAGTCCATTCACACTCGTAATACACTACCTCCTGCCCAGTTTCGAGATGGGCAAAGTGGACAACTAGATGCTGCTGAATGAGGACTGCTAGGGTTTGCTTGACTATCTTTTCTGGAAGCTTGAGTTCGCGAACTAGTTGAACGACGGTGAGCCGGCCTGACTCGAGCAGAACGGACACCACTCGCTGTGCGAGTCAAAGTTAGTCTGTCGGTCCTGAGGCCCGGAGTAGTGTAAACGAGGTGTTAACGAACCGAAGAGACCTCGCCGTAGATATCTCTCGCTAAAAGGACGCATAGCTCTACTACATTCTATGAAGGTTAAGAGTTAGCGGATGGAGGGGGGAACCGGGGCTGGAATAGTCACCTGCGACATGACATTAGTTGTTGAGAGGGAGTTGAAGAACTAAGGGGGTTAATGGTGCTATCGAGTATGAAATAGGTTGATATAGTGAGGAGTCATAGATGAGAGAAGTCGGTGAACATGGACTTTGTTTTTCTGAGTGTTAGTGGTGGGAGAGGACAACTTTTTACCTTCCTTCTGCGCACCATTTTTGATAAACGCGAATTTTGAGGAAGGAGGCTCCGCCGTTGTGCCAAGCCTTCATTGAGACGTGCCGAACGCTACGCTTGAGCAAAGGATTCTACTTACCCCCCCACCTTGGGGAAATCTTCAATTCAGTGGCTCTCATTCGTCCCGTTTCCTCCTCGTGATTCAGATCTCTCGAGTTTCTTGACTTCATCCCTTCCACCCCTACTAGTACCTACTCGCCTTCTACCATCTAATTTCCTTTCCCCAGCATCCAAAACCCTTCTCTCCCTCCCCGCACTCTTCGACAAATGCTCGCCCGCAGCACCCTCCCCCGGGGCCCATCCCAATTGCTTGCGAGGGCCGCTCCCCCTTCCCGGTGTGGCCTGGCTACCGCTGCTGTCTCCAATCCCTTCCATTATAGCGTCGGCGAATCAGCGGGTATCAAGGTTGCATCAAGAGATGATGGTGGCCCAACCACTACTTTAGCTGTCGTTGCAAGGGGTGGAAGCCGATATGAGACCGCCCCCGGATTGGCCCACGGGTTAGAGAGATTTGCATTTAAGGCACTGCCCTCCCCCCAAGCGGCCTGATTTTGATAGCCAACACGGCCGCAGTTCGTGTGCACTCGAATTTACGAGACTGACTCTTCAAAATTGATCAACAGAACTCAAGGCGATCTGCCCTCCGACTTCAGAGGGAAACTGAATTACTCGGCGGTTCCCTCGGTTCTACACTCTCCCGAGAAAATATTGTCCTCCGTGCGAAATTTCTGCGGGATGATCTTCCCTACTTCGTCGAGGCGCTTGCTGATGTTCTCATCCACACAAAATACAGTCGTACGCCGCCCTACTTTATGCAATTTGTTCTTTTCAATTAGCACCCGGTTATCAATTTATCACGCACATTTTCTGACTGCGGGGTCAACAGCCTACGAGTTCAACGAACAAGTCGCCTCCACTATGGCCTTCGAGCTCGAGAAACTCCACCATACCCCAGCAACTCTCGCTCTTGAGACGGCGCACAACGTCGCATTTCACAAGGGACTTGGCTCTAGCCGTTTAGCGCTGACAAATAAATACCTCACCAACAAGCACATTACCGAGTACTCCAAAGAGGTGTACAACAGGGGTAATATTGCAGTTGTTGCTACCGGTGCTCCCCGGCTGGGCCTCGAGAAGTGGACAGCTGAATTCTTCAAGGAACTCCCCTCCGGAACCGGACCAGCTACGGCCCCTGCTAAGTACTACGGAGGTGAAAACCGTCTCTTCTCGCCTCACGGTAATGCCATAGTCATTGCCTTCCCCGGAAGTGCCAGCGGTCCGTCGTTCAAGGTAGAGTATACCGTTCTAGCATACCTGCTTGGTGGAGAGGCCTCTACCAAATGGAACGCCGGAATGTCACTCTTGTCCCAGGCAGTCTCTGAGATCCCTCACACCACTGCCGTGGCCAAGCACGTTGCATACACTGATGCCGGTCTCCTGTATGTCACCATCGAGGGCTCTGGGTCTGCACTGACCCAGGCCGGAAAGAACGTTGTGAGCGCTATCAAGAGTCTAGGACAGGCCAAGCCCGAGGATGTCAAGAGGGCTGTTGCCCTCGCAAAGTTTGGTGTCCTTTCCGCGGCAGAGGACAGGAGTGCTGGCTTGGAAGCCGTTGGGCAGACTGTCATTGCCAGCGGAAAGGCACTGCAGGTTGAGGGTCTTGTCAAAGCTCTGGATGGTGTTACTGTTGAGGCAGTCAAGACTGTATGCCATCCCCGATATGTTAACCTTTTTGCACGCCCGTTGTTAGCTAACTAGCCAACCTTGATGCTTGCGCAGGCCGGTAAGAAGCTCCTCGAGTCAAAGGCCACATTCGTCGCCGTCGGCGACACATATCTCCTGCCGTACGCCGAGGACCTGGGACTACAGGTCTAAAGTACTAACCAGCAATCAAAGAGATAGTCTAGTATCTGCTAAGAGAACAAATCAAGCAAAAGGAAAAAGATGAGAAGTCCTCGGGGGGGGTTTTTTTTCATGGCATTTTCCATTCCAATATACCGCGTGCTCTATGACGTCATATGGTCGGGGGTTGAAGGGGTGCGGATTCCCAGAGGGCGGGGTTATAGAGTAGGGTAGAAATACGGTGGACCAAAGCGAAATAAGCAATTGGGGGTTGGGCGGAACCCGTACATTCGAAAACCCAACAAAAGAAACAAATATTCGTATCAAGCAAACCGTTTTCTCACACTCTCTCACTATCTTTGGTGGGATGTGATGGTTTCTTTTGTGGTACCAATCTACTCACCTATCACTCGGATTTCATCCCTGTGATATTGCGAGTGGCCGTGGCGGACGGCAGAAGAAGCTTGAAACGGCAATTTCGGGTTGGGCCTTATGGAGGTTTTGCGTTCTGGGTCCTTCGCGGGGCCTAGATCACTCACATGCTCTAACCTGCCGGATACTCCATGTCCCCGAGACTCGGATAATGTTCTGGATAGGTATATATGGCATACAACCAACAAGGCACTCTGAAATACATTATGCTTTCCCTTTCCCAGCTTTCACCTGCGCTAAATCCTTCATGACCATCTTCTTCTTCCTTGGATTCGTGCTCGCCTTGCTATACTGCGCTTGAAGTAAATGTTTTGCTATAGAAATCTACTGTGTCTAGCCTTGGGCCTTCACTTGCTGTAACTTATATTGTTGGTGCTGTCCGTCGTGCTTACCGTGCGTAAGGCCACAACTGTGACTCTCGATACCCCTAAGTGGGCCTTCCCACCCCGCTCCACAGGTAACACCCAATGCGCCACAGAGCACGAGATATTACTGACCCCGAATCCGTATAAAACAGGTAAAATTTTACACAATTTTCAGTACAACCCATCACCCCTTGGGTTAACTAGCTAGTCACTGGCACTTATTGTAGCTTGTAAAAGCTGCCGTAACAGCATTATTCCCATAACATCACGTCAAAAACAAAAATGGGGATAAGCCCACCGCAAGCATTCCTGTCCACAAGGTCGGACCCTCCAGCGAGTGTCAGTCTTCCGGTCCGCTATAGATCGCGGAGGAGCGGGTGGAATGTCGTGTAGGAAGGAGTGAAAGCCCTTGCAAGAAGCATATGTGTGGCGCCTGGCGAGTTGGTTCTGCAAGTGGGGTGATGGAGTGACTTTCGGTGTTCTAGGTGAGTATTTTGTTATTTTTTGGCTATGCTGGCTGGCAGGTTCGTTCGAGGAGGGGCTGTAGTGGTGGTTGTTGGTGGTGGTGTGGATTGTTGAAGTACGGGCCGGACGGGATACCGTGCTCGAGGACTCGGACGCAGGATCTACATTGACTCTAGTGCGCGGGTAAAGCAAGGGAAAACAACCCAAGATAGCAATTCTGTCAAGTCGGCTTCATTCAGCTTGAGATCCCGTCGTAGGTAAGTGTGCTGGTGGGTTTCTGAACAACTCGGAAAACATTGTCATTGCCATTACCTGTACGATTGGTGTGAACCTCTGGCGCTGGAAGGTGTTCAGGCACAGGAATCTCGAGGGTGTAACTATCTGGGGTAAAGGATTGCCAGAGGTATACCTCTCTCGTGAGGGAGCGCAGAGAATATCCCCTCTGTACACAATCCCGTTTGTTTTCGACGGACGGATGAGGAGACCCCTGCGGCCGTGGTGGTGGCGACAGGAGGTGATTAGGAGAACTGCCCCCGGTTCCACCACTACTATTCGCAATGGGGTTTTAACGGCAGGGGCATCCTCCCCCTGGGATAAGGTCACCCGACCCAGCCCATACCCACTCACTCACTAGACATGACTGTGAACATTAGCACACACACACGCACTGAATTCCCGGTGTTTACGAGACGAGTGATACCCCATGCACACCCCCACCACTCCACACATTGTTCGGCCACCGTACTGTTACCTCTCTACTGGAATCTGGATTACGTGCTATACCTGCGCCGTCACAGTTCCTTCCTGCGACTGTTTAGATTATCCTATCGTGTTCTAGCACCGCTGTTTTCTTTTCCTTCTTCCTTCTCCTTTCGCCTCTTTCTACAAAATCCCTACCCAAAACCCAAAAATGGTAGCAGATCTTGAACTCTGACACTCCCGACAATCTCTACTAGGCTCAGTAATCCCAAAGAGATACTGCCGGCAGCACTCAGCGGATATACAAACCCTTGAATGTTGGAAAGGATACCTGCAGAGGCTGCATAACCCTTATCACAAAGGGTGGATCATGCAATAGATGTCAGTACTATCAACCGACACTAACCTTCTCGTAGTTTCCAACAGTGGGTACGAGTAGTTTGTGAGTGACGACGGATCTGAGTGTGCCTTCAGCTTGTGAGAAGCACATGGCGAATAATTGGCCCAGTTTCTTGGATGTTATATGTCGTACTTCACACCCAGTCCCTAGATCGCTTTCTCATCTAACGTAATTTCTTCGCATCACCAGGGACACAAATTTTAAAGGCTGCATTTCCCGTGCAAGTGCCGGTTATCGGCCACCGGGTGTTCGGAGAAGGGAAGAAAACCCAAATACAGTCGACCGCATACTAGTACACTTTGCTCAATTTGTCCATCACACCCAACGATCTCCAGACTCTCAATCCTAGTATGCGCGTTTTATTTCTCTCTCTTTCCTTTTTCCGTTTCACTCATCTTCGCAGCGGACGAGAAGTCTCGATCGACCACTTAAATAACTTGGTTACCCACTTACCCACCCGCTCACTCGACCGGCTCCACCATGTTTAAAGCACAGTACGTGAACCCCTCACCTGATCACCCTACCCTCCTACCGGGGCAGTGGTACATACCGTACAACCACACGCCTGACCTCCCCACCCCCTCCCCATCCTTTCTCCCCGAATAGGCGATTTCCACGGGCTGGTATTTGATCGCGGTATCGTTCCACACCGGCACTCGCACATACAGTGCTCAACCAAACCGGTGGAACGCCCAGAACGTCTCTCTCGACTAGCGAATGCCTACCCTGTTTTTGGAGCACTACCATATTCCATATCCGCTACCGCGTCTGTCCCGTTTGGCTTGTTTTTTTGTTGGAAGGCGCTTTTTTTCTTCTTTCCCCTCTTCGTGGAGGGGAGCGGGCGAACCGGATTGTTGGGTGGGGTGGGCTGCGGATGAGTGAGTGAGTGAGTGAGTTGGTGAGGCAACAAGGTGGGTGTCATGGGTTGTCACTCGAACTAAAGCGTCGGGTTTTTTGAGGCTGGTTGGGCCCGTGATGGAGGGGAGGGGGAAGAGGTCATGGGGCGATTGTGTATTGGAACGTGGTAAGGTAGGGTTGGCGATGCTGAGATGGATGGGGTTGTGTGTTCTTGGCCTGGGCGAGGGGATTGTGTTGTGTCCTGTTGCTAAGTTAACCAGGCATCTGATGCTTCGCCGATGGGAGCTGGAATGCCCTCGAGAATATTGGGGCTGCGTACCGGCACTCGTTGAGAGTATCGGTATCATATTATATTCTGAATTATGATACTCGAGTGAATTAGTGTTCGACGATTACAGTGCACCATGCTCGATCACTTTCCTACCCTCGACATTGGGGGCCAAAGTAATCGCAATTAAACTCTATTACACTAGTACCGTGCCCGTAGAGCGCCGCCGGCCTCTTTGGGGCCTCCCAAACGAGTAAAAGTGGGACTTTGGAACAAGCGTGATTCCCCGTGAATCTTCCGGGGTAAAAGCTCCGGTAGCCAAGACAGGGCACCGAAAGGGTTACCCGGCCACAACCCTAAGCCCTCAGGCGGATGCAAACATTCCTGGGGCGCTGGAGGCTCAGGCACTGTACTAGCACGAGTACTCTACGATACGAGCACTGTTTCGTATGATACAACTTCACATTCTATTATCGCCATTACTGAAGCGAAAGAAACAGGAGCCCCGCCCTCAACTACCGCACCCTTCTACTTTTCTCTCTCTTCGCATCAGCCAATTTCTCAAAATGGGTAACGACGGTGGCAGGTAAACTCGTCCCTCTCCTAATCCCCCGATCTTCCCAATTGTGGCGGATTCACCGCTAACACCCAATAGCATCCCCACCCGACGAGAGCTCGTCAAATCGCCCACAAAGCAGAAAACCCACTCGCAACTGCGGGACACAAACGCTCAGACACAGACATACCACTGGACGACTTGTCCGCTCTCCAAGCGACCGCTCTCGGAGCCTATAGTGTCCGACTCGGCCGGGGTGCTGTACAACAAGGACTCGATAATAGAGTGGCTGTTGAAGGGTGTCGAGGCGTTCGGCGACGGGGAGGAGGTGCTGGAGGGACGGATACACTCCCTGAAGGACGTTGTCGAGGTCAAGTTTGAGGAAGGGCGAATATGTCCGGTTTCCAGGAAGGAGCTGGGGCCCGGCGCGAAGGCTGTCTACCTGGTTCCGTGCGGCCACGCTTTCTCCGAGAGCGCGGTGAAGGAGGTTGGGGAGGGGGCTTGCTTGAAGGTTTGTTCATGTTCCACCATTCCACAGCGCGACAATAATGATTGTAAGGATGTTAATAAGTTTTGTTGGTTGTGTGCCTAGTGCGATGGATCATACACCGATGATAACATCGTCTCGATAAACCCTACCGATCCAGAGGACCTTCAGCAGCTCAAGGGCCGGATGGAGAAGCTGGCCGAGAAGGGGCTTACGCATGCGCTTAAGTCTGCTGGCAAGACTAAGAAGCGGAAGAAGGATAAGAATGGGAACGGGAAGAACGGTGCCACCAAGGCGGGTGGTGATGCGATCGATCCGGCGGCCCCAGCGGCGGCGGGTAGCGCTGCCGGTGGTAGTGGTAGCGGTAGTAATGGCAATGGCAGCGCTGGTAGTATCAAGAACCCTCTGACCGCGGGCCTCACAAGCAAGGTTCTCGAAGACGAGAGGGTAAAGAGCAAGCGGAGGAAGGTCGAGATGAGCGATAACCTCAAGAGTTTATTTTCCAAGGAAGAAGGAACAAAATTGGGAAAGAGCGACTTTATGAGTAGGGGGTATAGCATTCCCGGGGGCAAATAGCATCTCTTCTGTCATCTTGCTCCCTTTCTTTCCGTTCTCCCCCCACCCCTGTTGTGGGTTTTGTATCTCTTGGATCCGGGAATCGATTACACGCCATTGTGGCAATATGGCGCTGTACCAGTATAGTACTATATAATGCTTATCTTACATTTCACATTCCACAGACGCCGATTAATCCACCACCGTATCATAATCCCTTAGGTATCACAATACCGTTACCGTTGGCTGCGCCGAAGAACGGGACCAAACAAACAGTAACGGTGGGCAGAATAGTTGTATCACTGCTATTACCGGTATTCCCCCCTATAACAGCAGCTCTGGCGTAGTCTGATATTGCCTCGCATTGTTACTTGAACTGAAGCACCTTGCAGGCCTGTGTGCCACGCCCGGCGGCAAACTCCGGAAGGGGGGGGGGCACGGTGAACCAAGTCAACCCAACTTGACCTGATTGCAACCTCTCGCCGAACAGGCTGGATCCAGTAGTCTCCGGGAATCCTGGACTCCCCGTCCCAGAATCGACGATGCATTCACTGGGAAAGTAGGGAAGGAAGGGAATAAGTTGAGGAAGGGCTACGTTACCGCACTGTAATGGAAGGGAAAGATGAGATAAAAAATAGAAAAATATAATAACGGGGGCCCGAGCATGTTACTACTTACAGTATGGTACTTGTGCTTACATACTGTATGCGGTACTGGGGTTGAGTTGTTTGTTTCTTCCACCCTACACACACGCCTCATATTTGGCAAGATCTTTTTCAACCAACCCAGCAGCCGCAAAAAACTAACTCCTCCTCACCCCTCCCTCCCACCGCCGCCGTCTATCTGCCCATCTGTCCGCCGGCACCAAGCCTATACCTTTGTTGGAAGAAGAAAAGAAAAAAAACGAAAGAAAAAAAATCCTCCAACTCAGTTATCAGGGGATCATGACCTCCATCTGCCCTCCACCTCCATCCCCGGGCCCTACTGCCACCAACAACCATTCCTCACACTCAAACTCGCTCAGCCCGAGACCTACATACAACAGCAACACACATGTATAAGGGTAGAGTAGGGCAGTGTTAGACAATGGACTCCCTCCCCCTCGAAATCCTCACCAAAATCCTCCTCAACCTGCCACCAAACCCCTCGGACAGGCTAGTCTGCCACGCATTCAGGGACATTCTGACCCCGGGCTGCTTCCGCCGGATCCGCACAGGGCAGTTCACCAAGGACGCCTTCGATCGGCTGGTGAACCTCTCGCAGAGCGGCGTCTCGCGGTACGTGGAGGATTATGAGTACCTTGTTCACCCGCTGGTTTATCGACGTATGTATCACACACACACACACACTGCTGCTACTGCTGCTACTGTTATTCCGCATTGGAAAGTGCTGATTGATGGATGGGTGGTTGGTGAAGCGAGCATACATGCCGTCGACAACCTGATATATCTAGAAAAAACCTACCCCACGAGAGACCTGACCTTAGATGCCATGGCCGAGAGCCTCGTCCAGCGCCACGAGGAGTACCTGCATCAGGAGGACATCCTGGGAACCTTCTACGACGTCCTCTCGCTCAGCAAGGCCCTGCCGCTCTTCCGCAACCTGCGCTCCGTGACCATCTCGCGCTTCGACTCGGCCGACGACGCACCCCGGGCATACGAGGAAATCACGGAGCGAGACTGGTGGGCCGTAATGAAAGCGCTGAACAAGTGCGACTACCCAGTCGAGCGGTTGCATACCGATGCGGTGTACGATGGCATGCTGCACGGCGTGTCCATGTCCAAGATGGCGCAGGTGTACGAGGTGCTCGGCGAGTTGAAGCAACTGTCGGTCCCCGCCATCTCCCTCGGCAGCGAGGCCTTCCACCACCCGGGGCAAGCGGCACTTAAGGCCTTGCTGCGGTCCGGGCGGAATCTGGAGGTTGTCAGGTTGGGGAATTCTAACCGGCTGAGAATGGATCTGGTGAATGAGGACTTGGGTTTCCTCTGGCCGAGTTTGCGGGTCTTGGACCTGGCGGCTAATACCGACGTCGAGGCTGGGGGCTTTGTCGCGTTTTTGGAGCTGCACAGTAGCACTTTGAGGGGGTTGACGTTGAGGAGTTTTGGCCTTGTGGGGAGGGAGGAGAGTGGCACGCAGTGGGCTTGGGGACGGATATTCGAGAGATTACACCAGAGTTTGACCTTGAAGAAATTAACGCTGTCCCATTTACAAGCACCCTCGGGCTCGCCCGCCGTCACGATAGCCGATATGAGGG
>PYWC01000099.1:499253-522374 GCA_003182015.1 Tuber magnatum | reverse complement strand
TGACCAAACAAAAAACAAATTCTTCCCATAGGGATCGTCTCGGGTAGGGCTGTCACCAACTGAAACTTTCCCACCCTCAACAACAACAACCCCTTAACGATCCCGATATAGTAACGCAGTTCAAATTCATCCCACCCCATCGCAATCCACTGGTCCACCCCTCCCCATCTCTCCCATAGGGATCGTCTCGGGTAGGGCTGTCACCAACTGAAACTTTCCCACCCTCAACAACAACAAACCCCCTTAACGATCCCGATATAGTAACGCAGTTCAAATTCATCCCACCCCATCGCAATCCACTGGTCCACCCCTCCCCATCTCTCCCATCGACCTCTCACCTTCTAAAAAAAGGAAACAGATAAATTACAATCTGTACCGTTACCGTGCTGTACCGTTGGGTTAAGTCAGTTACCATAGTCACTGCCCCGTACCGGCAATACCATGAAAAGGTGAAGAGGAGAAGAAAAAAGGAGAAGGAGAAGAAGAAGAAAGAAAAAAAGAACCGGTTCCGCCCGAGACTAGAGAAAGTTTGCCTAAGGGGATACCGTAGGATAACGGTGCCTGTATCCTACCAAACTTAGCAAAGACTGGGACGGAAAGGGCACAAAAAGAAAGGAAGAAAAATAGGTCTCTCTCTCCCTATTCGGACAATCTGCTACAGATGCGCTTTTGGGAAACCCAAATTTCCCACCTTTTGAGTTTGACATCACCCCCGTGTGCCCCATAGGACGTGTGAAGAATAAATACACCCAACCCGACTCGGTCATGCATAACGCAGCGTCTATTTATTTAAGTGCAAGTTATGTGTATCGGATGGGGAGAGCAGCAGTGCTCGAGGGCCATTTGTGTTATGCTGGCTCAGTCAGTTGGGTTTAACTACCGCGGGCAAGTATTGTACGAGTTTTTTGCCGGGAAAGGAAGAAGTGCCAAGTTAGCCATTTCTACTCGGGCACCGGAGCTAACCGACCTACCCGCCGCGAGCAATCGACATCATGTTGTGCCGGTACAGTGCCGGTGAGTTTATGCCGTACTCGAGAGTACTGGTAGTGCAACTTGTTGGTTGGTTGGGTGCATAAGAAAATTCAATCGGCAGCTGTAGTGTACTAGCACAGTATGGTACAACAGCTAATTTACACGGTAATCCTGCATCTCGTGAGGACAAGGAGGGGACAAGAACGAAGGTATGCCATGACGCTGGTCGACAAGCCAAGCTGTTCGCAGTACCGGTACGCTGACCAGGACACCTGCGCTGCTAACAAGAACAACAGCAACCCTATTCTTCTCCCGTTCACCTGAATAAAATCCCTCCAATGCATTGGAAGCGGCAGCACCGCATAAGGTTGGGAGAGAAAACAGAGGGGAAGAGGGAAGGAAAAAAGAAAAAAGCAACCGCGATCGCCAAGCGCTTCGCTACCCTCCCCTTGCTTAACCCGCCAGACCCTACCCCCCGCGGAAATAGACGAGATTATCGACCCGGATTAGAGTTTCACCTTAACGCGCTGGGGCGGATAGAATAGCAGCGCAACGGATCCGTGTTTGTTTATTTGCGTGCTTGTTTGAAACGTGGGGAACAAGCGCACGGACAGCGAAATTTATGCAGGTACCTATTATAGGGTAGTGGGAGAGGGCTATCGTAAAGCATTGCTGTGCGGTAACTGTAGCGTAGGAGGTCTGCTAATAGCTGCTGGGGCCGTGGATCGGGATAGGTCAGGACGGGTAATTTGTTAGTATGGGAGTAAGTTCCGGTGGTCTAGTTAATGCGTTGCCCTGTCGGGGAGCTCCCTTGTGTTTTTTTCGCTTCCTCGGTTTGCGGACTATTATTGGGGCTTTAGTACTATATGGGGTACTGCGTGGAGCGCACAATAGCCTGTAGCAATGGATGGACATTGTAGGGTCGCGCACATGCATAGGGGGGGATTTGGCATGTGACAAGGCGAGTAATGTAAAAGATAAAAATAATTTTTTTAATGAATTCGGACCGTGAAAGAGGTGCTATCATGGTACTGGTGTTGAATTGTGGGTATCGGCAATCACGACTCAAGCATCTTTCAACGTCAATCTGTCAGCTAGTGGACTAGAGCCATGCGGATGACAATACGGGCCCTAGTTTGTTAGCTAGTGGTTACTCAAGGACATATTCCTCGGCCGAAAGAGCCAGAGGTCAAAAAGCCATTGACCCCAAGTGGTGATCGACGGAGGTGTGGCTTCGCTCCGGGGTATCTGTTCGACACCACCGCGCCTCGGCCCCTTCTTGGTCGGTCGACTGTTTGTAGAAGGCATGTATTGGCTATTTGAACGTCAGTTACAATTGGAAGAGGCCATTGATGTTAATTTACCTAACTGTAGGTTTGTGCGTTTTTGGTTTCTGCTTAAAAAAGGAGATTATTTTGGGGGATTCCCGCATGTTTGATGGTTCTCCAGGTTCTCGGTTTATAGGCTCAGGCCGTGGGGAGAGCTATTTCAGCGTCCTGGATCATTTCTTTTTGTTTCAAGAATGTGGGCGAGAAACTTTGTGCTTTTATCGAGTGAGAGTGTGTGATGCACCGTAGCCGCGACTTGCTGGGCAGCCGTCCCAAAGCGTCTGGCCGAGAAAGTGCGGTGCCCGTGGTTGGGCGTTTGGTGAGCTGAGATGGCTTGCTTGTGGACCCGGATAGAATGCGAGACTTCTCCTTGCGTGGGCCGGTCGGACCACTCCAGCCATCTAGCATCTTTAGCAGTCGGGGAGTTCTGGTTTTTTTATTCCCTATCGGAAGGAAGGGATTCTGGGCCGTGATGGGTCTGGCGAAATTTAGGATGAAGTGTGCTAGCTTACGACGCTGCCGGCATACGTATGGCACTGCGGCCTCACATTTTGCGCTACCTCTGCGTATCTATGGAGAACGCATGGAACCAGCCCAGTCACAAATTCCCGGGCGCTCACTTGCGGGAAAGAGGGTAATATGTATGCTCAAGGGAGCGGTCTGATGTCCGGAATCCAAGAGATGACCATTTTCCTTCCGGGCTCGCGCCCAAATGATATCGTTGCACGAATCCGTTGCTTGGATGACCGGAAGTGTTACCATATCCAAGGCAAGACTTGGAAACTGTAACCCTGCTGCAAGCTGCCAATACCCTACCAAATTGCCAATCAATGATTCGCTCCAACTTTTGGGCCTTCTTTGCGTTGGAAATGCAACTGACGAGTCCAGTCGTTGAGACACTTACCCCGCGAAATCCGGCAGTTCTGATCGCTAGCTCCCTTTCTCTCTGCTGCACACTAAAGTTAACCTGCGCAATTGATCGGGAATCTCCGGTTGATTGCGGCGGCCATTGTGAGTTGGCTTGCGCCCGCGTGTCCAAGTAGTGGGTGGGTTACTGTAAAGCCCCCCCCCCCCTGAAGACGGGAAGAGAAAGCGTCATTCCCCAGGCCACTCACAGTGACCGGGGATGTGGTATGTGAGTTATATTAGGAGGGAAATGATTTCATGAAAAAGTGGCATCACCCCCTGGTAAAGTAAGGATTGTACGGTATCTCTCTCCAGAAGGGATTGCCGTTATCGCGGTCCAAGTGTGGAGTTGTCCCGGGGGACCGGTTGGGACTAATTCGGGGGATTGAGCGGGGAAGCAGACAAGATCAATCGGTGGCTGGGGAGGAAAGAAAATATTTCAGGAGGAACGTGGTTGCACGTGGCCGTCAAAAGCTGGCAACTAGTGGGGTAAATTGTTGCACAATCGATATCGTATAATACTGGTACCAGCAGTTGTGTATCCCGCCCGTTTTCCAAGGTGAAACTCAGGCTCGATAAAGTAATTGGTAGAAATCGTCCCAATCGATGCGGTGCCGTGGCGTGAGGCCGAAATTCGGATAAATACCTGGGGAAATGATTATCCTTCTGGAGGTATTCTGGTATGGAGAATGGGGGGTTATATAGGGATCGTCTTGGGAGAGATAGGATCCGTGAGGGCTACAGGTAGCCTGACGTGGGTTGGAAGTCAGATGTGACAGCGGGGCAAGCGATAGAAGAAGGCTCCACCCCATGAAGAAATTCTTGAAGGGAAAAGCAGTTCCTACCACATTGGTGCGGGAGCACCTGCTCGAGGACCATACCGGTACCACATCGCATATGCACCTTGGCGTGTGGCGTGAAACTTGCTCACACTCACCACGCATCCTTGAGAAATGAGCATCGATCACCATGTCTCGTTTCCGAATTGACTGGTCTGAAAAAGAGGCTCCAAGTGTCCCGTTAGCTTTGAGCGGGATGGATGGAGGGCGACTGGAGGTGGAGAACAAGCAAAAAGTTGTTGGAGCGAGGGCCGCTGCCTGACCGCTTTATAACCAGCAGAGGATAAGGCCCAAGAGGAGATGCACGAAAGAACAACCAAAAGGGTGGAAACTGACTCTATCTAACGCAACCGCGTTCCATCGACTGAGTCCTCCTTTGTCGGGACTCAATTCACGATTTATCGAGACGGTTCTCCTTTTTCTTCTTTTGCGGTATTGCAGCATAAGCGGGGTATCTGTTTGGTTCTCGGAATCTTGGTAAGAAAAGATTGAACGTGCGACAGGGTCCTCCGGGAGCAGGAACAAATCAGTTGAGCGGTGAGCACAGGGACGGATCGCTGAGCGGTGGAGTACAGCACTGTACGCTGCTGGGCAGTACAGCACAGCACACTGTCAGAGGCTACCGTACCACAACAAGCAACCGCACCTTTACCAGAACGGGGCGAGAACAAACGGTCACATCAAAGGGTGCGAGTCCAAATTGTCATCTCTCGGAATCGCCTGTCCAAAAGGTTTATGAACTGTCAAAGTTTTTTTCTGTTTTACTGCTGTTCCCATCAAACACGGACTTGTGCTGTAACTTGGTCATTATCGAGAGCCCCGGAAGCGTAGGCCTGAATCTACACATACAGTACTCGTGCAATATACCATCTTGGAAGAATCTGAAGGCTTCCGAGATATTTTTGAATAGTGGCCGAATTGGTTAGGGTATTATACGGGGGATAGTTGAGGACAGCACAGCCAATAGATAATTTTAAGCCTCCTCCTCCACCAAGGTTTCTTACCAGTATACCTATCTATCAATTCTTACACCTCGCAAACGGATTGCCCCCCTACCCCTCGCACAGCTCCGAGTCAGCAAGCCGGATACTCGCGCAGTCAGGACATCGCAACGCCATTACCTCTATCCACTCGAGTACCTCATCTTATTGTTTTGCTCTTTGTTTAGCCTGCCTTATTTTTTTGACACAAGGCCGTTGCTGTCCTCTCCGAACCCGGAGAGAAGAAAGCGCTGTCTCGACGGCTTCTTAGATTCATTCCTATTGACCATTATCTGGTCGTAATAGCTGGAGCCAAGTGAGAATTATTCAATCATAAACCTTCAAAATGCCCATCTTGAATGGTGTGAAATTTTCATGGTATGTGCCCCCCCCCTTCGTTCCCCCACATCTTCTGCACCTCTCCTTTGCCTTTTCCTTTTGTTCGCGGCCGAATGTCCGACGAGAAAATTATATCTGATTGTTGGACATGGTAGCGAGCCTTGTATGAGAGGCCACCGTTCCTCGAAATGCAATCACACCGATCGAATCCTCGTAAAGGTCCGTAAACCAGGAAGGCCGTTGAGCAGCTGCCCTCACACGCTGTCTTCGTCATCTCCTGGGACCTTTGTTCATTCATCACCTGGTGCCATTTCGAGCGACGGCGATACTGCGGCTGGGACGAACACCTATGGGGAGGTGCATGGGGGAAATAGTTGCAGTTGTGAGGTCACATCGGTGGCAATTCCTAAATGTACGCAAGATCTTGGGCTCCCATTCTTGCTCTGAAGAAGCACTTTCAGGATCGGGTTCTGATATCTGAGACCTCTCTAGTTACCTCGTGTGTGTGTGGGGTTTCCGGCTCTGCCTCCAAGTCACATGCATCGTGCAAGGCATCAAAATCATCCACATGCGTCGAAGCAAATCCCTTACCTTCACCAGTGCCGTCCCGAGGCAGCTCGATGTTTTCTATGAACAAGGTCGCAGGGTCACGCCACCGGGTCCAGAGGAAAAGTGTAGCTGGGGTTGACGGAAGCACGACAAGGAGAGCGAGTTTGATTGGGGATGATACCGCAATGGAGTTTCTGTGGAAGGCACAACAGGAAGCGGGAAGCCCGGATGTTAAGGCGGAGAAGGGATCGGGATATAGTATGATTGAGGCGGATTTGATGGGGGCCGACACTCGTGGTGATGGGCGATCGAGATATACAAATGGGGATTCTTGTACTGGTGGAGCTGTGGACAGATTTTCAACAAATCCTAAGGATTCCCTCCAGGGCCGGGAATTCCCAGTTGCTGTTGGGGCTACATTTTCACCCTCAAACGGGGTCCCTACACCAAAGCCTGATATGGGTAATGGCACGGTGCTCATGGATGGCTGGAATTCGACTCTTGATATCCCGCTTTTTGAGGAGGCACCTCCAACAGATCCCCCGCACATGGTCAAGCCCGGGGGTGGATGCTGCAGCAGTAGCCGTTCAGCGTCACAAACTCCACAAACCAATTTCGATCAACGCCCATCTACTGTTCTAAAGCCTGTGGCCCCTTACTGCAATGGAGGAGCGGGTGGTGGTGGTAGCTTTGCCGCCAGACCAGAATTGTCACAGATGCCGGTTCCTAGTTCCCAGTTTTTTGCTTCACCGCAGCACAGCCCTACTTATGGCACTACCAATCCTCTAGAAGCATCGCTGCCACGGCCCACTGGGCCCTCAACCGTAACTCTCACTGCCCGGGAACTTGCCTGGGTGCAGTATTTAAGAGCTACGGGGTTTTCTTCGCCGCCTCCTCCGTTGGAAGCCGGGTTCCTCCCAGATTTCCAGGTGACGAGCGGGGGAGAAGAAGGCGGGCAATCGACAAAATGCCACTGTGGGCCCGACTGCAACTGCCTAGGCTGTATCAGCCACCCGTATAACCCCCGTACTGTTGAGTATGTGAAAGGGCTTCGCAGTTTTGCGCTCGATGATCAGCCAATGAGTCCTTTTCACTCACAGTCGAACTCGCCTACCCTCCCTCAATCCCATCTCAACGGGTCAGCAAACGGGGTGGAGGAAGCCGGAGACCCCATTGCTTCGGTTCACAGACATACTGCGACCACCAGGGCGAATATCAACCTAATTATTCAGACCCCACCCCCGCCATCGCCAGACCGGGAGAGCTCCGCTGGGGCCCCCGAGAATGGAGTTTCACCTAGCGCCTTTGTGTTGGTGGACTATCAGATTGGGCCGTGCTCTGAGGCTGAGACGGAATGTAAATGCGGGGATGGATGTATCTGTCTCGACTGCTTATCTCATGGCAAAAAGTACGGGGTGGAAATGGTCAGAGGCGCTCAGTGGGACGCCAGTGGCCTCAATGGGGCTGGGTCAGGCGTGGCGGCGGGCCCAAATTGGTGGGGTTTCGGGAGTAACAGTCCTGTTGAAGCAAATTCATGGAATTCCGTTTAGATTTTCCCCCTTCCTTTTTTTTTTAATTTTTTCAACAACAGCTGTCAATATTTTGTTCCGATTTTTAGGCGGGGTGTCTCATATGGTTGTCTTTATCTTTCGCACGGCGTTTTGGAGGTCTGAGTGGGGAAACCGGATAGATATGGGACGGTGGGGTAATTTTGATTACGTTTCCTCCTGCTGTTCTTATTTTCCCCCGAGCGTTTACTGTTTCCCCGGGGTTTGCTTCCAGGTGGTGTGGATATGATACATGTACTGTTTTTCTTAACTGTCTCGTCGATAGTCTTTGTACATTAAGGCTTTGCTTGTTTTTCTGGGGATGAGCCAAAAGTTTTCATTGGATATCTCATTGTGTGTATTTTGGGCTATTTCTCTCCCCACTGGTCTATTATGGGTGCTACTGGATGATTGCAGGTTGCATTGAAATAGTAGCAGGTATAATAAAATATATTGGTATCATATTATCACACCACAATGCACTGACACCGCCTTCAAAGCGAAACGACTGGGGGCCCTGGGGCTGTCAGATCGAGTGCATCTTGACGTCAATCGGGGCCCCGAAGACCCTGGGGGTCACCATGTGACAAACCATGTTTTACCCCACGGATTGGCCGACCTTCCCCCAATAAAACTACGGTCCTTACAATCGCACCTCACCAGCAACCCCCCCCCAAACCACTATCGCCAAACGAACACCACATGTCACACATCCATCATTAACACTCATCCACTCCACACAAACTCATCAATGTCAATCTTAATAATCAACCCAAACTCCAACATTTCAATGACCAAAGCCCTCAAGCCAGCCATCGAAACCCTCAACCTCCCATCCTTAAAATACACCTACTTTACCGCGCCATCCCCTTCCCCACCATCGATCGACGACGCCGAGAGCTCCCAGAAAAGCGCGGACGTCTGTTTCCCGTTGCTCCTCGAGCGACTAGCTTCTCACGACGCCTTCGTCGTAGCGTGTTACAGCGACCACCCGCTCGTTCCGTTGCTGCGAATGCACACCGGTAAGCCCGTGATCGGGATTTTCCATGCTAGCGTGACGCAGGCTTTGCACCTCCTTCCGCGGGAGAAGAAGTTCGGGATCGTTACCACAGGGAAGATTTGGGAGGGGTTGTTGACGGACGGGGTGCGTGGGTTCTTGGGTGGTGGGGAACGTTTCGCGGGCGTGCAGAGCACTGGGCTTACCGCGGGGGAGCTGCACTCCGTGCCCGAGGAGGAGCTGAAGCGGAGGATGGAGCATGCCACGGAAAAGCTGTTGGAGAGCGGGGATGTGGGGGTTGTTTGCCTGGGGTGTGCGGGGTTGGTCGGTTTGGAGGGGGTTGTCAGAGGGGTTGCGGAGAGGTTGGGCATTGAGGTTAAAGTTGTGGATGGGGTCGTTGCCGGCGTGATTACTGCTGGGGGGTTGATAAGGCGCAAATATTGATATTCTCAGGTTCTTTTTGAGGAGAGTGACTCTTTGTGACTCTTTGAGTGTGATGCTTGCTTGGGGGTGGTATATTTAAAAGTGCAGTTTACAAAATGACAAGATGAGCGCCCGCCTGCTTCGGATAAATTGTGGAGACTCCCATCATCTGCCGCCCCTTCGTAGCTACTCGCCCCACCTAGCTCCAATACAGAATGACTATCTGAAGCAATTAAATCCGCAGCAGCTAAACCTAGCATACGGCCTAACACGCTGCCTATCCGCAGAGACGGCCCACCCAAACCTCCTCCCGCCGAACCCTTTGCTGTAGGTGAAAGGAATTTTTCGTTTAAATGTTTATAGGACTTGTTTGTGTTCTCTGTTTCGTTCATTCGTGCTGCTCAGAGCCACCATTAGCTTCCCTCCCACCTACTATGAAGCTTTGGCTATCGTATAGATATGGCGTGCTAGCTCACCAAAAGGTATCCTAGTAAAAATAGGTTCCTCAAGCTATTTCTCATATCTAGCAAGGAGGAGAGGAGGAGGAGCCGGCAGGAAATAATACTCTTCTTAAATGCCCTGTTTCTCTCTGCCCCTGTGGATAAATCAGGGACACAACTGGAGGAAGGGAAGGGCCTGATGCTAGGCGGCGTAATGAGCATTTTTTCTTCTTCCGGGTATGATTTGACGTGTAACTTGGAGCTTGTTTTTTTTTTTTCCGGGGATGCTTGGATGTTGGATAGCTGTGATGTAATTTGGCGTTTTGAGGTAATATCATACTACATACTGTACGAGTCTATTCGATATATTGTGGCTGAAGTGGTGGATAGTTGTGGGGGTGACCGGTGATGATGACCGGGTAACTGAAGAGTTGGAGGATGGAGGTTGATGCCTAAGCCCCTAACCCTGAGACCCTTTTCCCACCACCACCATTTTCTCCATCGCCATCCCGTGCAGTTCCGTTCCTCGATCACTATCAGTGCGGTCTATTTATTCCTTCAGCTTCACCGCCCCCGACATTCACCCCCCCACTCGATCAAACTTCCCACCAATTGATCGGCTGTCCGTTCCGGGCAATGGTGCTGAGCGATTGCTAACCGAAGGTTTGACCCATCCCCTGCTTTTTCACATGGTCACAAGTTCTCGCCACTTTGCTTTACCTTTCTACCAATCGCAATGATGATTTCCCGAGTAATGCATAGTTCAACAGAGATTACTAGTCCATGTTGAGACCATTAACCATCGTCTTTCGCTCCTATCTGATTGCTTTATTTTGCTTCCTTCCAAGTCGTGATGTATCTGTGCGGTTTTACCGAGTTTGGAGGCTAATTCGGTCGTTGCAAGCAGGATGGAGGTTTTTGGAACAGAGAATGCTGGGCGAGTGGGGCCGTGGGTTTGGTGCGGTATTGGTACTTTGAGGGTGCTTTATGCTACTAGGGGATATTTGGAAGCTCCCGCACCGGCACCTCCGGCGGATGTGGCCGGATCACGGTTCTGGTTACCGATCTTGGTGAACGAGAACTAGCACAGTACCGGTTTTCTTCTTTTCTTATCCGGCGGGATGATACTGGTAACTGTCATTTGTATCGCCACTCCTCATGAAAGCCCTCGCGGGCTTCCCATCTCACCCATCTCATTTCATAACTCAATCCCATCTTCGCTCGCACCTGTAGGTAACACAAAAACAATACTCGAGCGCCCCAAGCACTCACTCGCTCCCGAAAAGCCAAAGCCCCCGCACAAAAAAAGAAACGAAGAGACCCCGTCCTCTACCTCGCTCGATCCATGACCCCTCCTCCATTCATAGATCTAGAGCTGGATTACCGTCGTACCTCCCCAATAGGTTGGTGCCGTGTAACAGGACAAGAATAAACACATACATGGCTTCCTCGATTTGAGTACGTTCCTGCCCATAGCGAGGTGCGTAATTATCGACGATACAATTTTTTCAATTCCATTGGCTCCCAAGAAGTGAAGGAGGGGGGGAGCGGCGTACGGCGATGCTGTAAGACTTGGTTCCCAATTGACTCGATAGAAGCTTGTGAGGGAAAGAAGGAGAGCGATTGGGCCGGGCCGGATTTTTTTGTTACTGTGGATGCGTGCTTAGGTGCCGGGGCGGTACCTGAATAGGTATCCTCCTCATGTCATACATCGGTTTGGCAGTCTACAGAGCTGCGCCCTGACACTTTTAACTCTAGATACCAGTATTGAATGGACTGGTGATGTTCTTCAGATGCTTCCCGTAAGTGTTCCTGGCAGCCAGATTTCTCCCCCTTGTCCATCTCAATCATGCGGGCTCACTCGGTGTCCCTATTCATGTGGTCGTTGAAGTCCGTGTCTGGAATCTTCCTTCGAACATGGTCCGCCAAGTAGTGTATGATATCAGAGGTGCGACGCTCGGCTGGCAATGTATGATCTCGGTCACTGGACACTCGCGGACATGGCGATGTTTGGCGCCCTTGTTCATCACCTACCTAACTCTCCCTCTATTCCCTGTTCTTTGGCCTGTTCCGATTGGCGCCTATTCTTTCTCTACGCCCAGCGTGCGTTCTCAAACCTTGGAGCACACGTGACATGCTCCCTACGTTTTCGCCAATTAGATTTTCCGATCAGAGTATCCTGTTGCTATATTTCTCTAGCCTATAGGTCTACAATTTAGATTGCCCGCGGATAGTACCACCCCCTGCATAAGGTCATCACGTTTATCAAGGAATCGCCAACGCAATTGTGGATTATTATTATTTTTTCCTTTGAGAAGGGTCGAGATTTGATTATTTTATATATGATATAAAAAAAAGCTAGACTAGAGTGGTTAAAATAGGAGATAATCAAAAGAGTCCAAAGACAAATAAGCCATATTAGACCAGAAAGATACTCCTCGCTGTATTTTCTCTTTATGTGTTTTTTTTTTCCGCCCTGTTTGTTGTTGCTGTTGTCCAGGTTAAGAATATGTTCGAGTTAGTAGGTTGGTAGAGAAGATTTTGAATCTGGCCGTTTGAAAAGAAAACGATTTGCTTCTTGGATGTGTACTTTTTTTCTCCCGACAGGAGATTTTATCCCTCACTACGGTATTTGATGATTGTTAGTGATGGGGGAGCGGAAGCGGGAATGTGAAAGGGGTAAACTTGCGAGTCCATTTTCCATATAATCTATTTACCTTTGCCCAACACCGTTCTCCTCCCTGAGCTAGACTCCAGTTGTTGCTGTTGGCTTAGCTTCCTCCTCCTTCCCCTCCTCAGGATCATCCAACCTAAGCTCCGGAATGTGATCTGGAAGGTCATGATAATAGGAAGGAGGGGCGTCATAACCGTCAAAATTCTCCTCCTGTCCCTCTTCCCCCTCCTCGTATCCCTCATGCTCGTAGTCCTCGGGAACATAGTCATCATCACTCTCATACGCGTATCCAGTGATGACAAGCTGTTGGGGAGCATCCCGGACAGAGCCGGCGCTACCATTGACATAGTTAGCGGGGGCAGTGGGGACGGGAGCGAGGGCAGTGGTGTTTCCAGGGGCATAACCGGGAGCTGGGCCCCCGTTCTGACCAAAATTGCCGTTCTGACCGGCCGGTGCGAAGCCGGGCTGCGGAAAGCTGGGGTTATGACCACCGCTCTGGGCAACGTTAGTATTTTGAGCACTGGGAGCGAAGCCGGGTTGCTGAAAGTTAACGTTAGGACCACTACCACTACCGCCGCCACCGCCACCGCCACCGCCACCGTTCCCGGGAGGGAAGCTAGTAGGATTTTGAGCTCCCGGGGGGAAACCGGGTTGCTGAGGGGTGAAATTACTTGTACGGCCGTAGTAACCGCTGCTATAAGCACTAGCGGTGTGGGGTCTAGCTTGAGGAGGAGGAGGTATGGGTCCCCGTCCGTAATATCCGGCGACGAAGTGATTCCCGGGATAATGTCCGCCGGCAAAGTTAAAGTTAGGGGGAGGGACGCTATTGTAATTATTATTATTCCAGTTGCCGGGGTTGGGGTTGGGGTTGGGGTTCTGCTGGTAGCTGCTGGCCAGGTAGCTTCTAAAGTAATGGTCGTTCGCATAGCCTCCATTCGGCAGGGGGATTCCGGGAAAGGGTGTTGCGGGAACGGGTCTACCACTTTGGAATGAAGCGGAAGCGGCGGTCCCCCCGGCCCTGGAAGCATTGCTGGCTCCGCCGGGGGTTTGCGAATCGTTTGACCAAAAATAACTGCCGGGAGCCCTATGCATCGCGCCGAGGGGCGGGATCCTCGGAGAGCGGGGATTGGCGCTCGTGGCGGAATTGGGAAAGGCCTCTTGGCCGTAGTGATGTGGATAAGTTCTAGGCATGGGCTCGACATTGTCACCCCAGAGGTGCCCGATCTTGGACCAATTCTCGAAGTAGGGATCATTAGACTTCTTGGTCACAGCGGGGGGTCGTCCCCCCACGATTGATCGGGGGAATGGGACCGCCGGCTTAGGGTAGCGGGAAGTGTCCACCTCGTAATTCGGGATGGGGCCGTGTTCAAATGCCTTTTTCTTCGCGGCAGCCCTCCTGGTACGAAATTTAATACTGTCTTGAAGCGCCCGGATCCGGTACTCTGTGATTTTGACACGGAAGGCTACCCATTCGTCAAAATTGACGACAGTGATCATGCTGAAAGGGAAGGAATTCTGAAGATTCAATTTGACCTCCTTGAACCTCTCGTACTCCGCCACGAACATATTGCGACTCTCGGACTGGTATACGCGCGGAGTCCCCGCACCGGCCTTGGGCTGTATGAGAGCGGTCGACTGCAAGGTCAGAGCTGGGCGCCCAAGGCCGTGGATGGCGCCACTTCCGGAGTGCCCCACCTTGGTGTATGGGTGGAAGGAGTAAGTGACGGGGCAAAGCTTGGATTCGAAGACGAATATGGCAGCCGTCGGATTCAGAGAAACTTGGGAATCGTCGGCGGAAGCGGCCGGAGCGAGGGCTAGAGCATTGTCATCCTCGGGCGCCCGGGTTATCTCCACCTCGTCACCCGTGTCCGACATATCTAAAACAATGATGAAGGTTTGGTTCTTTCCGGATTCAGCACTGCTGAGTTCTGTTTAAACCCCCCCCTTTTTTTTCCTATTACAGTGGCAAGGTGATCTAGTCAATTAAACTGATTCGATGAAAATGCCCAATCCAAGCCGGTTCCCAAGCAGAATTATTAGCAAACCTGATATGTGGCGCGCTAGTATCAATAGGAGCAATAGCGAATGCGCAACAAGAAGGATCACAATATTCAGCCGCGGAGGTAATGGAGATGCAAGGGTCAAATGCTAAAGCGTAATGGTAACACTTTTGATCGGGAGGGGATCGAGAAAGAAAGTCTATACACACAAAAAGAAAACGGAGTGTTGTATGACAGACTTCCTTCACTGCTTAATTTTGACAAGGGGGGAAAACGGAAAAGATCATATCGGATGCCCATCATACCTTGTATAAAAAGCCTCCTTCCTATAAGAGAAGCCAACGCGTAGTGGCAAAAGCTGTGTTGTTGATATTCGATCGATAAGGTGGGTAAGGATCACCGCCGAGCGAGGGGGGGTTGTGGTGAACGTGAAGGTGGAGGTGGCGAAGAGAATGCCGCTTGCCCGTGCTTAAGTATGATAGATCTGGGTATCATATCAGCGGGGAAACGCGTCTTAATGGTAAGGGCTCTTGCGTCCGAAACTCTTGATCATACCATATCACCTCAGCCCTACACCTCCGGAATATGTTAGTATCATATTAATATTATTCTTATGGACGGCCTTTTTTTTTCTTCTTTCCCAGAGCGGGATTGGGCAGCAAATGCCTGATCTATGCTCTAATACAAGTATCATAGTACATTCTTTGTATTATACGAGAGGAGAGGATGCCGCGCGACCCTTTTCTCCTCGAAAAATTCTATGCACAGTCGTCGGTGGGATCAACCAATCCTAATTCCCTATACCCCGGAGCAACTACTGTGGTCCCTAGTGGCGAGTGACATTTTGTGACTGTCCGTTAGATATTCCCTGTAGTGGTAAATAGCCTACAACCCTTCCCCCGTATAGCGAGCACTCACCATTCATTTTCTCGTCTTTATCGGGCTGTGCGGTATTGTATTAAGCAGCGGTCCAAGAGAATTTTTTGTAAGCCAGTGCTCGTCCTGCGGGGAAATGTCGTACTTGAGTGTTTGATCGGTAGGTTGATCGGACGTGACGAGCAATCGCCCTGTTTGTGAACCTACGGTATACTTACTTGCTTACCGTATTCTTTGTCTCTCTCAAACATTCTAGATTACCGAATACAGCGAATTCTCAATAATTCTAGGTCGATTGGGTGAGCTTTGGACTGCAATAACCCGGCAACAATGAGGCGTTGCACATCTGCCCAAATCGTTCTGTCCTGTAGAGCAAGGTCACCCTCAACATGGGCAGGAGTATGATATGATACCCGTATTCTACTCAGAGACTAGCACATAGACGCCAACTAAAACTTATCGAGGCTCTCTCTTTTCAAACATTTTCACCCCACTACCTCACTCTCCGCGGTCGTGATAACAAAAAGCCACACACCTTTCCCAAAAANCTTCGTGATTTTTCAACATGATTCGATCCACAAGCCACGAGGTCTACCCCCGTATTAACCTTGAGCCCACATGAACGAAGCCGACCACGGATCATCACTGAGCCACCAAGCCAAAAACCGCAATTGCCGTCGCCGCACCAGCCAATCCAGCGCGGACAGTGCTCCTCCACTTCCATTCTTCGAAATCCTCCCTCACCCTCTTCTCCTCCTCCTCCACCACTCTCACCCCCAGTTTTCTCTGTTCAGCAGTTTCCGCACTCTCCGCCGCTGCTAGAAGACGCTTTTGGGCGGTACTCATGAGGGCTTTAGTGTACGGCACGATAAGCACGACCAGGAGGGCCGACGCGCCGTAGAGGGCCCATTCGTCCCCGAGCGGGCGGTCCACCGAGGTTGACGGGAAGAACGAAGCCGAGGCGAAGGTGGCGGTGGCGGCCACCCCGGCATGCTTTGGCGGGTAATGATAGAGGTAATATGCCGCACAGGCGAACGACGAGGAGGACGCGATTATCGTGACCAATGCCGGGGTATGGAAAGCGTGGTGGATGCGTTTGAACGCCTTCACGAGCTTCTCAGCTGGCGCGTCGGAGGCGAGGAGCGAGGGGACGGTGTGTCCGGAGTGGGTATAATAAAAACCTTTTTTATTTATATCTATTTATTCGATTAACGTTAGAATATATCGTATGCCCAAAATTTAATAACGGGTACACCGATAAAGTTAAATTACCGCCACTTGCCTGTCAGAGCTCCGGAGCCAACCGTGCCGACGATCTTTGCGAGTCGAACGGCGGGAGGGAGGAGAGTGCCAGAATTGGGATGTGCTGACATTGTACATACCCTTGATTGATTCATCACTACCGTCACAACCAACTCTGGAGAAAAAGGCAAGACCCGGAACGACACCTTGCCAAGGCAAAGGAGACAGGGAGGGGCCAGCCCGATAACCCCAGAATCTCAAAGGCAAACCCGGTACAGTATGATACGAGCACATAAGCTCGATCACTGAGGGCTCAAATGTCAGCTGTCGCTTGGATCACTCATCCGGAGCCTTTCTGACAAATAGCGTCGCGAGCAACCGCCAAGAGCGAGTGATCGGAGATGAGCCCTATCCCGGAAATGAAAAAAACCAAACATTCCGTCCAAGGCAGATACCGGTATGGTACAGTACTCGAGTACAGTAGGATGGTGTAGCTGAAATCTATACCCCGAGCACAGTGCTCGTTCCCGTAGGAGAGCGGGAGCCCAGCCAGGTGTCATTACCGCCCTCACGGTTGTTAGCTGGATAGCGGTGGTCATTGAATTAAAGTTGATCCACCGCCTTCCAAATATTGTTCCTTGGGCTATTTTAGAAAACAAAAACTTTGCTATGGGGGTCAGCTCCACTTTTTTTCTCTTCTTTTTTCTTCTCTTTTCACCCTATCCTTCCGACCCGATTCGATTGATGCCCTGAGCAATCAGGTCAGCTCCCATGCCGCTCGTGGTATCTTAATTTCCCTTCGCGTTGTCCCGGGGGGGGTGTTTGTGTATTTTTGAGTGAATACAGACTCGCTGCGCCTTACAAGTTATTTTATCAGCGCGGAAGGCAGAATTGGCAATTTCCCATGCGGCTTGTGCAGTGGTCGTAACGGCTTCAGCCTCCGGGAAAGGCTTGTTTGGAATTCCCCGTGTCACGTCACCCGAGAAGAGTTACGCTGCCCTACCTACTTGTATCATATTCTGCAGAGGCGGGCCAACAGAATTGGCTCGTAAAAGCGATGTACGAGTATGCCGCGATAAGATAGTATCATGCTCTACACTACCTCGCACGGCGCGGTTGCTTTTTGTCTGGAAATGAGGGGAAACAAAAGTCGCTTGCATGCACAAGAGTTGGGCTGCACGAGGGAAGATCGCACAGTAAAGTGGGTGCAGCCTACTCGAGTACAGTACTGTACACACCATGTTCGGGTAGGGTATTTGGCGGCAGCACGTTCGGTATCTCATGGTCACGGTGCTTGGGTTGTGATGTTTCTTGGAAACCGTGCTCCACCACCCACTCGCAAACACATTCCATGAAAGAGAGATAGATGCTCGAGGGCAGCAATGCTCGAGTTCACCATTGGCTCGGGGTAAACAAACTGTGAAGGTCATCTCGAGTTTCCCGGGAGGTTGTTTTCTCCATGCAGGGACACGGCGTTGCACAGAGGCATTCCCGGGGGGTAAAAAAAAAGAAGGAAAAAAAGAAAGGAAAAGCGCCCTCCTCATGTTTTCAGCTGGTTCTCGCGACCGCTTCGCTAGCGACAACCAAGGTGCAAAATTACGTTTATCGCTAAGATCTGCATTCCTGGGTATTCCTGTCTTCCTTCGCTCGTGCGGTATGGTTCGACTTGTGAGTGGAGCGGATAAACATCCAGCTGAGAATTCGAATTCTGGGGGTCTGGTTCGAGGAGGGAATCTCCCATGTGCATCCAATATCCTCGTTTCCTCCCCACGGATCCGTCGCGATACCAAAAACGCGTGCTTCTGCTGCTATGCGCTTGTGCTTACCGTAAGTGTGGCTTTCGCGTGTTGGGAACGACAACCCTTATGGCGATGATAAAGCTACGAGTATCTATCGTAGTCGATGGCGAGTGGCCTCACCCCTTCCCCTTCCCCTCCCCCTTCCCCTCCACCTTCCCCTTCCTCCTCCTCCTTACCCGCTCCACCATCATCACCACCCACTTGCCACCGCCATGCTGTACAAGTACGAGTGCTCGTACTCCGAAGTGCGGAACTCGTACAGCACTCGCGGCCCGGTACTGTACCGCCCATACCGTCTGACTGAAGTTATGGTTTCGCATGGGTTGTGGACACCAATGCGGAGGAACCTGGGAAAGGCCAAGGATCCTCCTGAAACAAAATACGGTTATGGTTGCTCCCGGATCGAGGTGTCGAATGGGGCTAGGCGACTGCAGTGAACCATTTCAGACCCTCCTCAGCTGCGCCCGCATCCAAGTGACCCGTCTGTGCACATTTGCACCCTTACTACCCTATGGTATTGTAGCACAGCGGTGAGCGACGGAAAATCGTGTCCCGGGAAAGCATTTTACAAAGAAAATGTCACAAGTCGACCACACCTTTCTGGGCGGACCTTTGTGGCTGTGGCGCGAACGTCCTTCTCCTCCTCCAATACCGGTACAACCCACAACCCTCCATTGTGGGGGGGGAGTATCCAGTTCATAGTTCCACAGGCATGGGCTTGAATTTGCCATGCATACGTATGCAAGCCACCGAACGAAGTCCTTGAGATTTGAATATCAAGCGTTGCCTTTCTCCTCCATCTCTCCCTCCTTCTCGCATGCAATACTACATATTCAATACGGCCCGCTAGCCCACAATCTAGATCTCCATCTAGAGACGCACCTCGGGCTTGTCTTCCTCACACTCGTTTGCCTCTTCCCCTGTCCAACCAGGACCAAGTTGAAGGCTCTCCTCCTCCTCCTCCTCCGATAGCAACCATACCGGGCATTCCGGAGGGAATTGAAGTTGGCCGTCCTGGGAGGATTGGACTCGCTGAGGTTCAAATATAGCAAATCGGGGTATGTTTAGGCTTTCTTAAAGTCTGTTCCGCGTCCCACTGGAGAAGCTTTGCCACCGCCAATCTTCACGCTGTTACCATCATACACACCATTGATTAAAAGCGCCAGTTACAATCATATCCTGATCTCTTTGTTAAAAGGTGGTCGTTATTTCCACCAACTCCAAGGATGCAAATCACAACCTCCAGCTGGGTCCTCCTGTCACTATCACTGCCGATTGCCTTGTCGACCATTCCTTCCACACGTAGAAGGATAGCCCCATTCTACATTTCGGAAGGTTCCAGAGATATGCCCTGCTACGGCTTTAGCCCTGAACAACTTGAAAGGTTCACGACCGCTACCGGCTTCGGGTCGTTGGCCGTACTCCTCACCGTCGTATTGGGGCCTTTGGTCGTCCGCAATTTTTTACGCCAGAGACGGCGCCTTCCAGCTCCGAGGGAAGCCAGCTCAATTGTGGTCATACCTTTGCCCCGGGAGGAGAAGGAATCGCTGGCATTTGGGGAGAACCCGGACTATCACAATATCGGGTTCCGTTACAAGCCCCCTGGCAAGATGCCCCCACAAAGTCAATGCGCTAGCCCCCAGCTTTCAGCTGCCGACGAGCTGCCGCCCTGTACATGCTGCCCCGCGGAGACGAACCTTGGCACAGAGTCCGTGGGGTCCGGAAACCCTCGAATGCCTCCTCGAAGATCCCCCTTCAAACCGATCTTACCCGGTATGAAAACGATGATGGAGGAAGGGGTTGATCCAGTCACAGGACAGCGATGGAGACGAAAGGTTGTGATCTACACCAGGGGATTAGGCGATTCGTCAGGCGAGGGAAGTCTTGCAGTGGATGGGCAAGGGGGGGAAGAGGAAGCGCCGGTATTGAGGGTTTAGGAGATGTTGGTTTAATCTGGTCTCCTCATTTCTCACTCATGGACCGTGCAAAATTGGTGACGGAGGGAGGGGTATATTGTCGCCGAACGAATTTCCCCTTTTTTCTTTTTTCTTTTCCCAGTACAGTGTATGCCCAGCAACAATGTACAGTACCAATAATATAATGTTTTTCTCGTTTAGGCTGCAGGTGGATAAGATTATGATGACATGGCGTGGATCACTCGATAGTGATGACCTGGAAGTTTTTTTTTGTGTGCGGTACGGCGCAGCACAGTGGAAGCGTACGGCGCTACCTTACGTACCGGCGCTGCTGCGATTGATGAGTGAAGTAGCATCATGACACGGGGAGGGAAGGAGGATGAATAAAGGCGGACGAATGAAGGCGAGTTGCAAAAAGTTTTCTTTTTCTCTTTCTTTCTTTTCCTATTTTGAAGTTTCAAAACATGCAAAACCTGTACTCGAGTACCGTACACACAACACCGTACCCTACTTGTACGAGGGTCATACTATCATATACCGGTGGTAGGTACAGCACATCTCACTCATGTTTAGGGCTGCCATCCCGGTACCCTGTTGGCACAAGCACAGAAAACCATACTGCACGCTTATCCCCTCCCCAAACCACAATACTGTAATAATTATTATTAATAATAATAAAAGTTAATCAGCGTGTCGCAATGGCCGGACATAAGGCTTAGTATGATAACAATAGAAGGAGGTACGGTATCTCCCCCTTCTCCTTTCCCCCCCGGAGAGTACAGTACAGCACAGTACAGTATTAATACAGTATGATACCTCAGCTACATATTCCCCCCCAAGCGTCATCATGTATTGGGAGCAACACAACAACATAGCCGAGAATCGAGTTGACCCCGGGTTCTGGGTCCATTTTAGCTTTCCCTTTCCTTCCTAATTTTTTTTATTTTTTATTTTTTATTTTTTATTTCTCAGCGCGGGTTGTCATGGGTATATCATAGTATCGGTACATTGTGCGGTGTATCGGTCCACAGCATTTGCGTGAACGATGACCCGGATCATTTACCAATGCCGCTCATCCGCCTATCGTAAGGTAGTCTACCGTCGGGCGCCGCGCCGTGTGAATCACTCGCCAACCCACACAGAGGAGGAGGAGGAGGAGGAGGAGGAAGTGAGTACGGTAGACTACGGTAAACGCCGGGGAATTCAAGAACGAACCCATTGGACCGCTGGAATGTTACGATAATAGTTTTACTTGTTCCTATGGATATGGGTGATAAATGGAACGCCTGACCCTCTTTCCACACCTCATAGGGGGGGAGGGGGAGTGAAGAGACGGAACTGGAGAGCTGTGTGACACCTCCTGATTTGTTGCGAACCCNTCTCCCCCCCCTCAGGTGCCCGATTACACACATACTTGTACACACGTTCACACCCGAGTAAATGTGTCGGTAAGGTGTAAGGTAAGGGTAAGGTGAGGTTTTGGATGTGCATGCCATCGTTGACAACGAATTTTTATCCTGGCGCTTAAGAGGATGGATTATCATCACGTATCATACTGTGCTGTACAGTACTGCTGCCGGCGGAACTGCAAGAGTAGCGTACAGTACAAGTACTCGTACAGTGCGATACGGTGTGGTTCTGTTTTGGTTGTTGGTGTGAGGTGTGATAGGGTAATCGCAAGAGTGGGCTCGCAATTAAACTCGCCGTAGAGCTCTTTTAGGATCGCGACCCTCTGGTGGAGTTTCCTGACCCTTGTGGACTAAAGGGATTTCCTCCAGCGTATGAGGTCACTCGGATCCCGTACCGTGGAAGTCGTGATGGCGTCCTGTGCGGTGCTGTCCGGAGCATCATATGATCAACGCTAGCGTACCGAGATATCTGCACCCGGACTGGGGAGAACCGCAACCTTTTGTGTGATCATCCCTTCCTTCCCTTCCTCCCCTGCCCTTTGGGATAGTCGTCAGTGGTGGAGGTGGAGGGAAAACAATTATTGATGCTACGGTACCGTACTGGACGAGTATCGTACTGTACTGTACCTGTGCTGTATATTGGTATGATACTAAAAGAGGAAGAGGATCGCACGTATCATACTGTAAATTTAGTAGGGGCTGCTCGGCTGAAACACTCGAACTACCGGTACTCGTATTTGTGGAGTCAGAACCCAAAAACAAAAACAAAAATAAAAATAAAAATAAAAAAAGCAAAACTCAATGATCATCGAGAAATATTGGTTCTGACTTTTGTTGCTGTGGTTTTTTTGGTGCCGGGTTTGTGCTGAGGTGCAGTTATGTCTTGGACTTTGTGTGTGCAACTATTTTTTCTTTCTTTTTCTCCTTCTCCCCTCTTCACCTCATGTTCTTTTCTTTTCTTTGTTTATGTGGCTGGGTCCGTGATTAAAGTACCGGTACTCGAGCACTTGTTGGTGGACTTTTCTCGGTTCCGGTTTCAGGGTGGGACGGTGGTGGTGGTGGTGAGAAGTGCTCGTGCTGTGTTGACCAAGTTATTGCGGGTCCCACCATCAGATTGGGAGAATCCCGTTGGAGGGAAGAACGAAGAACCGAGTGATTGAAGAGAGACAGGTCTTCTTCTTCTTTAGCCATCCCGGAGCGGGGCAGAGCAGAAGGGTGGGATTCTGTTTTACACCATTTTTGAAGCTTTTCAGTGAAGCTCGTGGAAATTATCAGCCCTTTGGGAGGAGGGGAAAAGAAAAAAAAAAAGAAAGAAAAAAACTGATATCATAATATATTATGGTAAAACTGGAAACATGTTGATTTTCCATGGTTCTGGTGTACCAGATCTCCTGGGGTCCGTCCTCTTCCCGCCACGAGGTCCGATCGAAGAACTCTCAACGCACCATGGCGTTTGTGTTTTTGATTATTATTACCGGTATTTATTTACTTTTTTCCTTCCCCCCTTGGGTTTTATTTCGCCTGTTTGTGTGTGCTTGTATGATATCGGGTCAAGTTTAATGTGAACGGGACGAGCTAGGGTTACCAGAAATGCCCAACAATCGCCGTGTCTTGCTTACGGAATGCCTGTATTTCATCGGTCCAGGGCCCGACAGCCTCGGAGTTCGCCTTGCGAGTATCATTCCTTTCTCCCCATTGCGAGAGGAGAGAGGAGAAAAGGTAAAAAACTCACCTGCCCCTTAATCGACATGCCTTCTCCTCGTCCTCACCGGCTGAGGAGCGGCAATTGCTTTCATCATATTTTGGAGTGTTTCCCGTTCACTGATGCGAATTGGGTTTTTGATGACTCCTGGCTCTCTCTATACTTGGAAGCTTTTGGGGGGGG
>PYWC01000099.1:483017-498801 GCA_003182015.1 Tuber magnatum | reverse complement strand
CCCTGAAGTCAGGTATCATAGCCATGAGAACCGACACCAAACCATGAAGCCGCCGAGAAGGGACGAAGGGCTGGTTCTGCAATGACTAAGGTGTGAGAAACTTTTTGAAAAAACAAAAAAACAAAAACAAAAACAAAAACTGCTATTGCATACCGCTCGGATCTAAATACCGGTAGACGGAATGGATCTAGGCGGAGCGCAATAGTAGCCCTTTTTAAAAACTCCTTCGACACTTATGATACGAGTGTAGAGGTTTCTCACGACGCACATGCCTGCTGCTGACAGATTATGTTAACAGTGGTATCATAACATTAGTGGCGCGGGATTACTGGAGTGGTACGTGATCTTTCCCAATGCAAAGTTCTACAAGAAAAACTTGGCAAGACCTTTAAAGCTGGTGTGCCGGTTGATTTTCATATGGCGACCAAGCGCTTTGTCGGAGAGAATGTTGTCAATGGCTACTTTTGGTAGGACTATGGGGCAGCTAAAAAAAACATCAATGGAGTTGGTTTCCGGAGTCGGCTTGCAGAGGCCTACGAAGCAACGGTGGCTGTTGTTCTTGTGTCCCGCCACTTTCCAATTATGGTTACCATTGTTAAAGGTATGCCGGGATGGTTATCTTGCTGGCTGGAACCGGAGCTCGCCGGTCTGGGAGATCTGGAAGGGGTAATATTTCCTATCTATCGATGTCTTTTTTTTTTTTTTGGTGGATTTCTCAAGAGTACTTCCTACAGTATGTGAAGTCCAAGAGCGCTGAAAAGAGCAGAAGTTATGCATCTATATTTGACAAACTCCTAGGTCCCAGTCTTGTGAAAGGACGGCGGTTCCCGACAGAGCAGGACTGCATGGACGGGGTGGTAGTTTTACCCGTATTTGCTGCTACGGTAGGGTGGTTACCTGTGGATTAGTACTCACCGGCGAATTGTATGAGGTATTGCGGAATGGAGAGGTTTGTGAACAGTTGCCGGAAGAGTTGACCGACGGAATGCCGACATTGGATACTCGGGCCCACTACACAGTCCTGGAAAGACTTCCGTATCTAGTTTGTTTCCCCTCCCCTCTCCTGCTGACACCTGCATTTTGTAAGAGAAGTACTGTATGCTGGATACGAACTAAGAATTAGACCACCATGTTGAAAGAAATCCACAGAGTACCCTCGGCGCTGCAGTCTCGACTACTGTAGCTAGGATCATTGATCGGAACGGGGTGATCCCAGCTAGAATGGAGGTATCATACTCTCGGAAATTTGTTGTCGGAATGAGAATCCATCCGGTCCGTCGGGATCCATAGAGGTGTCTACTGTAGTTCCGAGAGGTGGTTGGGCAATAGCACCGAGCGGCTGGATAATCTTCAGGTTCGTATTTGGGAGGTGGGAGACAGTGTCTAGCTATTTCGCAACTGAAAATTTTTTTTTTTTTTTCCTATTACTATCACCAACACCGTCATCACCATTATTGAAACCACGCGGGGCGAGAAGTGTTCCAAATATCGAAATTCACTTGGATTGGCCCGAAGTCTGCTATTGACTGGCTGGGATAGTCACCAGACTTCCGAGACCTCCCGCTTGGCATAATTACTGGAGGAAAGAAAAAAGCGAGCTCTAAGCTGATATCTCACGGGCTCGCGAATCACAAACTAGCCGTAGCCATTGCGATGTCGGTGCGAGGGTTTGAATTGAGCTTGGTTGAGGGGGGGGGGGCAGATGAACTTGCTGAGGGGTCTGGGTGGAGGAATAGAATCACAGCATAGCTTACGAGGAGGAATATGTTGACCAAGGGGAAAGTGATGGAAGCTTTAACTGCTATGCTATTGGGAGGAGTGTGTAGGAGTTGATAGGACGCTATCGGCATTACCAAGCCATATTAGAAAGATGAAGTGGCCGACCATTACCAAGAAAGATGCACGTGATTCATCGAGTATGGTGATGCCAACTTCGGACTCACCTATGACATTTCACTCTGACAATACTCATACAAGGTTTTAGAGGTGTATAATTACGTGATTCATGCTATGCACAAGTTGAACATTAATTAATCCATTGGTAAACCAAGCGATCCCCATTCCTGGAAACGAAATCTTACATCCCCCCCCTTCCCCCTCCTTCCCCCAACCTCGTTACTAAGCCAATCCTTACTTTAGCCTACTGCACCTTCAGCTAGATATTTCACCTGTGTTTAAGGAAAAGCAATAATTTCCACCTGAGGTCCACACTCCTATTTATTCTATTCTATTCTATTCCCTACCCGGTACTCGACCACTAACAATGGACAGGAATCCCTTGCACTTTACTCCAGCCCCACGATATCTGAAGAAAAAAAGCAAAANGGAGTGGGGTATGTGTTCCCGAGCAGAGTATATGGGGGGGGGGGGGAATCTGTCTACGACTGGAAAGAAAGAAGGAAAGATATGCAGGGTATATATCGATGCCTGACTCTACTTTCATCCGAACAGGAAAGGAAAGCAAGGAAGTAGGAGGGGGAATAGGCAATTCTAAATTAAGCACAAGAGTAAATCGTGCAAGACACGAGACGATGATCTACCGGGAATATATAATTGGACGTAACGGGTGAGTGAAATGAGTGATGGTGGTTATTTATCGGGTGATTTGAGTATTGATTTTCACTTTTCCCCAGCTTATTCGGGAACTGCCTAGCGGGTCCACTGCAGAGTATGATATCATAGGAGAGGAAAAAGAGGTGAGGGGGGGTGGGGGGAAGGGTCTTATCTCACTTATCAAAGTTTTATGACGCGATCCGGGGAATCAGCAGCGGTAACACGTGGATCTAAGTACCGTGATGAAAATTTGGAAAAAAAAAAGAGGCGGAGAATGAAGGGGATGGTAGTACCGGGATATTATAGTCATATAATGTTTATTATCATCTGATATCAAGCGAATTCGTCATAGTTAGTACAGTCCTGATGAGTCCAACTACATATTATCATACCGCACGTAGACTTTAATTTCCGTGGCGTATCGTACTCGAGTATGATACCGTATGATAACGAACCAGTGCTGAAGTCGCTGAACTGCACTCCCGTCCCCACACGGACCATCTACTGCACATTCCATCCCCGACTCACTTTGCTCGCCCGCTCCCACACTCTGCACAGCCGAGAATCCATCTTTCCTATCGTCACCAGCCCCCCCCTCCCTTCCCTTAAATAGTTACTTATTCCTTGTCGCTGCCCCTCCATAATCCGATCGGATCAGCGCGGGGGGAGGGGACGGACAGTTTACGAAGCGTACCTACCTAACTATCGTGCTCCACGCACTCTACTAAGCAGTAGAGAGCAGTACTTTGCTCGATCAGCGGTGGGAAAGGGAAAAAAAAGGGAAAAAGCTTTGCTGACGCTGGTCAGGGTGTCTTGTGTTACAGAGCTGAGCGTGGGTGACGAAAAATAAATAAATAAAGAGGGGTGTGTGTGCTGGATCCGCCTTACAAGTACCAGGGGAGTTTTTTTCTTTTCTTTTCCGGGGGTTTTTTTCCAGCTGAACTGAGATGCTTGTCGTCATGGCGGGTCACTCGATGGTGTGCTGTTGGTGGCTCGTGATGGTGGTGGTGAATGAGCGATTTTGGTGATTCGGTGATGTATTATTTCAGAGGTGGAGGGGATCTTCCGGTATGACTTGCGCGTTCCTAAAGCTCGGGATCGACGCGGGTGTGTAATGGATTTGTTGAATTGATTGTGGATTCGAGGTTGAGTTACAATCAATCGGACTGCATTGATTCTAGAACTTAGCTTCTAGGGGAAGGGTATTTCGTGTATCGTACCTTTCGACTGTACCCTCTGGGTCACTGATCTACTCGAATTTTTCTTCTTTTCTTCTTCTTTGCTGGATGGATGCATTATCAGGATATATATTTTGCCGGGTTGTTTTTTCCCTCCCCCTTTCTTCGTGGTTGAAAAAGTCTATCATACTGTACTGGTTTTCAACTAGTTTTCATCGTGTATCAAGTTCTGGCTACCGGAGACTCCCGGAGAGTGTTGGTCATATGTCTGGGCTCCGCTGGGTGTTCCTCTCCATCTCGCATCTGGCCCTTTCTCATGGACCCCTTTTAACTCGATTGGCAATGCATTTCCAAGAGCACGAGCTGAGCATTGTCCTACTTCCCTGACTGCTTTACTGGCTATTGGGGGCTCACCACAAGCCCGGTTGCTAAAGCCTTCTCGGGAGAACCCTATGCATATTTTCAATTAGATTGTTGAACGCCTATGATATATCAGCTCCTTATGATTTCAGTCTCGATATGTCAACCACTCTTAAATGAGTTCAACTTTAGACCAAATATCCGGAGAGTTACACTATCCGGTAGTGCACAAGAATGAGATAGTTGAGTTATTTCTTGTAAATTTACCCGCGATTCGGCCTGCACTATTCCAGGTTCTGGTGACCGTTAGAGGCATCGCAATCATTCACATGCCCCCATTGTGTATCCTATTCATGTCCTTGAGAACACGTAGCTCTTGGAAATACCCTATTTCTGTCTTCTTTGTATTACCATCGAATTGGGGAGCACGATGATGGGCTGTTATCGTGCAAGTCAATCCTCCGGCCTCCAATTCAGAAGTTATAGAGACGAAAGCCATTCACCGGCAACCCCCTCCCCCCGAAACACGTGACGAGCCAATGGTCGTATAGAACCGATCAAGGGCAAAAGAGAAAACGGGTCGGAATATCATACAATGGTCCGTACCGTTCCGGCAAAAAGTTCGGGTGAAGCACGGGAATACCCTAGATGAGCAAAAAGCTTGGATCCGACATCCAGACCTATGGCGGGCAGGCAATTCCTCCAGTATTCCTCACGAGCCGGCTCGTCTTGGCTCGGCCGTGAATGGGCTCGGGCCTGGTGCCAAACTGGACTCGGGAATCGAGGCTTGAGCCAGCTTAAGCCTGATTTTGTTAGTGGTCGCTCGGCACCACTAGCTAAAGACAGCAATAAGGGGTTCTGCGCTGTGAACAGGAGTGGAGTATGTGTTCCCGAGCAGAGTATATGTTCCGGATATTGGGTATACGAAAACAAAGCTCCAAATCCTGCTGCGAGCGCATTGGATTTCCACCTAGGACCCCTTCGGCTTGTAGAAACCGGTCGAGAGGTGTATGTTTGTGGAGTATCTAGATTAATTGACCTCCTCTACTGGAAATTACTTATTAGCATCTGACCTAATTCTCCATCTTCAACCTCTCATAAGCCTAGCTAGCTAGCTAGCTTTCTTCTTTTGAAGTAAAGTGATATCTGCACTGGGCTCCCCGCTCACGGTTGGAGCGTTAAAGGCATGTGCGAACAGATTCTTGGGCCTGGGAAAATTTAAAGTTATTAAATTTCCTTTTCCCCACCCGTGTGGGCCTTCACAGCTCGTACGGGGTAATCTTGGAGACATCAGTCTCGTACAGCCTCTTCCCGCCTTTCCCTTGCTGATTCGAAAATAAGGCGAGATTATTTAGGAAAGCTCGAGCTTAAAGTTTGGATGAGCTCGAGCCACTTAGGCATAGGGATATGCCGGCTCGTAAGGAACACTAAATTCTTCTGAGAAGTCTGCATTCAGTTTCAGCACTGTGGTTGCAGATGAGGGGCGGGTGGATTCACGTATATCCTCCATTATGAGGCCTCTTCGAACTAGCCACCTCCGCAGAGTAGTGGCCTCCCCGCCTGCTTCTTGATATTCAATGGTATCGAAGGCCGTGACACCCAAGTCTAGATAGTACTCCTTACAAACCGGCGGTGTTCGTAACGGGACAGTCCGTCCGTCCTAAGGGTAGGAGAAAAACAGACTATGGATCGAAGTCGGTCCGACCCTGGCGGGAATTTTGCCCCAGGCTTTAAGTTGAAGAACGGGGAAGGCGAGTCCCACATTGCCATCCGGGGATCCTGTCGGGAAACCAACAGGGGAAGGCCACTATGGAAGCCTGACTGAGAAGTCTATAGGTAACCATAATTGTTTGTTAGTGAGCAATCTCCCGCGAGACACATCCCGGCGGACAAATTTCTGCCCCTATACGATGTACACCACGAAGGAAGGTGCACGCGCCCGTTAGGAGAGAAGTACGGAAAGAAAGGTTGTAAAATTCCAGCCACCCGAGAACCATATACCCACTGGTCTGTGGTCCCCCCAGGGCCACATCTGGGTGCTCGTTGCCTTCGACTCGCCGGAATTTGTGGGCCTCCAGGGACCCCGTAGTCCGCCTCAGATTCCCAAGGATCCTGACCGATTCCTACAGTTCCCCGGTGGAAACCTATGGTCCACCGCCATCACCTGTAATCCTTGAACTGGGCCAGCAGAACAACGACTGAGCGTGTCGTGCCAGCGGTCCATGCCAAAACTTGCCGTCCTCAAATGTCGCATGACTAGATGCACCGTTAATAGTACCCCCCCGTCCCGTACTGTCTTCTTGACAGTCTTCCCGTCGGCCACTCGGACCGCTGCGAGCACTGCGGATCTGGCATCCACCATCCTGAGAGTCACTCGTGTTCGCAAAATCTGTGAAGAATTGAGATCTGCCAAATGATTTTAGAAAGAGTGACCGTACCTATTAGGGAAATATACCCAACGCCTTGTAGTGTTTTTGACCAGGCTGGATTGGACACGCGGCGGTCCATAGAGGAAGTATCATAGAAAAAAGGAAAAAAATGTGGGGGGGGTGGGGTGGTGGTGGATAGAACCGGAAGCGAATCCGGGGTGAAATGAGGATAACTGTTCCAGCTCGTTGGGAGAAATACCTCTCTGCAATGTTTCTTTGCTAACATTCAAGTGAACCGGTGGTTGGTAGCTGCGAACGTGACATTCCACCCGAATAGGGCACGGCAAATCCCTTTAGCCGTCCTGTGAATTTGTATATGGCCGAGAAAGAGAGAATGAAGCTTGATTGTTTTCTGCCGCATATCAGTGCGGGTTTATATCATAATCCAAAAGAAAACAAGAAAAAGTGAAAACCGGGGCTGGCATTATATGATATGACAACCTCGGAGAAAGGAGAAAAAAAACTTGAGGAAACCTCGGAAGGAAAGATACCATATATGAGAACCCCGGATGAGGAGAAACGGGCATGTAAGAGACTCGGAAGAAAAACAACAAGTGAAACGGAAAGGTGTCATACCATGGTTGGTTGTGAGACGAGTAGTTTGTACGATGTACAGTGGATAAACACTAAATCCAACACGTCCACCGAGTGCGATACGGTGACTCTGCGGCCCTCACAAGGAGTAATCCAGCGGGAAGGTCGCCGCTTCGTAAAAAATATTTTCACCAGCGGTCCGTGAAACTGTCTTCTCTCCGATTGACCTAAATTCCCGGTTCACACCCGACAATTTGTCCGGTTGGCTTTCCTCAGCATAGCGTTCTACTTCACTCATCGCGCCATTGCCTGCAGCGCACGCCCCTTTCACAAACCCCTACCACTGCCCGGAATACTAAGGGTTTGGTGCATAAAGCTTTTATTCAGATTCAAAGTAAAGGCTATGGTGACATGAAAGGTAAAAAAGAAAAGACAAGATGGTGGGTAGTCTCGCAAGGCATGAAGAAAAAGAAAAAACGGAAACAAGAGCAGGGAGGAGAATATGAGTGTGAAAAAATGAGAAGAAAAGGAAAAAAACCAGAGAGAAACAACCAGTACTCAAATACAACTTGAAAGGATGAGCACAGTACAGAGAATGTTTTTTTCCACCCAAACACACATTATAACTCGCTACCCCCGGTTCATGCCAAACCAACACACATTGTAACTCGCTGCCCCCGGTTCATGCCAAACCAACACACATTGTAACTCGCTGCCCCCGGTTCATGCCAAACCAACACACATTGTAACTCGCTACCCCCGGTTCACGTCAAACCGGTACAATTCCCAAGACCGTCAAAAGAAAGGTGGTGATTGCTGAGGTATGTAGCCTTGTTTCTTCATCGCGATGATGTGATTGAGGTACTCCTGATTCTGGCGCATAAATTCATCGTCGGCAGCCAGTCTCTGTTGTGTGTAGTCGGGTTCTTCCACTTGGTCGTCGTGCTTGTGGCGGCCACTTTTAGGGTTGTCATTGACTTTGGCGGAGTCTCTGTCCTCGGAGGCGCTCGGGACAACCTGGGCAGCAGTTTGAGCAGCAAGAGAATTCTCTTCTGCAACAGCGAATTCGGTGGCCTCATTTTCAGCCGTGATCCAGATGCGGTCGTGCTCCCACACCATAGTCCTAATATCGACCCCATCGCGTCGATTGAAATACTCTTCGGCAGCGTTTGCATAAAGCTGTTCCTCGTGCCGAATGTTATCGATAGCAGCAATCCAATCCTCATGAGCACGAACGATGGCTTCCCCTCTCTTTTTTCTGAACAGAGTAACATTGACACCATTAGTGGAGTGAGCAAGTGGGTAGGCCTTGCCCGGGTATGAGGAAGTGGTTGGCATATGGTCCTTCATCAGTCTCCAGAAATAGTGGCCGAAGTCGGAATCGAACCAAGGCATAATAGTCCGGAGGTTGACATGTACTTCAGCCTTGGGACGACGATGCAGGAACTTTTTCTCGATAGTCATAATCAGGTTCTTGGTACCGGCTTCGCATATGGCAGCAGTGGTGGGAAGTTCGATGGTAACAGAGTTGAGTTTTTTCCAATCGGCCTCAAACACCTCAGAGCAACAATGTGCTCCTGGGCCTCTAATATGAAGATACTCAAGTGTATTGAGGAAGGTAGAACCTTTCTCAACCACCTCCCCACTGGTCGTGTACTGTCTTCCCGTAAGTAGCATACATAGATGTCTATCCGCACACCGATCTTGGAAGTAACGAAGGCTTCGCATAGGTGAAGCCTCTTTATGGGGTGCACAAGGGATACAAAGCGTCAGACTCTTTAGATTTGGAAATCTAAAGTCAAACCGTACGGATCTAGGTGCAAATAACCAGGGATTTGCTGGTACCCAATAGATTAGCTAAGACTTATTCACTGATATTAGCATGCACTAGAAAACTTACACCAGATGTGTCCCGAGATTACCATGTTCTGAACACTTGCCAGCTTATCCGATTCGCCCAACATTCTGTGGAGAAGGTAGGTCCCTGGGAGGCGGTAATAAGTTGGAACTATGGACATCTCCTCAGGATCATGAGGAAGTTGCCTGCGGTCAAGAGAAGAAACGCAGTGAGGAATATCAGACTTGTGGATCCCAGAAACTCCTGGTCCCAAAATCAGAGTCTTTGCATGAACCAGAAAGGATCCAGGCTCTGGATCTGTTTCACCTTATTAGCTAATCTCAAACATTGTATATTATGACTTGTAATCAAAAGAGGTAGTAAGAGGAGAAGGGAACTCACATTTGTTCAACTCATTCAAGTTATCTGTAACTGTATTATTGGAAGAATAGAGGTTGTTGATATTATCAACACATATATCATCCTCAATAGATCCAGTATCCGAGATAGAACTATCAGTATTCTCCATAGATTCCTTATCTTCTATAGATTCATCATCAACGATGGAACCAAAGTTAATAATAGAATTGTCAATGGAACCATCAATAGAGCCATCATCAATGTAATACTTGATAGTGTCATCCTTATCACGAATAGGAAGGCGACCATAATTGAGATGTCCCCCAGTATTGGAACTACCTCCCAAAGCCCAGTTTGGAATCCAGGCCCAGCCATTCTGTTTCGGAGCCTCCAATTGCTTTGAAGTACAGTCAATATCTGACTTAGAAGCACTTATATGATATGACTTAGAATGTTTCCACCAAGGCCCTCTACCATAACAATCAAAGTAAAGGGATGTTCCACTAATATCATTAGTAGTCCACCCATTCTTGTTCTCCCCACTCTGGTCTGGTAGATAGCATTTTAGTCCAAAAGTATAAACTTTTGTAGACTTGTCAATAACTGGCTCCTCTGCATATGTCCCAAAACCAAAACCATGACAACGCTTTTCAAAAAGCAAGAGGCGTTGCAAATTGAAATATCCATCAATGTAAACCCCATTCCGCAAAAGAAACCCAGCAACCATAATGTACCAGGTCTTAGATACTAAGAGTGAAGTGTAGAGTGAAGCTTCAAGCTCATTAGCAATTATATTGTTTAACAAACGAGAAGGTTTGGCCTGTTGATTCAAGTCCTGCGTAACTGGGAGCCGAGCCCAGTATTTAATAACAGAGAGATGGGGAGAACATAAATGAATATATTCTTCAATGATCTTCTGCTTGATTTCTGTAGGTAGCTTGGTGAATTGAAAAACACCAGTCAGGGCTGGTCCTGAAATCCAACTAGATTGTCGTGCAAAGAAATTTGCCTTAGCAAATATCTCTTCAATAGGAATATGTGTATCCATATTCTGGACAGAGTTGAGTAATCTTAGAGGCTTTCGACAAGGTAGAAGTTCTTCTTGTAAAGGAGTTGTAATAGATGTTGAGCAGGATGCCGATGCGGCTGGATGACTTGGGAGATTGACTGACTCGGGTTGTTGTGGGTCTGCTGGAGTACTGAAATGCTCGGAAAGATTGAATTGGTGATCTTCGGTATCGTCGCGGTGGACTTGAAAGGACTGGTCGCAATTGTTCATCTTGAGAAAGGTAGGACAGATAGTAGCTTTATATCTAGAATTCTAATAAGAAAGAACAGTTAATATTAGTATTATTGAGATCCAATAGCAAAAGAAGAGGTTTCACAAGAGCAAGATGAGATTGAATTGCACCAATGGTGGCGGAAATCCAATTGGGGGGGGGGACCACAATGGGGACCAACTGTCTCCCATTGGGTATGCCATTCAGGTAGGATTGGGGGACATAAGGGACAAGAACAAAAAAGGAATGGCATATACTTGTACATCAATAAAACAATTGTTTTATTAAACAAAATAATATGAAGCTATTCTGCCCAGGAACCTTTGTCAAACGTAGTACCACTGCAGTAGTCCGTAGTCAATGACAATCGATGAAGAGGATGTGTGTTGCAGGAAAGGTGTGATGTGGAGAGATCTGTGAAGGAAGGGAGAGGCAAGAGAAACTCAATGGGGGGGGGTCACCATTGAATTTATGGCCGGGGGGTTTACACCAGTCTATCCCGTGTCCGGGTAGGGTATACAACACTCGGCCACACTGTAGTACGGTCAAAAACAGTCCAGCATGAGTGACTTCTCTTTCACATTAAAGACCTAGGGTCTGATGGACTGTAGTGTTCCCCACGAGCCGGCTCAGGTTGCGCCCGGCCACCAGCACAATCTAACTCGGCCCAACCGCGAAAGGGCTCGGGAATTAGGTCCGGAGCCCGGTTTTGTTAGCAGTCACTTGGTATCACTCGCTAAAACCAGCAATAAGGGGATCCTCTAGCGAACCTGAGTGGAACATGTATTGTAGATATCAAATATGCAAAAGCAAATCACCAAATCCTGCCGTACGAGCATTGGTTTCCTACCCAGTCCACCTGGGCCCGGTTTGGCGAAAACGAGGGTCGCGACAACCGTTCCGTTTTGTGATGATTTTACCTGTAGAAATGGTCGTCTCGGCATCTTCGTAACGGAATGTAACGGTCATTTGTATGGGGCAACGGAACGGAACGGTCGTACCCAAACAGGCCCTGGGTCGTTCGTCCATTTGAAAAGCGTGTTGGGGAGATATGAAGATTTACAGATTTAGGTTTAGCACATGTTCAAGGGAATACTAAGCGAATTGCTCGGCAAGGCGACAGCTCCAGAACGCGTTTTGAATTGACGAACGACTCAATCGATGGCGAGGCAAACAGAGCCTAAGCTTGTGGAAATCGATTGAGGGTTGTACGTTTACGGAATATCTAATTGACCCCCTTCACCTGAAATTCCTCATTGGCATCTAACCTAATTCCCGATCCTCAGCCTCTCATAAGCCCAGCCAACTTTTTTAGGAGTAGAGTAGGATCTGTACTGGGATCCCCGCTTCAAGTTGGTTGCACCGCCAAAGGCGTGTGCCAACGGCTTGCTGGGTATGGGAAATTTTGAAGTTATTTCCCCCCTACCTGCCGGGATCTCTACGACTCGTAAGGAACACTGAACAAACTACATACACCGATCAGGAATTTTCCACCCTCTCCCAACCAAGCGTGCGGAACTCCGGTCAGAGCCATACACCTTCTTGGCTCTCCACAGCGTCCTCCCATTTTCTGGGCCACAGGATTCAATCGGGCTCCGGTCCATCCAGGCATTGTTTATACACCTATAGCATTGCTAGTTGATGCGAGTGATATTTAACGAAGAAGAAAGCTCACCGAATCCATTAAGCAGTTCACAGAACCTATCCAAGCCCCTCGAGTGCTTGACAATTCCGGCGATAACAATCTCCTCAGTGAAAAATTGGGTGGAGCACCGATACCGAGGGCCAAGTCAAGTGAGATTTTGTGATTCCGGGTGGGACCAGGAACCGGGTGGTCGGGTGAATTGAACCGAGTGGGGGAATCGTAACGGGGGAATCATTTGGCGCCGATTTAACCTGCGTTCTCCCGCTAACTAACTAAAGAGGGAAGCCATGGTTGTGGCTGTCGCAGCCAATACAAGACTCTGAACAGCATACCGACAGGTACAGTTGCACCCCGCTATCCTGAATGGCCGGATTTCACAGATTCTGTCCGGAACAACAGGGAGAGTGACAGAGTACACTCACACCCGCTAACCCAGATCTCGACAATCCAGATACCTCGCTGTCCCGTATGAACCTCTGGTGAGTCCTAAGATTCCCTGGATTCCTGGCCTCTGATTGGCCCGCGGGTGGCTAAGATCGCCACAGTGTCCGGCTTCAACTCGGCCGCGCGAGTAGATTCTTGGGATTTTGGCCGTCCGGGATAACGAGGTGTCAGTGCACCACCTGAAGAGGATATAGAAGGTGTAGGAACAGGGAATAGGATTTTCCAAAACCTCATACGAATCGGAAAACCCCCTTTCACGGTTCAGCAGGGTATCCGGTTCAGCGGCATATCCAGTTCAGTGGGGTGTCCGGTTCAGCGAGGTATCCGGTTCAGCAGGGTGTCCGGTTCAGCAGCAGCATATCCGGTTCAGTGGGGTGTCCGGTTCAGCGGGCTGTCCGATTCAGCAGGATGCGGGATAGTGGGGTGCGACTGTACTTAGGGTGTGTGCAAAAGTCTGTCGAACTCTTGGCACAGCGGCTGGAGCAAGGTTGGAGCAAAGGCTGTTCCCTAAATGGTGGAGAAGGCCTTAGAGCTATTAGAGACTTTGCTAAAAGACTCTGGATGTGAGGTAGATGCGGTTTGGGGCCAACCGGATTGCTAGGATCTGACTCTGGACACAAAATCGCAAAGTCTCTAATGAGAGGGAGTTGGACAGACTTACCCACAACACCCGGTACTAGTACCGTACTCGAGTACGGAATGGCAAACGGTCAAACAGCAGGTGCAGCCCCACCCAAAACCAATCGTGTCACGGTCGATGGATGACAAAGCAGCGTATGGTCCCCTAAAGTCCACCATCGTCTCTGAGTGCTGAGATTACAGGGCTGACGGTGATTGTTGGATTTCGAGAGATTCTATGGCACGGCAGCTGTACGAGTAGGGCGCAGTAGGAAGCTGCATCAACACCACGATGGCATGAGGTGCAATATGGTGGACAAGTTTGAATGGCACCGCCTATGCCAAGTCAAACCCAGACACGCGAGAACCCCTCTTCTGCGCTGCCGGAGCGCACAAAAGCACTTGTGCCCGAGTGCCGGTAAGGGTACCGTATTATCCATTTCCTTCCCACAGCGAGTCCGACACATGCCCCAGTGGGATGGATAACTTTTATTCCTTCTCCTCTGCGGTGCGGCGGCAGCCCCGATGAGTGGATGTATGGGCGCTGACTTGAGTCGGGCGGTATCGGCGGGTACACTGTACAGGTCCCAGGCATGTAGAACCCGAACATTTGAGTCTGAATTTATTATGGGAGCTCAGATGTGCACAGACAATTTGCCATACAAATCTTTACCCCCTGTGTTCGGGTTCTACATGCCGGTGACTTGTACCATCGCGGACAACTGGGTATATTGCGGCACAGAACAGCACGGTACTGTCCTGTACTGTACGGTGCGAGTACTCGAGCATCCTACCTTACTCGAGTACGGTACTCGTACAGCAGCCCGAAGGGTCGGTGCATGAATCTCTCTCTCTCGCTCTCTCCCCTTGGCATAAGTGCACTCATCCACACAAACTGCACAGATTGCTTACCCTATCATCAAGTTGACCGCTATCATGCCGTTACTGTACTCGTACGAAATTTCATAATCTGCCATCTCATCCATCCATTGAGATTCAAACCAAAGAAAACACGTGTTTTGAACCACCCATTTTCCTTCCCTCCACCTTGCTCTCGGGCTCATCGGTACCAAATGGGAATGCGTGGTAGTTTGAGAGCGGCGAATTTTTGGATTAATGGTAACGTACCGTAAGTTACGGCATTTCGATTTTTTTTTTCCTTCCCCATCACTCCAGCCTAGCGAGGAAAGATATGAGCGAGTGAGGTGAGTGAATGAGTGCGAGGGGTTAATTTATATTATTGCTGACCAGTGGGGGATTTTGATTGGCGGAAGGCTGGCGAGGGGGGGAGGAGCTTTTTGGTAGAGTTCTGGGGTTTCCATGCTTCGTGTGGATGGGTGTTTGCTTGAGTCCCGTCTGGTACAGTTGGATGCGCACGGTCGTGGTTGACAAGCAGCAGCTGCTGTTGTTTTTTTCTTCACTAAGTTTTTTTTTGGGGGGGGGGAGGTGGGTTGGGAAGCGGTTTTACTCGTGGTATGTTGGAGCACTGGCACGGTAGTCTAGGGTACTGCACTGAACCGCTACCGGTACCGGTATGATACTCTCTGCTGGTACTTTTGAGGAAAAGAAGGGTCCGCTCTTGACAGCAAAAAAAGGGTGAGCGGGTGTAACCTGCATGTGTTGATTTCTTTCTCTCTTCCATAGTGCACCCATTGCCGCGCTACAATTTATTATTTACCGGTAAGTTAGACTACGGTACCCAAGGAAGAATGCTACAAGTATGATACATCAAAGTTCGGTCGGTCAAATTAGGCAAGAACCCCCCCTCCCCCGGGAGCCGCATACCGGTACGAGTACTCGAGTACAATACAGCAGGAAGGGAGCGTTTGAATCTCGGGAGAAGAAGAAAAGAAGAAAAGAAAAAAAGAAAAAAAAAAAAGAAAAGGGGTCCGGAAACCGGTGTGTGGGGACTGAGACATTCGAGTGTAACCGAAGAAGGTTGAGAGTTTTGAGGTGGTTGATGGGAGAGTTGGCGGTGGTGGTGGTGGTGGTGGGTGGGAGGAGAGATCAAAATTCTTTTTCAAGGGCCTAGGGTGTGGGTGGAAATTTTCTCTTTTCCACCCTTTTTGAAGATACTCGTACTGTATGTGTGAGGAGGCTTGCCTGTCTGCCTGCTCGCCCGGTGCTGCTGCTGGCCGGTGGTGAGAGCGAGACCCACTCGCTCGCTCACCTTGGAGCAGCAGCAAGGTGAGATGAAAAGGCTGCACAGGCCAGGTTGGATCCGGCGCAGATTGCATTCTGGTGAATGGGGGATTGTACGAGTACTGTACGAGTACTCGTACTTGTAGCACCCCAGCACCCCAGCACAACCAAGACATGATACTGTAGGATAGACAACTTGGGCATGACGCTCCCCACGAGGGAGAGGGAGAGAGTGGGAGAGTACGAGTAAGAGTTTCCTCCTTCACCTTCAAACCCATCGCCGCTGTATCTTGGGTACCCTGTGCGTGTATCACAAAACTCGAAGAGAAAGCTTATTGTATTGTAACTTGTACGCTTATCCTCCTCTCCCCCCTCCTCCACTTCTCCATCCTCCTTTTCCCGCC
>PYWC01000099.1:445509-478949 GCA_003182015.1 Tuber magnatum | reverse complement strand
AGGAGCGGTCTTGAATCCGATAGACTGGCTGCAAGAGAAGGTTTGGGTGATGTGGAGATGCTAGATGCTAGATCCAGAGATGAAAAAAGGGAACATACAGCTGCTACCCTTGAACAGTGCTCACAGGCCCAGGAAAACATCGAGCCCCATACTGAGAAGACAATTCAGTCTTCACCTCCGCCTCTGGCTCCGGAGGCGTCCCAACCCCCATCTGTTAAGATCGAGGAAGAGGATGAAGACGATGTATCACTCACACAGGCGGATGTTATTTCAAAAATTGCAGATATCGATAGTGATATCCAAGATTTGGAACAAAAGTTGGAGAAGCTAGATCGCACTAGGATGCATCATAAAGAGGAGCTGGAGAGAATGGGGGAGGAGGAATTGCAAGTAAGGAATGCGGTGCTCCTGGCGGAGGGAGTTTCCGTAGCGGCAGGGTTCCCCGAATCCGAAAAGATGGATCTTGACCTTCCCGAGGAAATGAGGGAGGAGGAGGAACAGCTCCAGAATCAAGTCCAGCCGGAGCGACTGGAGAGAGCGGATAATGGTGAGCAGCTTCCTGTACAACTAAACTCGGAACCGAAACCAGCGGAAGAAGATACTTTAGACCTCCCCGACAGACCGCGGACTCCCACCGCCTCGCCGTCACCCACCCCTTCGCCCATGAGATCACGTACGCCATCGGACGCTGGCTCAATAGAGACAGAGTCCGACGAATCAATCAAGCACTTGATGATCTCGGCACATCCAGGCCTACCTTTCTACCGTCCAGGGCCGCCATTGAAACCAACAGACTACGGGTTCTTCCACAGCAACATCCAACAGCACGAGGGCATCAGAGAATTGGTAGTTGCTCAGATATCTGCCCAAAGACAAGCCACTTTCGAAAGGGAGGCCGACTTGAAGCGGAAATACCGCGAATACTATGAGCCCTGGCATGAGCGGTGCATCGAACTTGAGAAGGAGTCTAGCCGCAAGAAAAAGAGCAATTCGGAGCCTGCCGATACAAATGGTGCATCTCCGGCGGTAACTGCGTCCACGGCCGCCGAGACACCGACCGCAGTTGGAAGAAGGGCGGCTCGCGCAGGTGATGTGGTGAGAAGCGAGGCAGAGTTGGAGCAAGTTATAAAGAACCTCACTGAACAGGATGAGCAGAAAGCCGATTCGGGAAGCAAGCCGCCGGGAGTTAAAGAAGCGTACGTGCCGCCGATGATACTCAACCCCAACGACCGCCTTACCTTCCAGGACACGAACCGACTCCTCCAATCGGATGACGAAATCAAGAGCGTATTCCTTTACGATGTTCCTCCAGATGATTGGACTGAGCCGGAACAAAAGTTGTTTTGTGATCGCTACATGCAGTTCCCTAAGCAGTGGGGGAAAATCGCTCAAGGGATTCAAGGGAGAGATTTTAAAGCTTGTATCCTGCACTACTATATGACCAAAAAGGCACATGGCTACAAAGAGCTTCAGAGGGGTGGTGGAAAGAGGGGGAGAGGGAAAAGGAGAAAGGCGGCAAATCCCCAGAGGACAAGACAGAGCGCGTTAATTGCCGATCTAGGAAGGAGGGGTGGAGAAGAGGAGGATGCAGATTCTGAAGATGTGATGCCAACTGCAATGACAGATAGTGGGCGACCCAAACGGGCTGCTGCGCCCGTTTTTGGAGGCGAGTCAAACAGCAATAATAGTCAGGACTCTGAGGCTGCTGGGAAACGGGGCGTTAGAGGGGATGATGATGAGAGCCGAACTGGAGGAACCAAGAGGACAAGAGGGAGCAACAATGTTGGGCGGGAGAGGGGCCAGAAGAGAGTCAGAGCTCCAGTCACACCGGCTGTTCAACCAACCCCTCCACCTAACGTACCAATTACTCAACCTGTGTTGGCGCCTGTCCTGGACAAGGTAGACGGTACGGAGAAGGAAGAGAAGAAGGAAGAGAAGAAGGAGGATCTGGGTGATCGAGAAACGGATGCTGTGCATATGTTAACGGGGTTATCATTACCAACCTCCCCCTTGACAGCGCCGCAGCCGGTGCAGTCAATATTGACACCGTCCGTCGTGATAGAGGACAAGAAGCCCAACATAGCCCCTACTCCTCCTACAAGTCTGCCTGCAGTCCTCCCACTTGTGCCGGTCGGAATTCCCATCCTGCAGTCATTAGCTTCCTCAGTCGAACCCGCCTCGGTGCATACAATTAAGAAGGAGAAGATTGATAGAGGAGGAGGAGCAGGAGGTGGAGGAGGAGGAGGAGGAGGAGGAGGCGGGGTGGAAACTAAATTCCAAGTAAGCCTAGGTAGCCTATGGCCTATGGAACGAACTGGGCCGCGATCGCGACAAGACTTGCCTCCAAAACTACAGTCATGGTACGTTTCTCCTCTTCTAGCCTGTGCTGATGGTAACTAACGTATGTATAGGTGAGGAATTTCTATCAGCGCCAGGTCGATAATGGGAAATCAGAATTCAAGCAAATTGCGGAGGCTGCAGAACGTAAGATCCGAGCTGGCGAGCCCACGCCCGAACCGCCTAAGCCTGCTACTCTGCCTAAGAAGAGGTACGAAAATCAGATTGGGGGCCCTCAGCGTATGCTTGTCCCGCAGGATCCACCGCAATCTTTGCCTCCAAATCAGCCCTCTTTACCCTCGCAACCCGCGCTTTTCCAGTCAGCGCAACTAGTCCGCCCAGTTCACAACGTGGAGGATGATGTTGTTCCTGTTAAGCCTGTTTACAGCCCGCCCCCGCCTCCTGTGTCGGTGCCATCCTCACAGAACCCGCTCCAGGACATTCGGCAACAGCCACAACGTCAGGTGCCTGGGGTGTGCAAGCCCATGTCATCACTGCAGCGGCAGCAGCAGCAGCAGCAGCAGCAGCGGGAACCACAACGGGAACAGGAACATCAACAGCCGCAGCATACACAGCAGCAGCAGCAGCGGGAACCACAACGGGAACAGGAACATCAACAGCCGCAGCATACACAGCAGCAGCAGCATCCACAGCAGCAGCAGCACCCCCATCAGCTGCATCCACAACATCCGCAGCAACAACATCCGCAGCAGGAGCATCCGCAACCACTACTACAACCACATCATCCGCAACAGCCGCAGGCACCTGCATCGGTGATTGTCCCCTCCCATTCCCATCCCCGTGCGCTCCCACCTTCGCCGCAGCCCCCTCCACGGCAGGTTCAGCACCAGCAGCCGCTTGTGCAAGCACCTATTCCTCTGCGAGCAGCTAAGGACTTCATCCAGCGGACCGAGGAAACACACAGTGGGCGGCCTGAAAGACGGCCTGAGAGGCAGCCAGAGAGCAGTCATGACAAAACTCATAGTGTGCAGCTGGAACGGCAGGTGAGTGGGCAGGTAGGATCTCCCGCCAAGAAATTTGAAAGTGTTTATGAGAGGCCGCGTGATGGAACACTGGAAAAGCAACGTGATGCGAGAAAGCCTGAGAGGCAGGTTGTGGGCGGACAACCGCTTGGTGGGTCATCGATCGAGAGATTAGAGAAATCCTTGCAGGATAGGATGGAGATATCCCAAGAAGGACTGCGTGTGACCCGCGAGATTTCATCGGTTCCCTCTCTCCAGGGGCTACCCCCCCACACACCAGTTTCGAGTGCAACGGCTCCTCAAAGCAAGATTGTATCTCCGCCGATCACCATTCCGAAACAGCAGACACACACCCAGCAGATCCATCACCCATCTCCGAGTCAGCAGCAGCAGGGCCGAGGATCCTATATTCCACAGCAGCAACCCAATCAGCCCTTTCACTATCGCAACCTATCCAGCCCTTCAACTATTGATGCCCAATATCCACAGCAGCAACACCCACCCAGTCAGCAGCCTAGGGCTCCATCAGCTGAGAAGCCTCAACCATCCCGGGCTCCGGAGTCACCGGCCCCTCCATCTTCGCGTCCCATGTCTGCGCCATCTTCAGGGCAGCCAACAAAACCTCCGTCATCCCATATAGGTCCCGCGTCACAGATACCGCGTCAACCATCCTTGCCTCCTCAAGACGCAGCAGTTTATGCACCTCCCCCAAAGCCTAGGCCAACCAGCATCCTCTCATTGCTCAATCCTACCGCAGAGGAACCTCCTTCCCGGCCCCAGAGTAGGACCACTCCACACCACCCACCTCCTCAGCAACAGCCACCCCCGCAACATGCTCCTCCTCCCCAGCATGCCTCTTCCCAACTCGCTGCTCAACATGTTACCCAACATCCTGTGCAACATCAATCGCAACAACCTCCCCACCATTCTCGTCACGGTAACCTTCAACGTCTGCAGCATTCGCAGCATGCCCCGCACCCTCTTCACCCACAACATTCTGTGCATCAACATCAGCAGCACTCTCAACCAAGTATACATGCCCCTATGCCAAGAGAACCGTCTAGAAGGGATGCCGCACTGTACAACCTACCACATGAGAGCCACCAACAGCTACCCCCGATGCCGAAGAGTGCGTCTAGCAGAGGCTGTCCACCGCCATATGACTCTGTTCAACCTTCACGTGGGTCGAGTAGCCACTCCACACCCCCTCCCCGTGAGCCTTATCTTCCCAGAGAGCCTTCGTACACTCCTACCCCTCGAGAAACGCCGTACTCTACCTCGCCTCATTCGCAATCACGGCAGGGTCAATCGGGGCCGCATACACCGGCCTCACATTCCACTTTGCAGCTCTCCAATTATTCTCAAGGGCAGCATAGCCATTACCCCCCACAGCCACAGACTTGCTCACCTTATCGGCCTAGTGGGCTACCCAGCGGACCGCAAAGTGGCCCGTATGCGCCCCCATCTAATATACCACCCTCCCAGCCTCCGCATCATTCACAGCAGCATCCGCACTACGGACAGCAGCCGGGGAACTGTCACACTCCGCCACCTCACGGGCCGTATCCTCCGAGGCATTATAACCCATATTAAATAAAAACTTTTCTATTTCTTTTTCTCATGTCGGATGGATTCGTCAAGCGGGTGGTCTCTTCCTTTTCATAAACAAAACATTTCTGTCTCCTTTTTCTCAGATTTTTTTTTATCTCTTTCTAATCTGGGGGGGGTCGCAAGGGTGTTACTTTTCTGATGAATTTGTCCGCACATTTTCGTTTTAACTTTTTATTCCTTCCCTTTGTTCTCTTCCCCCACCTGTGATTGGTGTAAGTCTGTGAGCGTCATGATTTATGGATTCCCCTGTTTGTCTTCTTTTCTTCTATCTTCTCTAGCACCCCTCTCTGGTTGTGATAGGTGTTGGGAGTTAGATGAGGTTTTAAATTGGAATTGACGGATGGGTGGATGGATGGTGGAGTTGTAGAATAGTCGAATCCGATGTTTTTATTACTGATCAAGTGGAGTTTGGCTTGGCCGGGTATGAGTAGTTGGAAAGGTTGAATAGGTTGGAAATGGGGGCAGAAGTTGTGAAGTGTAACTGATACCCATATTGCGGCCTGTTGTGCCATATCTCGGTGGCTGAGCTTGTTCTGAATGCATTACTTGGTGCAGTGATTTTGGCGCGACGCCGTGTCATGGTTGCTATGGGTGAGGCGTTAGCTTACTCATGAACGATCACTCGGTGAGAAGCGTGATTTAAAAGGAATGTCGCGATGTGGCTGATGCAGTATCTGTACCGGAGAGCTATGATAGGGGACCGGAGCCCCTCTTGTGATGGAAATGAGCGCGGGGATGGTGTATAGCTTAAACTGGTAATACCTGTCGTGCCACCACCACGAGTACCATTCTTACTGCATAATCCATGAAATCGGACCATCCAACTTCCGGTAAAATCCTAGTACTGAATGGAGTTCTTCCTAGCATTGGCCGGTGTAGAAGCAATTCTTACGCCAGCGTAAGCAACACATTGCAGGTCACCGTCACCGTCTATCATATAGCCTTCTAAAGCTTCCTCCCCTCTCCACCCACCCTCATATACAATCGACACACCCCACCATCACCCCCGGAATACTTCTCCAATAACCCATCACAGCATACTCCCCAACACAACCCCTTCGCTCTGCGAAATGCTTGAGAAACTCCCATTAGCCCGACCACTTTAAAAATTTAATTCAATGGGGCACATCGGCCGCCCGAGCATGAGCTATCACTCACAGACCACCGCCACTGGTCTGCCTTATCACATGGTTGATGCCCGGCCCCGAGGTCGAATACAACCGAACGAGATCGTAGGCAAATGAGTGGTATCACACGTGGCACTCATTGGTACGGATCCGTTGGTCACTCAGTGGGTGTTAACCAGGGCCTTGTTGGGGGTTCCCTTTTCTATGGGTCGTTTGAGGAGTCGTGCTCCGAGAGGGGAAATTGGAGTGGGTGGCCGGACCGGATTCGGAAGGGGTTTTCGTTGAAAATGCGCGGGTGGTTGGAGTGTTAGTTGGTGGGGGCATGAGATAAAGGCTGGCTCGGGATGCGGGTGGAGCAGTTTTTTTAGTCCCCATCACTGCTTTTCCACAGCTATTTAGCGGATCCCGCTCCCTCGTAGGCGTGGGACAACCCGCTCACTGCATCCCTCCATCCCTTTTCCGTCCTGCCACCACCATCCCCCACCAACCTTTCTTTACCCTCATCCTCACCCCCAACTCTGTCACCACCACGTTTGTGGTTGCCCGCTGCGGGTCAGCTCCGCCAGCTATGGAGGTGCACTAAGTTATCTCGCTCCGGCAGGAAGGAGGGCCTACAATTGGTCTTGCCCAAATGGAAAACTCATATACCTGCGCTTGCGTTTCGCCCGCCGTCTGAAACATATATGAGAAATCCGGATAGAGAGGGTGAGAATATTTGTATCTAAGTCACTTGCACTTGTGATAGTGGAGTAGACCTGGTGGACAAGATATATCTTTAAGACTCATAGATTAATCCAAGCTTGCGTGCTCTTCTAACAGAAAGGAAAAATACACCCCTATTTATACCCTTCTATGGTTACGCAAACACTGACTCATACCAAGGAAATCTATATACCCTGCTAGAATCTTCTAGCATAACAACTGGTCATGTGACTGTGTCACATGACCGACACAGTCACACCACCGTACAGGAATGAGATACCGTATTTTGAACACCTCCCCTATAGTTCCATTCCCAGCCTATTAGAAAACCCTTCAAATGTCACCTTAACTAATCCCTTTGTACATATATCCGCCAAATTGTCCTCCGTTCCAACTGCTATCACATCTATCTTCCCCGCTTCCCGTAGCTCTCTAGTGTAGTGGTGCTGAACGTCGATATGTTTCGTTCGGTCGAAAACACCCGCGTTTTCGGTAAGCTTGATGGCTGCTGTGTTGTCACAGTATAGGATCGGTACAGTCTCAATTCCCGTATGTGACATTCCTCGGCTAAGCCAGACGCTCTGTCTAGCGGCAAATGCGAGTGCGACGTATTCGGCTTCTGTTGTAGATGTTGCTACGGTTTTTTGTTTCTTTGATCGCCATATTACGGTACTTCCGTAAACTTGTACGATCAGACCGGTAAACGATTTTCTGTCTTCGAGATTTGAGGCGAATGAAGCATCAGTAAAGATCTTCAATGGTTGCTCCTTGTTGTCTCAGTTGTATCGTAATCCCTTGGTCTTGGTTCCTTTTAGATACCTAAGTACCCTTTTTGCGGCGGTAAGATGTGTGGTGGTGGGTTTTGAGGAGAATTGGCTGAGGAAAGCAGTGGCATGTGCGATGTCAGGTCTTGTAGTGACAGCGGCGTACATCAGCGATCCAATGATGGACTGGTATTGTCGTTGATCGCATAGTTGATCATCGTCTTTTGCTTTCATAAGTGTAGTATGGACTTCAATAGGAGTGGCAACTGGTTTGGCTTCACTTAGGTCAAATCGTTCGAGGATCTCAGTAATATACCGTTCCTGGTAGATTTTGAGATTGTCTTTTGAGATTTCGATCTGCATGCCTAACAGTAGTGATGCTTGTCCAGAGTCCGTACATTGAAAATGGGATTGTATTTTGTCAATACATGTATCAACTAGTGAGGATTTTCCGGCTATTAGAATATCGTCAACGTAAATGCAACAAAAGAGGTTTTTTGCGACAAGAATACATGGGTCGAAGTCGGTAACTTTAAGGTTCATGGTTTCGAGGGTTTTGGTTAGTCGTTGGTACCATAGTCTTGGGGATTGCTTAAGTCCGTAGATGGCTTTCTTAAGCTTCCAGACCTTGCCTGGTTCGCAATATCCTTCCGGGAGCTCCAGGTAGGTTTCCATGTCTATATTGCCATATAGGAAGGCGCTCTTGATGTCGATCTGTCGGAACTTATAACCACGTTTGACAGCTACTGCCAGTAGGAGTCTTAGGGATTCTAACCGAGCAACCGGGGCATAAACTTCTTCATAGTCTTCGCCTGGGGCTTGGTTGAAACCTTTTGCGCAGTATCGTGCTTTCCGACGTTCGATAGTGCCATCCTTTTTGACTTTGGCCTTATAAACCCATCGTCCTGTTAATACCTTTTTTCCACTTAGTTTTTCCACTTCCACTCCTACTTCTCATTTTCTCAGTACCTTCATCTCTTCGTCCATGGCTTTCTGCCATTCATTTCTCTCCTGCGATTCCATGGCCTCTCTATACGTATTGGGGTCTGGTATGTGATACATGAGACCAACAACCGTATATCTTTGAAGATTCCCTTCTTCATTCCGAAGCTGTTCATCAAGTTCCTCTCTTCTTTCCTGGAGAAGTTGCATCTCGTCCTCGGTTAGGCCTTCCAGCTTACAATCCCGTTCGTTTCCTTTTATTTGACGTTGCAGAGACCGTATCTTCTTTTCTATCTGAAGTTTTTCTTCGTCTCGTGCTTTCTGTGTCTGAGTGCGTTCACGAGTAGAACGACGGGGTGCTGGAGGTTCCGAGGAGGAGGTATCTGGAGGAGGAATAGGTGTTGACTGGAATTCGCCGGGCATAGAGGTAGTCGGAGGTGGTACTGGTGTTGTCGGTCTTACTGGGGTAGATGACCCTTCCTCATCGGTACGTTCCGATTCACTGGATTGATCCGACTTTTCCTTTTCTTCTCTTTCTATTGTTCATTGAAGATATTCAAACGATACCCCTTTTGTCTTTCCAAATTTCACATCCCTTGCTTCGATCACAGTGTGCCGTTTAGGTATGTAAACACGGTAAATCGTCGGACTGGAAGTGTATCCGACTAGGTGACCTTCTTCTGCTGTCTGGTCAAACTTTCCTCGCTTCTCAGCTGGGATATGTACCATGACATCGGCGAACCAGGGATGGAGGTGACTAATCGTGGGTTTCGTTTTATATAGTTGCTCGAAAGGTGTTGTTTTTATTGATGAATGCCACCGTCGATTGTAGAGGTAAGCCGCTGTGGAATAGGCCTCTCCCTACAATGATTTTCGTTCAGGTGGCATCATGCATCGTACCATTGTTGTAAGGGTCCGATTTAGCCTTTCTGCGACTCCGTTTGATTCAGGGTTGTAGGCTGGTGATGTGGTGTGGATGACTCCTTTTGTGTTTAAGAATTCAGACACTTTCCAGTTAAGGTATTCGGTTCCTTGGTCGCTATGTAATCACTTGACTCGTTTACCGAATTGAGTAAGTACCATTTCCCAGAAGTGTTTTATGGCAACTTCTGCTCCGTCCTTTGTCTTTAGTAGGTAAATCCAACAATACCTGGTATAATCATCTATAAACGTCATGTAGTAGAGATTTTTTCCCAGTGTAGATGTGGACATTTGACCACTAAGATCGGAATGGACTTTGTCGAAAGCTGACTTGGTTTCGATGTCCTTTGACTTTGGTTTTACATGCGTGGTTTTGTTTCGATTGCATGTTGTACAATGAAAGTCTGATGGAGGAGCGATAGGGGTGGCGTCCTTGTAACAATCCTTAATCACACTCGGATGTCCAAGGGCTTTGTGCCGTTCTTCGTAAACAGAAACAAAAGACTTCTCATTACTCATCCTAACATACCACAACCCACTTTTCTTATCCGCAACTATGAAAATCCTACTTTCCTTCTCAAACATCCTTCTTCCTTTTTCTACCGTAACCTTTACTCCAACATCGTCCAATCGGGATTCAGATACCAATGAGTATCGAAACGTGGGTACATACAGTGCTCGTTTGAGGATGACTGTATGTTTGGTTCCATCCAACAGGCGCACGTGGAGGTAAGCATCTCCGGATGCAGTTGCCTGGTGAATTCTACCGTCTGCTGTTACTATCTTTTCGGAGGAAGGCGTAAGACTTTGGAAGTCACCTGAATTGGGAGATATGTGGTTCGATGCCCCAGAATCACATAACCATTCTGTCGAGACTTCCCCGATTGTCATACAGACAACCTCTTCCTCTGGTGTAGGAGGTTCCTTGGCTTTCGCCATCAGAACCGTGACTGTAGCGTCGGTAACAGCTGCGGTGTTTGGCTTGTTGTCCCGTTTCTTCTTTTTGGCTTTTTCCCTTGAGAGACTGCGACCTTTGTTAGTATTGTGGGTATCGCTTTTCCCACCTCTTGCTGCACACCATGTGCAATACATCTGTTTCTTGTTCTTGTAAGGTACCGATAGTACCTTTTCCTCCTCTTTACCTTCTCCTTTTTCTGCTGCCCTGCTTAGAAAGTAATCCCGAACGTCCACGTATCTGGTTGTCTTTCTTGCCGACAAGACATCGCATAGATCAGGGTGCAACTCGTTGATGGATAGCATGAAGACAGTGCCCTTGACTTCTTCTGCTTGTGTCCATGCTCGCATCGCGGTTCGGAATTCGTTGGTTGTTTCATCATCAGCTGATGAACATCGTTGTGCAAGACGGTTCCATGCAGTTTCGAACTTTGTGGCATGGTCGGAGATGGATTGGGTGGAGACAAGTTTGATTTTCCAGATGGCTTCAAGTAGCATCATGTTGGTAGCGGGAGTTTCTTTGTCGAATCGGTCTTTGAACGCCTGCCAGACCTCCGCTGCTGAACTTTTGGCAGAGATGTCGGCATGGTAGATGGAGTTTACTGCTTGGTAGAGGTAGAATCTAGCTTTAGTGTCCTTTTTCTTCCACGTCGTGACTTTTGTAGCATCTTCTGATGCTCCGATCGTAGGGATCTCAGGCTTCTTTTCCGTTCCCAGTACTACCTCTGACAGACCAAGGACTTCGAAGGCAACCAGCCAGGCTTGCGCCCAAGTCTGGTAGTTCTCTTGTCCTTGTAGTTTTGGGTAGTCGGTTACGGATAGCTTGAAGACAGTTTCGGTATCGTTCGACATATTGCTTTATCGTGGTACGTTTCCGATTACTGTCGTTTCTGATCGTCTGTTTTGTGGAAGGGGTCGGTTTCTTTGTGACCAAAATCGCCAACTATTTATCTCGCCAAGGCTCCTGATTGCGTCACGGCGTATATCGTCGTAGTACTTTTCACAACAGGAAGGGAGAAGATAATCAGGTGAAAGAGGGCGTTTTTTGTTGCAGTAAGGACACGTCCACCAGTCTAGTGCATCAAAGTACTGGCGGGCCAGGTTGGTTTTTGTTGAAGGAGGAGTTTGAGGGGAGGATTAACGGTATACGCTCGCTTAGGAGTGCTCTTATGGCCTTGTGGTATATGATGTTCAGGTTTGCGGAAGATCTCACAAACCCGGGCTCATAACCTGAGAATATTTGTATCTAAGTCACTTGCACTTGTGATAGTGGAGTAGACCTGGTGAACAAGATATATCTTTAAGACTCATAGATTAATCCAAGCTTGCGTGCTCTTCTAACAGAAAGGAAAAATACACCCCTATTTATACCCTTCTATGGTTACGCGAACACTGACTCATACCAAGGAAATCTATATACCCTGCTAGAATCTTCTAGCATAACAACTGGTCATGTGGCTGTGTCACATGACCGACACAGTCACACCACCGTACAGGAATGAGATACCGTATTTTGAACAGAGGGTGATCACGAGAAAGTAAAGGGGCGACGGGGGAAGTTACATAAGCTCTCCTCTCTTTCCCCTCCAATTTTTTCAAGTCTTCAATGGCGGAAAGATAACAGCGCCAGGGCTCGCACGGTAGAGGTGTGGTTCGGTATCATAACAAAGGAAGCCGCCATTCCCGCAAGGGGCCATTGCCCCGACCTCTTATGGGGCATCTGTGAGAGAAAAAATGAAAAAAAAAACTGAATAAAAAAAAACTACAGCAGTGGCTGCACTGCACTACAGTTTTCTGAGTAACATATAATTAGACACTTGAACGTCTACCGCACATACACGAGCAGTTAGTATGGCGGGTGGAATTCTATATACAGCAGTAAAACAGTATGATAGACTACATATCACTGAACTATAATGCCACCACCAAAGACTAAACAAAGACATCATACATAATCAAAACAGGATAGATGAGGAACCAACTCCCCGACACTTCTAACGATCCCTCATGAGAAAGCACGTTTTCCAGTTAAGATAATCTCAGCAACTTTTTTTCTTCCCTTTTTCCAGGACTAGGAGAAGAAAGAAAGAAAGAAAAGAAAGGAAAAAAAACGCCGAGTTCAGTACAACAAGAATCTCCCCGTTGGGTCTTAACGTGATAGTCCAAGGAGCAATTGCATACACAAAATACGGAACATATACCGGAATATAAATACCGCCACCATACTTGAAATACCCAATCATCTCCTACAAGCCTCAAGGAATTCAGAGTAAATAATCCCAGCGATACTCCCAGGGGCATTCCTACACCGTCACACCGTAGCCCTCACACCGCCTCGCTTGGGGAAGAGATTGGCAGGGGCACACGGCGTGTGTGTGTGCATCGTTGTGTTTTTCAGAGTTACTCTGAGAGGAGAGAGACCTGGGATGAACATGGATTATCACTCGATCAGAGTTGGTTTCGAGAGTAGTGCGGGAATGATTTGCGGGGATTAAATACGACAGAATCTGCGCTTTAGCTCCGGAGTGTTGTTATTTGGGGAGGGGAAGTTCCCAGTGGTGAAGGAAGGAAGGAAGTGTGTATACAAGGTCGGAGGGTTAGGTTCTAAAGTATGATATGCCGAACGAGACATATGGCTATGAAATCTCTTGTTGGGTGACCAATACACGATTCTGAGTTTTTTTTTTTTTGGTCCCTTCGTATTTTTGTGCTGGTCGTGGTGGGAAATTCCGAGTATCGCGAGTTCCGGGAAGGGGTATCGAATATGTGGTGGAGCTTTGGTGTATCATACTCTATATTATTATAATACATTTGTGTGATTTCCCCCCCCAAAAGCCAAGTCAAGGTTTACCTGATTCTCAGGTGGGGGATTCGAGGAATGAGGCGCCCAATCAGTCCCCCTTGCTAATAACTGTAATCACGACACTCTTTTCACGGATAGAACTGTGTAAAGAAAAGTCGTTTTTTGAGAGCGGCTACTGGGATGGTTTTTGAGATCATACTATCTGGACAACTTGGATTTGGAGAGCCACTCCTCGATAAATGAACCCACATTATTATTAAATTTTTCAAGTTGGATAAGGATACAGCTCCATAAAACTATGTTAAAATATCTACCTCGGGTTTTTATAACCCCGTAAGGTGTGCTGGCTCCTGAAAGGGGGGGATCAGTAGTTAAAAACTTTTGTATTAACTTACCTTATGACATGTCCCGAGTATGTAGAGAAAGAAAGAGGGACGAAAGCGCTGATGGAATTCTCACGGGTATTCCACCCGTCAACGGGAATCGGAGTTGATTTTTTTTTTTTTTTTTTTGTTTCACTTCACTTCAGTTCTAAAACCGATTTTCCATGGACCACAATCAAGCAGACTTTCCGGGAAAATTGTAACGTTTAGTATCGCACCTCCCGCAGGTGTCGCTCCGCCTTGGGCTATTCACGCTTCCGAACGAGTGCACCCCTGACGCCAGATTCACCAAAACCCCTCTTGACTTATAACGAGTGATTACATATGAGTAAACAGTAGGGGTTGAACTCGAACCACCGAACGGTGTCGTCCCAACGGGCTCGAGCGGAGGGTGGAAAGAAGTGTGATTTGGATAATGCGGGACCGCCACAGCTATGCCGTGCCACCGATGTTCAGTCGAGTGTCGTACTTGAGCTCCGATCTTGGTGGTGGTGCTCACAGGTCGCAGCTCAATCTCGTCTTCATGATATCCAGAATTCATCCACACGCTTTGCATCGCCACCCCAGTGCTGGAAGAGCAATGATAATATAATACAGTGCACATACCCAAGGATCCCGAATCCCAGGCAAGTAGCTGTGAGTAACTCTGTCACTTGAATGGGAGGTTCTTCCATCGCAGGACATGACGGCTTATGTTCAGAGGTTAGTTTGGTACGGCACGTACTAGCCAAGTGATAAACTGGGTGTCTCAAAGCACATTACGGCAAAAAAAAAAAAAAAAAACTTACGATACATGCAAGACACGGCGGAGCAATACATTAAAAGATGGTGGTCTTAAATTCTTACCGCCTTATACCCCAATCACGCGACATTATATCCAAGAATTGGATGTTTTAGATATCAGCCCGTAGAGTAAGCAATAGTAGATAAACCGTCACCACAGCCCCCCTCCCCACCTTCCTTCTTCTTCTTCTTCTTCTTCTACATCTCACAAACAACCACCACTACAATAGTCATCATCACTGCCATCCCTCTCACCTTCATATCGACCCCAACAACAACAACAACAAAATGCAAGATCCCCAAATCCAAGAACTCAAAAACGCTTACCAAGCGCTTCGACAGAGGATCGACAATCTCCTGGAAGCTCACAGGAATACTGTAGCCGCCCCCGGACTCGATCCGGGTTATATTTCTGCACTCAGCGCGGAGCTGGATGAGACGCTGAAGGAAATGTATGACGATCTGTATGAGATTTCAGAGTTATTGGAGACGAAGGGGGCTCCGATTCACTAGGATTTACCTTGGAGATGAGATGGGAACACGGAAGCATGGCGGGGTTACGGAATGTTTGGGTAATTTTGATAGCTAATATACAGTGGTATTTGTCATCTATACACTTTTATCCCAGTTTCCCAGGTGCATTGATTAATGATATCGGATACAAGCTATATCAAAGTAAATTAAGACGTTAAGGTGTAAGGCGTTAAGAATAATATGATATCATATTCTTGACTTCTATCAATCAGACGACTTTGACACCGGTAGACTACTCTACGTCTCACCTTTTTCAACCTAACTAAAATTATGGGTATCATAAAAAAGCCTTTATTGCACCTGCGCCCACATTCCCAAACACCTTCACTAAACTCTCATTCATACCCTCACACAAAAAAACCGAAACGACACGACACAACTACTATACACTCCCCGCCACCAAAAAAAAAAAAAATAGAAAACTAGCTAATCCAACAGCTCAATGCCATGAACCAAAAGCTGCAAAAACAAATCGACACTCTCTGATCGAAGACTATGAGAAGACCCTCAGAGTCAGAACTGACATTAGATGATATCGCCGCACTGAGTTGGTGAAAGTTCTCAAGCCCTTGTACGAGAATTTAGATTGAGGTCTAGATATCTCAGTCAAGGCGATGGTTGGGTATGTGTAGGTAGGCTGTGGAGAAATGGACTCTTAAGGTGGCGATATTAATTCAGCGAGGGAAGGTAGCGAGGAGGAGGGGGGGGGTGCTCTTCATGAGTTATGAATGAGGTGGTTCGGCATTCTGATTAACTTAGCCTGAATAGCCATGTCTCGGTTTTCGCGGCCAGATTTAATACGGGTACTACAGGCTCTAGTGATACAAGGAACGCATTAGTGGAGTGATGTTAGATTTCTCACCCATATACTGGAGAGCTTGCTTGCCAAGGTCGATTCTTGAACAGCTCCGGGACCTGTCCCCAGCATAGTTTTAAGAATCAATCTTAGTGCGCAAGCTCTCCATCATGAATAGTACAATTTGACAAAAACTCACCATGTGAGTAGGAATTGCCCGCCGGCAACTCTTGAAGGTACGCAACATCAAATAGAATGCCGTGAGTTGCGTTGTATTTACCGCCTAGACCCAAGGGACAGTCTCGAGAGATTATCGTACGAAGGTGGAGAAGCTTAAGGAGCCGCATCATGTGTGAGGGAAGAGAGTAGATACATAGTACTTTCTACCAGAACCTGTCAGAAACGCCACCAGAATCCTTCAGAGCCAATTTGCACCCCGCAGGAGAAGGGGGGGGTAGTTTCTCGTAAGATCTTGTGAAGTAATCTGCCACAAACCCAGAAAATGTGGCAGGGGAAAAAAGCAACAGTAAGATAATGTACCCAGGCAAAGTCCTTGTCTTGCCCGGAGAAGGGTAAAGCAGGTCGGAAGGACGGAGCGGAGGGGTGAAGCTCAAGCCTCTCTCCCGGTTCTCGGCACGCTAACACCCCCATGTCGCGACAGATTCCATGTTCTCCGCAACCCCCAAGTTCAACCCACTGGTGCTGCACGAGCGCCGCGCAATCCAGCGCACGACTCGCTCCCCCGCACTAGTATTCTGAGCGAGGGCACAAAATCCCATTTGGCTGCTTATTGTAGTTCCATCAATGCCCCCCCCAGAGATACCACCAAGGCCATCGAATGTCACCAAAGCTAATACCTCACCCTCTCGCAACAAAAGCAATCCCGGCACCCATAATCGCTGCTACGGTGCACGGCTACGTGATACCCTTGTTTGCCATAGGCTTCGAACGCTCAATCCTACCTCCCAGCACCGAATACAAGGACTCAACGACAATCAGCCAGCGGCATCAGAAGGCCGCTCACTCTCCCGATGACTCCACTCCCAGTCACTCATACTCGCTGACATAACACAAATAGTGGCTGGCGATCATCTCTCCGCCAAGTAAACACCCCCGCAAACACCAAATTTTTAGGCACGATTAAAGTTCTAGCTTGCCGTGGAGCCAGGATAAATTGCTTAGCCGCGGGTTAGCTTACACAGACCACATCGTAGATGCTCGAAACTCCCTATTCTGGAAAGGAGAGGAAAACACAACAAATGGTGAGCCCCTCATCCTCTGGGAGGGGGAAAAAAAAAAAGAAAAACCCCCCCACTAGAGGATGCATAGCGCTTGGTTCAATTATTCGAGTTTCTGCGGCATCACGCCCTCGACGACGAGGTTACTCGGGCCCATTTCGATCTGCTGTATGCTGCTGGCGACGTGGAACTTAATATGCCAGGCACGTAAGCGACGGAATCTTTGGTGGTACGTCAAATGGAGTTCTTAGCTTCCTTTACATGAAGCTCCTTTATCTCCAAAAGCTTTGCCCATCGTTCCCTGCTCTGTATCCATCAACTTAATCTGCATATGCAGCTTTCGCTACCGCTTGCCTTGCCCCGACACGACACGAGCCCTCTCAAGTGTTAACCAGGGGTTGGCCCCCTGGTCCAAAGACCATAGATATGGAAACCTGCAAATCACCGACAAGCGCAGATTATTATCCCCCAGTCCGGGTGCTAGAAGTGATCCTCTCCGTCAGCTGCGCCACAAGTTATTTAGAATTGCTCAAAAGCTGTGAAAATCTCCCATCACCCAGACAATGTTGATACCATAGCGCCGAGACACGATGACGGTCATCATACCAAACCATCGCCCCGACCAGTATGGCAAACGAGGAGGCCGATCTCAAAAAGATATTTCATCCCATGCCCCCTATTTCCGCCTAACATTTAGCACTTATGAGCACCAGGGCCTACCCCCCCAATAACCCGGGTTTCTTGTTCATGAAAAGTCACTCGTCATTGGAAATGCACGCAACTCTGGAGGCTAAGACCTGAGCCGAACGTCCCGCACAAGAAATAACCATAGTCCGGCTATACTTTATCCGTGCACTTGGGCGCTGGGTGAGATTTCTGGCATAGCCCCTTCCAGAAGGTTTAGAATGTTTATAATAATTCTCGCGAGAGGTGTTTCTTAGGATCTAGAGGTTCGTTTGTCACCCCGTGCAGGTTACGAGTTGTTAGCTGCGTGACCGAGTCGCATGGCATCAACCCATGAGACTTCGAGATCAACCGATCCGATCGCACCTCTGCGACCGCAAGGATATCCAACCAATAGGGCATATCCCGATTGGAGGACCCTAGACAATTTCGCGCTTGTATCCACCTCACGCCCCGCTGGCACAGAAGTGGTCGAGGGAGGACTATCCAAAACCCAATCCAAAGAAAAAAGCGAAAGCTGGTTGAGTCTCCTCAACTGTTTCGAGCAGACAAAGAAAGCTAGGGTAGCCTATTTGCCCCTCCAAGCTTTTGCGATCGACAGGATCCTTGTAGAGCGCTTCTCCCAAAATGGATACCCCTTTTTTGCTGTATTTTTCTTTTCTTCGGAATCCCGAAATCTGGGATGCGGGTCTGCTTCGAATTCGCAACAGTGGTGGGAAGAAGAAAAAAAACCCCACCCCGTACTCGACTGTGGGCCTAGTGCTAGGAACCTGCGCCCAGAATCAAAAGCCTCGGATGAATTCGCAATTGCCCCCCCCAATTAGGAAAGAAAGCCAAACAAAAAATGTTTTCCCCCTTGTGGACACACAAAAGCGACCACACAAAAACTTACACACCACACTCGTAAAACGGGATTCACGTGATCGGGGCAGACCCGACGCATGCATGGGAAGATATGCAAGGTCAGTGCCTGGGTCCCGAAGCAGAGATACCGGTATATTTGTTTGGTGCCCGATTCTTTCACTCACCACAATTTCTATTCATTTTGCTGAAATACGGCACATCAACTAGAGGTTAGAGGCGGTGAGGAAGCAGTACGAGTACAGCGGTACTACCGGTATACTGCTATCGGAGTTGTTGAGGAAGGGACACCAGCAGTCCATTTATTTTAATGTGGACCTTCTGCACGGCTTGTCACAGCATGTAGGGTTCATGGTCTCAGCGCCACAATGCTATTCGTTAGCGGAAAACATGGGGGAGAGTTCGTGACGGGTGGCCCAGCCCGGACGAATGAGGGGAGGTTTGTTTCAAGGCTGCAAATATATTGCGGGAGGTCGGCAAGAAGGGCTGGAGAGGAAGATTGTGAGGGGTGAGATGTGGCCCGAGCGGGAAGACAAACGTTAGCGCAGCGGGCGGTGTGCGACACGCACCGGTGCGGTCTGACATAAACTCCTTTGTTGAGGCGATGCCGCAATGAGCCCTTGATAGGGGGTTTCTGAAGAGGGGAATCTTCCGTTGTGGTGGTCAACCACGATGGGACGAGAGATGGTCATGGACTAGGGTAGGATACAAGTATCATTCCAGAATTCAGCGGCCAAAAGAAAAGGGGGGGAGGGGGAAACCTTACTGTAAACCACTGAGAAAGGGTTCCTCCCATTTTAGACGGAGCTCACACCACCAGCAGAATTTCCCTCAATACTGTACAGTACTGTGGTCTTTTGCGGATTTGCATTGTAACCTTTTACGAATCTTCACACTCCTGGAGTTATCGCGCCGCCGACACGGAACCATATATTCGCACTCAGGCTGGACATATCGCACAAGGTGAAGCAAAAACCCGCAGGACGAACCTTGAAAAGCGACATGAGATTCGCTTGCTAACTAGCGCCTCCCGCTTGCCACGACAGCTTATCACGCTGTGCCTCCCCTGGAGACCCCACAACGACAAAGGTTAGAGGAGAGGAGGTGAGATGCTCAGGAACGACGTAGCTTACAATTTTCTAACCATACCAGCGCAAATGCTCCCTGACGATGCCCACTCGGAGCAAACAAACAAAAAGGGAGCCACGGAGAAGTGTCCCCCTCACTCTACTCGAACGATACTGTGGTCGTGGTTAGCTATTGCGAGAACCGCGTACGGGACCGGTATCTGGCATTGGTCGCCCCGAGTGCACGATCCTGCTTGGTCCAGGGGAGGAGCCTTGCGGGCGTTGCACATCCGCCCATCCAACCATTTATACTTCCACTCGGCTATCCGCCACATGGACTACCGGTAAGGGGTGATTGTTATTACTGTATATTTGGGCGGGCTTAAAGAGAGGTAGTGCATCAATTCCAGCAAACGAAGGACCGAGGGAGTGCTCGAGGAGTTGAAGTTGAAAGCAAACTTACGGTATGCTTCTGCAACTTGCCATGATTCCAGCTCGATCCTTCTCATCCCAGAGCCACCCTTTTATATTCATTTGCAAGGGGGGGGGATAGCATGTATGAGAATTTGATATCCACACATCTGCGGTCGATGTCCTTGGCCACATTTCCCCCCTATCCTTATCCATGTTTGTGGCCATCGTGCCAGTTGGGAGCCGTGGGCAGCTACCATATCCGTCCGAGGTGCATCTCATCCCAGCCAAACCATGCATCATAGCATCTTCCACCATTGGTCGCTATGGCACTCGCTCGGGACCGCCATTTAGTATTTCTGGAGGGGATCATTTGATGCTCAGGAGTGTCCACACGGAGGTTTGTGTTGGATCAGTGGAAATATCATAGTTTTCCGATTCTTACCACCGACACACCCGAGCGCACATCACTTGTTCTCCTTCGCCCGCCGAGAATTCACCAGCAGAAAATCGGAGCTCTTAGCGGTAATGATGGCAAGACCCCAGCCAACAGCTTCCTAATATCGTGCCTTTTTACTCGTCTTCTATGCACTCGAGCACATATCGTAGCATTCGTATCGTATGGCAGAGAACAGAGTGGAGGGCTTGGGTGGAGGGTTGGGCACAATTCATTGTGTCCATAATAATATACTAAATATTATGATACTGGTATCCATTTCTTAATGTGCTGGAGTTAATTCCACGGTTGATAATTAGCTCCCACCGTACCACCTTTTTTTGGTTATTTTATTTCCCCTGCTCCGCTTGGTTACTACTGATTTAAGTGATTTTTTTCACACACACACACACACACACACACACACACACACACATTCTCTCTCTCTCTCTGACTACTTGTAGTTTGACGCTGTAGCTTTTACGAGAGGGGAGGCAGGAAAGAGTATGCCCAGGAGCCGTACTTGCATCATCCTTTTTTCTCTTGGTTGCAGCCTTGCTGCATCGATACTTGCTGCTCCTGTGTTCAATAGCATGCTGTAGCAATTTTTATATTTTCATTTGTGTCCATGTTGTGCCCTATCAAACTAGAACCAACCTGACCAAGCCAGTTGAAGCAGGAAGGGAGGGTATCATAAAAAAGAAAAGGTCTGCCCGTCGGCTTCGCTGCTTCCACCTCCTTTTTCCGAACTACGATTTGACTGACGGTCACACCCAAACTTTCTTCCGCCCCCCTCCACCCACCCCCCCTCCAAGCTTTTGCGATCGACAGGATCCTTGTAGAGCGCTTCTCCCAAAATGGATACCCCTTTTTTGCTGTATTTTTCTTTTCTTCGGAATCCCGAAATCTGGGATGCGGGTCTGCTTCGAATTCGCAACAGTGGTGGGNTGATACCTTTTGCTCTGCCGGTTGTCACGAGAGTCGAAAACCCCTCATTACACATCTTCCCCGTTTTTCCTTTTTTTCGGTAACGAGACCCACGCCTTTTAACGATCAGCCACGAGCCACGCATCCGAAAACGACTTTGTGACATTCTCTTAAAAAGTCACGAAAAATTGTTTCCTCACAAAAAATCGAGAAAAAAGAAAGAGACATCTCTATCATCGTTTGGCCCGTCATCATTATCTTGTTTTATATCTGCATTTTCCATCATATCTTTATATTGTTTGAGTTTTTTGGTTTTACGTTTTTCTCCTTCTTGTACTCGAGACGATAAAAAGGATTCGTAACGGCAGTTCAACGACCACGATACCCAACAAGATTTTACACTCTTAATACTCTTATTCGTCGAGCGAGGAGGTTCATCCTACTTGCTGAGGAAAAGCATAGTCAGAACAACAACATTCAAGAGTAGAGGCCTTCCAGCATCTTTGGATTACAGCTTGTGATTATTTGGATTCTACCCTACATCTACAAACAGGTATTCCGGTCTTCATTCAAACGATCTCGTACTGGAGCCTTCTCCAACCCGTTCTCGAATTCATCAGATTTAGCCAATACTCGGTTTTTTTTCTTTTTTTCTTTTTCGGAATATCATGTCTAGCCACCACGAATATTACGACACCATAGGTTCCTCGCGTTCGCCCAGTGGTCAACATCAGCCTCAGCAACAACACCAGACCCTACACCGAGTCTCGTCCCGGCACTTTGAAGCGTTTGCATCTCAGAGTGGTCTTTACACCGCGGAGGACCATGCTGCGAGATTCGATACCAATCGTTATGGTAGTGCACGCTTGGATGCTGGCATGTCCGGAGCATACAGCTATGAAGCCTCGGGAGCACACACATGGAACCCGAGCAGCTTTGGAGGACCTGGCGCTTTGGCTGTAATGGGAAGTGCTACGGGAAGGATTAAGACCCCTTCCAGACAAAGGAGCGCTTTGCCGGCGGTAAGCTCAAACTTTGGTCATGCTAGTTTAAGGTAATTGTGGGTTTGCTAACATTGTTGCCTTTCGTAGATGTGGACCACGGAGCCAGCTCCCCCTCTGCCCACGGTTTCGCCACTCGCCGCCATGGGAAATGTTCCACTGGGGTCTTCCCCCATGCGTACCGAGACAGTTGGTTCGGACCCCGAAGAGGAATTGATACCTACTGCTATAGTAATTAAGAACATACCCTTCGCCATCAAGAAGGAGCAGTTGGTCCAGTTAATGACGGACCTCGGCTTACCACTACCGTATGCGTTCAATTATCATTTTGACAATGGTGTTTTCAGGGGACTTGCTTTCGCCAATTTCACTACTGCTGAGGAGACTGCAGCAGTTATTGATACATTGAACCACTTTGATCTCCAGGGTCGGAAATTGCGAGTGGAATATAAGAAAATGTTGCCCTTGGCTGAAAGGGAGCGCATTGAGAGGGAAAAGAGAGAAAGGAGAGGTCAATTGGAAGAGCAACATCGCCCTGTACAAATGCCCCTTTCTCAGCCCAACATCCCTCTCTCGACCTCTCCGTCTCCGAGTGCTGCTCGGTCAAAGCCAGGTTAGTGCTTCTCCTATCAAGCCCGAGAGTACCTTTCAAGTCTTTCTGTTTTTGGAAGTGCATACGTACCTGCATTGTCTTATGCGATCTTTACATTGACTAATAGTCACATCCAGACGTCGATTTGAACGACCCCCAAACCCTACAGTTTTACTCGCAACTTTTACTGTTCCGTGATGACGTTTCTCGCGAGGCCCTTATATTCCCTGCTACACTTTCACCCCAACAACGTCGAATTGTTCATACCCTCGCGCACCATATGGCCTTGGCACATGTGTCTCGAGGGAATGGGGATCAGCGTCAAGTTCACGTGTTTAGGGCTCCTATTTCTACAACTCCCAGCATCAGTCCGCCTTCCATCCCGACGACCGTGCACCCGGTTGAGTCCCAACGGCGAGTTTTAACAAGGGCTACAACTATGGACTTCAGCGATGCTCGCTCGGAGGGAGCAGGCATTTACTCGACAATGGGAAGACAGGCGCATGCTCTACTTGACATTCCAAATTCACCATCTAGCCGAGCGGACGCTCTCCATAGCCGCCAAAATCTGCGCGCCGCAAAATCATTTGCTGATTTGAGGTCGTATACACCATCCCCTGTACCGTCGTCTGCCAGCTTCCCTGCAGCCCTGGGAGGTAATATTTCTCGGTACACTGATAATTATGGGAGCGTCACATCGACTACTCCTAGTCTGACGCCAACCGCAACTGGTACTACCGTGTCTGCTTCAAATGCTAGTGAGTCGTTACTCGTGAATGGACTTGCTGGAGTGTCGCTTACGTCCTCCCTGGGTGGTAATCTTGGCGTCGGTGGTGCGAGCCTTCGAGATCCCCGGGATCCTAGGGGTGTCCTTGCCGAGAGAGAACGTCAGCAGCGAGAGCGAGAAAGGGAGAATAATGAACGGGAAACCATGAGCATTTCTACTACGGGCGGAGGAGGTAATGGTTTACATCACAGCGGATCGAGGAACTTTAGCATGGGCAGCAGCAGCAGTGCAGGTGCATACGACCAGGAGCCTTTATCGGCTTCTACCACTAGAAGTGATAGCAGGGGTCAAGTTGTGCCCACCAGACAACCACGGGGACCAGATTCTGAGAGGGCGCCTGGTTTTGCGTCAAGAAGGGGTCAGCATCATCGTGCATCTGGTGGGGAACTTGACGTTCAATCTGGTGTTGAGATTGTTGTTGAATAGAGTTTCCTTCCTTTCATTTTTTTTTGGATTTTCTGATTTATTTTATTTTATTTTATTTACTTTTTTTTCTTTTTCGATCCTCCAATAACTTTTTGAAAATTACCGGAATTATTATTACTTATTCGATTCCCTCATTGAAATTCTGTCCTACCCCCTTGTTTTATCCAAAGTACAATTCTATAAGGTTGATTGTAAGTCATTGATTTCTGTTATATGGGGTGTTTTGTCTTTTAGTTGTGGCAGACTAGGAACACAGAGGAGTGTAGGAGGGAGAAGGTTTGAGATGAGCAAACAAAATTGCAAATATTTCCCACCGGCGCGTTTTTGAAAGAAAAAGGTTTTCATAATTTGTTAAAGGAAATGGATGGGATCAAATGGTTTTACAGTACTATGGTCAAGAATGGTTAAAGCGCGAGCTGTCGTTTTTTTTCTTTTTTTTTCCTCTCTATCTTAGCCTGATTATTGTCATTGTAGTTTCAGTTTGTGATAGTAATAGCTTCACAAATGATCACTCGAGCTTCTTTTTGTGTATTTATCCCCTTCATTTTTTTTTTTTGAAAAAGGGAAAAAAACTTAAGGCCTTGTTCGGCACGTCAAATTTATGCCATAAAAGTGGTTTTTATGGTGTGAATTCATCTATGATATATCTGAAATTTTTATACTAAAGTGGTGTTCGGTATGGCTAAGAGGTATGATACCAAAAAGATTTGTCTCCATATTTTTTTTGACATTTAAGGGGAGTAGCTAGGGTTTGGGCAAAAAAAAAAAAATTTAAAAAATACAAACCTCTCAGATTTTTGATTCCTATTAATGAAATGAATATAATGACATAATCAAATAACTACCAATAATACAACAATAAGATAGGTGGGCGCTCAACAACATCGGAAGATTGTTTGAAAACAATAATTAATACCCGATTAATTGCCCTCCGAGAATCGCAGAATGTAGTTTAAGTTGCAATCGCCATGAACATAACTGTGAATAAAAAGGTTAGTAAGATCAGAGTCGCTGAATGAAACAAGAACTCTAGCATTTTTATTTCTTGGCATATATTATCTTTTGGACCCGTCAAACACTCATATTTCCAGAAATACAATCGTATTTTTTCTTTCTTTTTTTCAGTATATATATTATTCGCAGCATTTATGCTCATAAAAAAAAAAAAGTGGTATACATGCCGAACAGGGGCCTAAACTTGTGTTAGCTGGAGGGGTTGGTTTTTCAATTTCGGGAGCTGGGAAATTTTTGAGCTTGATCTGCGGATGTTATTGCGAGTGAATGGCCGACGTAATGGCAAAGGGGGAGGAGAAAGGGAGAAAGTGTGAGAGAGACATTGCTGCTTACCGTCAGCCTGTGTAGGTGTTTGTGTCGCATCGGGGTAGTCGAGTTGTAGGTGGTACGAACCAACCACTTTGCTGAAACGTTTGTTTAATTAAGACTGGGAAGAGAAGAAGGAAGGAAGGAAGGAAAGCGCGCGTGCGATGTTTGGGGAAGTTATTCCGGAGGGTTGAGGGATCGGCGGGGGAAGCGAGTATATAAATAGTTGGCCCTCTTTACTGCTGCTGCTGCTCACGGAANCTGGGTTTGTGCTGCCAGCATTCCTTCGAATCCAGATATTAGCGGTATCGGGGTGGGTTCTCCTCTCACCATCTTCCCATGCTACCTGTAGCTATAACTAAAGCTAACAATTGAGGGACGAGCAATAGGTAATATCGGCATTCCTAACACAAGCGATCCTCTCCAACCTGCTGGGCTGGTACATGTACCTCTTCCACCCCTCCCCATCCCTCACCTCACCCTCCCTGCGCGCACCAAAGTTCATTCACAGCCTCCGAGCCCGCCTCCCAACGCGCGTGCTGAAAGACCTCATCCTCCTAACATCCGACACCCAAAGCCTAGCCGGAATCTCCCTACTGATAGCCAACTTCACGCAATCCATGCCAGCCTACCACTCCGTGATAGTCCTGAACATATCCTGGACCTCCTCGCTCTCGCACCACCTCGCCATACTATATGTATTCCCCGCCTTCTCCTCCTCCTCCTCCCGCCATCTATCCGCCTCTTCAACAGCTCTCCGTCGCTCATCGGCAGCTTGTAACTCCCGCTTTCGCTGTCCTTCGGCTATGCGACCATATCCATCATACTTGAACCGTGACAATTTTCCTCTCTTCCACCTGCATTCCGTTTGACCTTCTTCCTCCTCCTCCTCCTCCTCCTCCCACCCCGAAAGCCGGAGTGTGAAGCTAAAGCGCGGGCGTGCGATGTGCACCATAAGGCTGGGCACGTATCCTTCTGCGCAAGAACATACATGCACGTGCGAACGCGGTGGAACGAGGAATGCTTTGCCACCTGCCGCACTTGGTCCGGTACGTGGGAGGAAATGGCCCAAGTGCTCTTCTGGATCGTGGCTGGCGCCGTCATGTTCCTGCTCGGCTACATCCCCTTCGTCATCTCGTTGCTTTGCCAGGGCCGGGAGGTCCCGCCGGGGCCAGCTCCTCCAAGGCCGTTGAGAGTGTGTGCCGTCGCGATGGCTGTGGTAAGGAGGGTGTATGTGGTTTTGATCAGCGTGCCCGTGTCGCTGGTCGTGGTGTCGTTTTGGACAGCCCTCTCGACTCTTGGGGTTAGTAGGTATAGGGCAGGGGGCGGGATTGGACAGGTTTTGGCGGTCGTGGGGTTGGGGGTTGTGATGTTTGAGGGGGTCAAGGGGTTTTGTGGTATGTTTCCCCCCCTGCGGTGCGGTAGCTGGCTAACGGACTGATTGCGCTGCCCAGGGTATGCCGGGGATGGTGAAGATGAGCAAGGTGATGGAGATGGGAGGGCCCGGAGGGGTAATGGGGTGTGTGAGTGTGGGAGGAGGGTTACGTTTGGTGCGTAGGGCGGTGGGGTGGTGGCACTGGAGGCAGTAGAGGTCAGGGTCAACGGGGGGAAGTGAAGACAATAGGAGAGTGAATGTATGATATGATATCGTATCATAGTATGATACTATACTTGTAGTTTATCCTACCCTTCTGGTGCCACAACAAACCGGCAGATCCGGCTCAGTTGGATGTCTATGAGCTAGCGCTTAATCAATATAGCAAGAACCCAAGAGCCACCCATATCGATCCAACAGCGCGGTATTCCATCCAGCCCGGTTTCTTATTGTGTGAGTATGATACTCTCTTTTTTTTTTAACAAAAAAAAAAAAAGCTCTCGCAAAAGTGCAAAACTTAGAGAACCGACATACACTACCATGCTGTTTCGTCACCAAGACTCGTCCCACTGCTTCCTACAAGCTAGGTATCGTAACATGATAACGGCCACCCCACAGCACATAAGAAATACCTAAAAACCCAAATCTCATGTTGACCGAGTGATATTGTGTGCGTTCGATGTGGGCTTCCTTGTGCTATCCCTAGGGGTGGCCAATTGTGGGACCTGGCGATTAAGTCCCAGGTATTTCCGGCCCAGTCTCATCGGTTTCAACTACCGTCTAATTAGCAAAGATACTTCTTAGGTGTGTAGTTCCCCGTCGCAAATAATGGTCGGACTAGGACAGGCATTGTGTTTTGCTGGATTGGTTGACACTTCCCCCGGGACTATGGGTAGTGCCGAAGGGCCCATTTTAGTACCGGACAATCCCATCCTATGCCCTGGGGTAACCTTCGCAACCACTCGCTCACCTACACCTCCACAAGCGCTGCTGAACGTTAATCATCAAGGATAGTATATTAATAGTCCTTATGATACAGAATCAATAATCCCCGAGTCACTGCCCAAACCAGTTCGTAAAATTATCAAGCCACAAAACCCCCGGGTCCTAAAATGGCCGGTATTATACCAACCAAACCCAACCAAGGAGAACCTCAAGCCCACGCAGATCAGCAAGTCATGCTTCTAAATCCCCCAGCAAGTGTGGAAGGCGGAGAAAAAAGACGGCAAAGAAAGAAAGAGAGGAAGGAAGCAAGAAGCTATAGCTAATTGTGTTTATTTTGTCTCTCAGGAGGACCCCTCAGCCGCTACAATGTCCATCTCCATCCTCCACCACCGCCTAGTCCTCAAGCCTCACAATCTTTCATGAACAAAGCAACTCGAGTGACATCCCATGATTAAAGTACAGATGATATTACAACGACCCGACACGGCACCGGACACCCCAGGGCAAAGGGAAAAGAAAGGGTTATCGTGAAGAGGTAACAAGAAGGGTAAGAGGGAGGGAAGGGAAACCCATGAGGAGGGGGATATTATTCGAAGGAAGCCACGTAAAACGCAAATCTCTAAAGGACCCTAGATGACGCGAACGAAAGGGAGTTTTTTCAGCCAAAAAAAAAACCGGCCTGGAAAAAAAAAAGAGGTATTAAGGGAAAGGAAAAAAAAGGAAAGGAAATGGAAAGCAACACAGTTACGCCTAGGCCTCAAGTTCACCGGAAAATCCTAAGAAAGGAGAAGGGAGATTCGTAATCGTCGTAAGATGCTTTATCTATGCCTGGAGAGACTCTGAGAGATCCATTTGGATAGCTATATCCCACAATACAGAGTCGAGGGAATCACGGAACGGCGACACAGGTGTCGGCGGGGGCTGGGGGATCGGGACCTGTTTGTTGTATTTCCACTGACTCATAGGTAAAGATTGAGGACGATTCCCTGCATGCTCTTCTTCGATCTTTGTCTTACAACTTTCGAGATCGAGTTCGGTGGTCTCGTTGGCTCTGTCCCACTCTTTGCGCTTTGCATCAGAGAGTTTGTGATACATACTCTTGATATCTTGCGGCCCGGGGAGTAGGACCATATCTTTCCTCCAGTTTAGGCCATCGGGTTTCTCCAGCTCGATGACGGCATGATGGTTCTCAAAAAAATGCTCGATGAGTTGCAAAAAGCCTCCGGAGCCGGGATGGCTATCACTGGGCAAGAGTGTCTTGTTTTCCACACAAATTTTGCAGAAGAGATCTCCACTTCTCAAAAACTCGACATTGTGATCTGCCGGAGCTCTGAGAATCCTGAGAATCTCGTAGTAAACAGAGTTGAGATCATGTGACCCGGGGAAGGTTTCCTCTTTGGACAGGTTCGCAAGGAACGTTGCCAACTTGAACATTGGAGGCACCTCTAATCCATCAACGAGCCTCAGACAACGGTCGATTCTGGGACGCAAAACTGTCGTCTCCGTGGTAACGCCTGATTTCCGTCCCGGGCTCTGCTTGACAACCGGGTACGACTTGGCCAAACACCAATGCTGATCGCAAGACAGGCGAGGTGTGAATTTGGAGCCAGCGGGTGAAAACGGCAGAACCTCTGGCCATAAGGCTCCGTCCCAATCGAGGGGATCTGCGTATTTAGGAGCACCCCTGGCCCGGTGCCAAGATATTACGGACTCTTCACGATTCCCGTGCCCTTCAGCTATGTGGCTTAACATTGCTTTGAAGCCGGCCCGTCGTTCGCAAAACTGGCATTGGAATTCCATATCCAGGGGGATGGCCAGCTCCGCGAACAGCGTCTCCCAGAGGTAAAAGATTCCCCTCATCGGAAGTGGTAGGTGCGGGTTGGATCGATGCCAGCTTCTCCAAACATAGCCCAAAGTTTCCATCAGAAATGAGGCTGATTGCGTGGGATCCGTCAGAAGGACGCCAGCTTCCGTCAGAACACATTCCTTGGCATCGTTGATTAGGTTTTCCATCGCAAGTTTAATGATCTGAAGAGCTTTGTTATCCTGACACTCTTTCTGTCGCTCCTTGCGCTTTCGGTCAACGGCATCTTGAAGGAGCTTGCGTTTGTGCGCCTGTTTGGAGTTGTACTCGGCTTCAGCACCTTTCCTCTCTGCTTGGAGTTTCTTTGCGAGCGTCTTCCAAGCTCGCTCCGTAAAGGCAGACCCGGATCTGAGCGCTGACAGATATGACGGCATAAGCCCCAAGACTTCCTCAGAGATCGGAGGGTCAAAGTCCGTCTTGCATTTTTCTGGGATAGAGATGTTGCGCTGCTTACGAATCGCGGCAATTTCCTCTCGACGAGCTACGGTTTCTGGCAGGGAAGAGAGTTTTAGTTTGGACGTCGGCATCGTTAAGTGGTGAAAGAAAGGAAAAAAAAGAGGGGATTACCTTTCCTCTCGAACTTTTGAAGTTCGCTGGCAGTCTTCATCAATTCAACCGTTCTATTCCTCTCAAACTCCAAGAAAACCTTCAATACTTCAGGGTCCTCATCCTTGAGTCGAAAGTACTCGTCTTTGAAGGTTTGAACTTCATCCCGCCAATAGGCAGGTTCGCCGCCGTAATATATGTCACGCTCGGTAGTGACAGACCTCCCTAATCCCAAAGATCAGCACAGGCTGGGGGGAAAAAAATTGCTATAAATTCCAAAATGAAGAAAGACACCAAATCGGAAATGGGGTATAGCTGTATATTGGGACCAGAGGTAAGAGGGCTTACCGGATATGTAGCAATGTCTCAAGCATTTTTTGGCATTTTGGCAGAAATCCCCGGGACCGTATATTTCATCAGCCTAATTTCTATAGTCAGCAAATAGCTCTCTTTACCTAGTCCCAGGTGGGGGAAAGGGTCAATTGAGAAAGAGGTAAGCACGAACTGCGTGCGTTTTTATGCTGCAACTTTCCGGGGCGGGGGGAGGATATTTGACGGGTGGTAACGATTGACGGAGGGGGGAAGGGGGGACGAAACGAAAGAAGAGGTCTTGCCTTCATTCTTCCGTCTTTGAAGCACTCGAAGCACATCCTAACCCCCCAAGTCCAGTAAACCTTTTTAACACGAGCTGCCCCACAAATCATGCATCCCATGCCCCTCCACAAATTCCACATGTAGTTCTCCGGATAACCATAAATGGGCTCGGGGAAATGAGGAAAATTACTCCTCCTGCTAGTGGCCCAAACCCTCTCATCGTCTATGAAGGACTTGAACGTAGAGTTGACACGACGGAGCTTGGCTAGGGTTTGTGGTGTGCAAAATGAGAAAATGTTTAACCAGATTTCGTAGGGTATATGCGACTTGATCGGCTTGGCCCGGCGCAGGGTAAGAGGGCCGCTCGATTTTCTCGGCCTGGCATACTGGATAGGTCTCCGGTCGCTAGGGATAATCTGAAAACCGCTCAACCCGTTGTCCACCTTGCGGCGTTTGAAGGCTTGCTCTGGTTCGGGCGATAGTGAGGGTGGCATCCCGGGAGAAGGAGGTGTGGAATCCATGCTTGATTGACTGTCGGGAAAGTCAAACACCAAGTCATTCCATGTCCAAAAGTCCTCCATTGTTGCAAAAAAAAAAAAACGAAAATAGAGAAACAGAAAAGCTAGAACAAGAATCTTACGGAAAAGGGTGGAAAATGGAACAGAGTTTGTCCTCGAAAGCCTCACAGCCGGCCAAGCCGTGGGGCTCCGGAGGATACAAGAAGAGTGAGGGGACCGGTGCTAATGAACGCTTCTGGCACTTGGAAAGACCGAAAAAGGCTGAAGATTTGGGGCGAGAGAGTTGCGGACGAGCAGAGGAGAGAGAGCGAGCAGGAGAAGAGAGGAAGAAATAGAGAAGAGAGAGTGAGGGGGTGAGGGGAGAGAGAGCAGAGAATGAAACTAAGGAAGGTGGGTGTAAGAGCGGGGGGTTATTAGGAATGGGATTGAATCTTGGTGATGTAAATGGAATAGTACGAGGTGGGCAAGAATAGTTAGGATGGTGGATGAACAACTCAAGCCAAGCTGACGACGACAAATAGAAAAAAAAAGAGAGGGAAAGAAGACTCGTTAGAAAACGAAAACCTTATGCGCAGGTGTGGGCAGCAGGGCCACACGAATTACTAAGGGAGAGAGGAGGGGGGCGGGGAGTGAGGAGAGGAATAGAAACGGTAAGTGCGAGGTGCTTGAGGTAGAGGTATTTCAGACAAGCAAGCAAGTGAGATATCTAAGTATCATGAGTGAGAGAGAAGGAGGCAAAGAGAGAAGGGCGGGGTCTGGTGTATTTTACTTCCTCTTCCTCCCACTCACTTTACAAACAGCTTTCCTAGCTAGAGTGCCGGTGGACGGCCGGAGAGACAGGCGGCTAGACAGATGGATAGACCNAGAAAGAGGGAGGGAGAGGAAGAAAGAGGGAGGGAGAGGAAGAAAGAGGGAGGGAGAGGAAGAAAGAGGGAGGGAGAGGAAGAAAGAGGGAGGGAGAGGAAGAAAGAGGGAGGGAGAGGAAGAAAGAGGGAGGGAGAGGAAGAAAGAGGGAGGGAGAGGAAGAAAGAGGGAGGGAGAGGGAGGGAGAGAGAGGGAGGGAGAGGGAGGGAGAGGGAAAGGGAGAGATGGATAGGCTAGACAACACAGGGGAGGTCAAGCCAGGTTAGGTTGGCTCTGAGGAAGAAGAGGAAAGGGTAGGGGAAGAGAGAGAGAGAGAGAAAAAAAAAAAACAATAATAATAAATGAAGTACTTGGATTAGGCTCTGTTTATCGCTTATCTCTTGGTGGGGCCGAGGCTCTTTTAACTTATTCCTTAGTTGACCTCATCAGAGCGTTTGTGTGTATTCTTTCCTTATTATTGTTATTATTATTCCTCCACCGGAACCGTTCGTCTCCTTCCTCCTCCTCCTTGATGCCGTTGCTCCTCGTGAGAATGAGGAAATCTATCCTATGAGTTATAGTTATACGTTGGACAATTACATGGAGACTGCAGCATCCGGATCACGGTTAGGTAGCAAGCGCGGCAGGAAGGCGGAGGGCAGAGTTGAAGGGAGGGAGGGAGGGGGGGAAGGGAAGGGAAGGGAAGGGAAGGGAAGGGGGAGGGGAGTGGGAGGGGAGTGGGAAGCCATTATGTAGAGAGAGACATTGGGATTGAGCGAGTGGCAGAGCGTCAATCGAGGTGCTGTACTTACTGTAGGGTACGGTACTGTGTTATGCAGAAGCAGGTGAGGAAGGAGGAGGAGCAGAGGCGAGATCTAGTTTGAACCTTGGAGAAACATGGAAGAACAGGAAGGGTAATGGAGAGGATGGAGAGGGGAAAGGAGGGTGAGGGAGAGTTTAGAATCTCGACCCCATTCAACCACCATGCCGTGCTGTAGCTAAACTATGGTATGTATGATATGATACAACAAATCCAGAAAGCCAAACTGCGCAGAAGAGTTACGGTGGGCTTCACCATTCCCAGCGACGGTACTCGTACGGCACCCTACTCACCTCGCTCACCTTGCTACGGGCATGATGATATTGTATGATAGTATGATATCAGACAGGTACGGTACCGGTATCCACTCACTGTACTAGTACGAGTACAATATCCCCAACCCCCTTCCCCCTTCCCCTCATGCTCTTGCAATAAAATGAGAATGAAGGGATTCAAATTCATCCAGATCTTCCCTCCCTCCACCTCCCCCATATTTTACAAAGAAAAGGCCCCTCCAGAAAAAGGAAAAAGGGAAAAAAAAAAAC
>PYWC01000099.1:425536-436388 GCA_003182015.1 Tuber magnatum | reverse complement strand
CCCCCCAATATTACCCCTGCGAGTGAGTCTCTATGTAGCTACAGAGATGGCAGCATGACAAGGCAAGATATAATTCCGGAAACCGGTAGAGCCAAAATTAACGAGGTGCAGATGCCATGTCAAGAGTGGTCTTCAAAGCACTGAGGTCGTGTGGAGAAGGTTGATAACTGCATTGTGGGGGGACTCTATGATACATACGTTTGCATTCCAACACGAAAAAGAAGTGCAGGAACCCCCGCATACGAGCCACAGCCACAAGAATAACAATGGGCAAAGTGCAAAATCCAGAACTGCATCCTTCCTTCATCCCCCCCCCCTCCACTGCAGCCCACTCCGGTCCGCTCTTCATCCACTCCACATGTCGCGCATATCCACGAAAGAAAAAAACAAGGAACAGAAAGCTCCCCACATATCAGTTACCATACCCACAAAAAAGAACACAAACACCCAGGACCGAATCATCAACCTGGGCCACTCCAATGTGCCCAAAGTTATCGCTAGAAACCTAGCGTGCAGACGAATTTGGTCCCATTCTCTCCTGACTGGAGGGAGGATGATGGGATAAACTTGAGAACCTGACAACGCATATATACCGTCGGAATCCCCACTGGTAGTTGCAGTCGTGGAAGCGCAAAACGGCTGGGTGGGTGGGTGGGCGGGTGGTTTTTTTTTGTAGGAGGAGGAGGGGATAGCGGAAGTGGAAAGATATAGCTCATGGCAATTGCTCTATAGCATGTCCGAGTATATCATTCCTCCCCACCCGTACGGCTTCTCTACTCTCTCACTCGTGGTTTTAGAATATGGTATGGTATGGTAACAGATATCGGTTTTGTCTCGTGACCGACAGACGTATCCAATCGTGCCCTGCATGTCGGAGCTTTATTCGAAACTTTACGGCAGAATTCCTAACTAGCTAGTGTGCGTTCGTTTGTCGTGTACGAGTGCTTTTGTTTTTGTCTTTCCTTTTTTTTAAGAAAAGGGTGATTGAGCAATTGTTGGATGAAGTCTACGGGGTTCGAGGAATTGTGTTGGCGTTGGGTCGTTGGGGAAGGGAAAATGGGCCCTTATAGTGGCCCTTATAGTGGGTTGAAAAGGGGGGGGGGGGCTACTTGGTCTGTGGGCACTACCTTATCACGCACAGTATAGCACGGTACTGGTGCTACTGGGGGAAAGTGCAAAGGTGGGAGCTGTGTACAGTATCAAGGGGAACCCGTAGAAGACATGTAGCAGCATTGCGAATTATCGCTTTTACCGTTGCCTCGGAGATTAATTGAAGTTTCTGGATTGCGGCCGTTTCACACTAGCGGTCCGACTGATATCCGCTAGCTTTGTTACTCTCGAGTACCGTGGAATCTCGAAATATCAGTTTCAGTTTTGGCTTCTTTTTTGAAAGATTGGCGCTACCTCGTACGTAGGTGCCACCTTGTCAGCTCTTGGTAGGTACTGTCGCCTGTATCAAGAGGCCGTTTGAACGAGCCCCTCTCGAAGCTTCATGTGGCTCGAGTCCCAAGGACACTCCGCTGCCCCAGAATGCCAATTCCGTGCCCAGATGAGCGGCTTGGGAGTCCCTGAATGCGCGGCAGCAGGTACTTGGAACGATTCGGATCAGAAATTTCGGAATCGTGTTTCCTGGACTAGTTCGTAGAACGTGTGAATCGAGCGGAATCCTGCGGCGAGAAAGCTGTTTATAAAAACTTGCCTCGAGATCGATGACAAAACCACTAAGTTGGCAATAGTGGTACCGGTAGGTAGGTAGGCATACAAGCATGATCGGCGAAAGAGCGGTTGGGAGCGTCTCTCTGTCCGTTGACTGTTGGGTTCGTGTTTGAAGGGATGGAAGGTAAAATCGGAGGGATTAGGTTGGAGCGCTGTTCTGTACCGTGCTCTTCCGGTTGCTCGTAGAACATTGGTCAGGATTGCTGATCTTGTATCATATAACTTATGGTGGGGTGCTTGGTGTGACCTTGGGTTGGGGACTCGATGGGCGTAACTCATCAAGAGTGTGTTGGGTTGGGTTCGGCTTCGCAGGCTTCCGCGTGAATGCTCCCTCCCCCCAAAAAGGTGATATGGAAGGAGCAGTACCGGTATCTGAGCTGGAGGTATCATATATAAATATGATAGCGGGCCGCCTGCTCCCTTGGACATTTTATCTATAAAAGCACTACCCCTATCACGGGGAAATACTTTGGGCCATGACTAAACCAAGTTGCTTAGCGCACGAGCTCGATGCAAAAACTTGTCGATTTATTGGGTCAGGTCCGCCGGGAATATACCAAGTAATAGCCGGACATAAGTAAAAATCTCTCAACCCCACCCCCGAGTAATAACAAGTCTACCAAGTTGCCCATTTCTTGGGAGCTGGCATACCGACGATCCTTCCGATTGACCATTTGGACATGGCCTCACAGTTTTGTTGAAGTGGGGTACAGTACGGTAGCGGTGAGGAACCCGTTGGAAACTCTCCCTGTAGCGCGCTCGACCGCAGGCCGCCATACATACTGTACTGCGCCGATACTGTACTACAAGTATGATACCACTCCACATGACCTATATACAGTGCAAGTGTTCTCAATATGAGAAAGGATACGAAGGTCTATTGTGCTAAAATTATTGACCCAGCCAATATCAACTCCGGGGATTTTTTTTTTTTCTTCTGACAAATGTCATTATTGAATTGGTACGCGCTGCAGGCAGATATATTCAATACCATAATTACTCTTCTCGTACCATCCTGATACACCGGAGAAATGTCATGTCCCGTTGCCCATCGCCATCTCATCATTCCAGACAGTCTCGACCCGGGCCCCGAGCTGGCAGCAATTGCGCTGTACTGTACTTGTACTCGAGCACAGCTCTAGTCTACCTTCCCTGCATGTCCGAGTGCCCGACCGGAAGTCACTTCCACGAATAGCGTCCGTAGATGAAGTGAATATTATAACTCTCCCTTGGCTACTCGGCATTGTCGGGCACACCCGAGTCGGGAAGCACGTAAACTATGTGGCAATTCCAAGCAACGCCTAGCGCAGAACAGCCTAACACTCACGAATTCTCACTCACCGAAATGGAGTTTTCCACAGTTTGGTGTGTTGGGGCAGCACCCGGCCATCTGTGTATCATACTTCCTACGGAGGGCTGAGGGATTGGCTCGCGTGTGTGTAGGCGAGTGCTCCCAGGTTTGGATTGTTTATTAATAGCAAGGTGATGAGTTTATGTTGTTTTGGAGCGATGAAGTGTAATTAGGGGATCAGTATTTCAGCTGTATCGGGTCGTGGGGTATCGTGATTCCCTTATGTGTGGTAATTTCTGAACGGGTGCATGTGAGGCTATCTAACCCTTCTTTTGTTGTGTGGTTCAAGCCAGAATTAGCCAATTCAGGAGTGTGAGTGGGTCATCCACAATCACTCGGGATCATTCTCTCCCCGTGTTCAAACATAGGCCTTAGGCTGCATAGCCATAACACCATTACTGACTTTCACCCACTAATATACACACATCCACACAAAGCGTACTTCTAGTACATCCACTATATACTCAAATTTCCGCTTTAACCCTCTTGAGAGGTGACGTTGGCGTGGTCCCGCCCGGGTCCGTCTCTTCATCGCCATTATCGTCACCAGAATCTTTTCTCCTCTTCTGCCCCCTAAACCTCCCTCTGGCCTCCACCTTCCCTTCAACCGGCAACACCCGAGTACCAGCAAATACTACCCCTTCCGCCCCTCCACGCGCAGTCATCACAGGGTGCGTTCTCCCGGGTAACACCTGCCACTCGCGAACCCTCGTTTCGTGTACGGTAGGCGCAAGTACGGTGGTTGGATCTCCAACTCCATCTTCGCCATCCGCTGCCACTTGGCCTTCGTTCATCCACTCAGCTTTTCGAATTGCAGAATAGCAATCCGCGAGTTCTATCACGGATTCGCGGTTCTGGCTGTATGCTACAATTTGTGCGGAGCCTTTGAGGAGCGGAACAGTGTGTCGAAGAATGCCCTTTAAGTCCATGAACGCTGCTACTAGCAAGCCGTCAAAGCCGCCTTTTTGGGTCTCTGCCACAATGCGTGACGTTTTTCCCCAGCGACGGTGTTTGCGCCAATATGCTGCACGCTTCCCTCCCTTGAGTGTGGCAAGGGTTTCAGCCACAATTTCTTCCGGCTTTTCGAGAGAGCTGTCGGCATTTGGGTCGACCAGTTGCAGCCAGTTTAGGGTTCTGAGGTGCGTGTGTAGCGGGTGGGATGCAGTCGGGCGGTTGGTGTCGTAGGAAAAGTATTTTAGTAGAGAGAGGTTTGGTTGCTCGTTTGGGTGAATGAGGGTTATTGTGTTCGTAGTGGGGAGTGGGGTATCTGGGTAGCGCTTTCGAGCGGTATCTTCCTCCTTGGACTCTTCAAACTCCGCGGTCATGTGTTCTAGTAGGTCGAGCCTTTCAGCTATGGCTGAAACTAGTAGTCCACCGGATTCATCAATCACCAAATAGCGGCCACCGTAACGGACGTTGGCGAGGGAGAGCATTACGGCAATAGTTTCGTTGCGCATTTCGAGAATTTTTATGGGCTCCTTGGTGTCGAGAAGGTAGGTTGTTAATGAGGCAACGGTTAAGGGGAGAGCGGTGAATCGGCGAAGAAACTTTTTAGTCTTGCGAAGGGTATATTTCTGCAATGCGAAATGAGTCTTCTGATGGATGGCCGTATGCGATTCTAACAGTCTCTGAATCAAGTCCTACCCAACCCTCCCGTTAGCTGGGAAACTCGATCGAGCACAAGGAGAGGGATGATACCCTTCCAGAACTGGTTCCCTGTTTCTTAAGCTGCTCGATCTCCACCCAACTCAGTTTCTGACTGAGCGGATCATCAATGGTCTCCTTGTTTGTTCGCATGACTTCGCCTCCGTCCTCCTCTGAGTCACCTGCGATCTCCAAGTCATAATGGCCCGTCCCTTCCACTTCGGCATCTTCACCACCTCCGAGTATGTCTCGTGTCACCTCCTCTGCCGAAACAAGTCGTAATCCCACAGCCGGGGGGTCGAGAATGTCAAAGGTAAGATTGTAAGGTCTGTAGAGTAAGGCATTCGAAGGGAAAGAGCCGAATTTTCCGAGAGAGATAGTGATGTCGGGTATAAGTCGCACCACTCGAGGAGCACCGGATGGAAGGCGGAGCAGCAGGTGGGTGTAGGGAAGAATTCGTTCTTCCGGCATTTGGAGAGGGTGTTTGGTGGAATCCCCTTTTCTTTCTTTCTTTCTTTCTTTTTTTTTTTTGGGAGGCTCATATGCAGAGATTTGGCATGGTCTGGATAGAGTTATCTTATCAAAGGATCTTATCGAATCTTGATTGTTGGCATNTTTACTAATGGTTGGGTTTCGGGTTTTCGGTGCGGTCTGTTTCTCTCTCTCTCTCTCTCTCTTTTTTTTTTTTTTTCGCAGTGAAGTGGAATGGAGTCAACGTAGTTGCTTGTGTGACTGAGGAGTCATTTATGGGAGGTATACATGTACACAGTAGACTACAATATGTATAGTAGTTAAACATCGCAGCATCTTACCAAGAGCTATGACCCCCTGCTGTCACTAGCTTTACAATCCGTGATCTGAAATCATTGGTTATCACAGTCACGATTAAACTAAATAAAAATTTAATAATATATTCTCCAATGAGAATTGTGAATGTTGAACGGTACGTGGTGCTTATATCATACACGATTAGGAAGCCCTTCCACTACCGGAATGTTCAGTCACATCACAGTAACCCACAAATTTTACCCCCTCGGGGGTCCACTAGTGCCAGTGTGTAAAGGAGCATAGCTCTGATCACGAACTCTAAGAAACACAGGACACGGTATCCTGTTGGCACGTTCACGCTATTCCATAGAAAAAAAGGTTATCAGTGGTATCATTTGAACTGGTCTATCAAACTCGCTCAGACATCGGTAACCTAATCGTAGCGCCCATATATATATATATATATATATCGTTTGTCGACAATCACCCTGACTGACACCTTCCGTATGCCTTGAAGTCTCGCTACCATACTACGGCTTCCCGTATGTAGGAGCATGCACGAGTCGGACGTGGAAGCGAGATAGAAGAAAGAAAGAAATATGGGAGTATGGTCGGCAACTACAGGAACTGCGATGAATTTTAATTTGGATGCGCCGAGCGAGTGCCGCTTGGTACGGGACTCGCGGTATCGCGGGGTATCATATCATACGTACCAGAATCGTTCAGTTCGGGGTGGTGGCCGGACGTGTAGATACCGAGACGTAATTGCTGGTTGGTAAATGGGTGAAGATATGATATCTTGCTTCAACAGTGTGGTTTCTTTTCCGAGTGTATTTTTATTTTTTACGGACCAAGAACAACGTGACAGTACTTACTATATACCTGGCTCCTCGCTTTGAGGATACCCCGCTGCGGGGAGGGTCCACTATAATAAATATCATATCATACAAGGAGTGGCAATGCTTTCGCTATAGACCATTGGGAAGTTATAGTATTCGAGTGACGTTTTGTGATGGTCATCATAAGTGGGTGAGTGGTCCATACTTTACCATTTGGCATCTCGTTATGTAAAACTTTTTGGCCCGAGTATTTGGAGCAATTATATAAATGTAAAAAAAATTAAAAAAAAACACAACAATACAGGCATAAAACCAAAGTAAGGATGGAGAAGGGAAAGAAAGGAAAGGGTTTGTGATGACGCTCGGATCATTAGANAGAGATTTGGCATGGTCTGGATAGAGTTATCTTATCAAAGGATCTTATCGAATCTTGATTGTTGGCATCTTCCGGTTCGGATAAGCTCCCTTCATAGCAGCTCTTAGTGGGGTTTCCCACAGGTGCCACTGATGTCGTTTGTCTCGGAAGTGGAATGGGCACCAATAGTCTTGCTTCCAGGAGGTTGCCCCATCGCGACTGTCCAGTACTGTACTCGAGTAATTGTGCCGGTATGGCCACCGGCTTGTGGGAAGGGATGCGGTACCTTACTGTACAGTACCGGTATTGTATCGGTAACCTGTTTATTAAGAATCATTTCCATCGCTGTCACTCACCGGTATCCCGATGAACAGATTAACCGGCTTCCTTGTTCAGTCTGTGCCGGTATGTTAGGACAATCTGTCCACAAAAACCGGCTTTCGAGTTTCTCCCCCCCACTATCACAGCTCTCCCATCTGCCATTCAGTAGAGTACCATAAGTCCGCAGGCAAATACTCGCTCATACAGGACAATCGCCATCATCACCGTGTCACTTCTATATCATAATTTCTACGGACTCGGAGATCTGCTTTTCTTATTATATAGAGTTTCTCCTTTCCCTCTTCCCTTCTTCTCTCCTCTCCTCGTTTATCCTATCTTCATCTTTCCGCCAACGTATCGGATTGAATACGAGGAATACGGGGGCCAATTTGCCGTGTTTTCTTCCTAGCGGGAAGAAAATTAAGAATAATAAAAAATAGTAACAAGACCTCCTACTTCAAAGGGGCAAACATCTTGAGCCGCGTCACCGTCTACGCCAGCGCCAACGTAACCTGCCGCACCACCAACACCCTCCCTCTCGCTTTTCTCTACGCTTGACTTATTCCCCTACCTAGAATCTGGTCTGCTGTCGTCAACCTTGCCTTTTGCTTTTCCACCCCGAACAATCGCTCTATGGTTCCCAAGAAGCAGAAAATTTCCAGTTTAGCCCCCCCCGTCCACTCACCTTGCCCTGCTCTCGAAGGGGACAATCCTTCCTCTGCTCCGTCCAATCCCCAAGTTGATCGTAGTGAACCCGATCCTCTTTCTCTGCTCCATTCACCAGCCTTTGGTTTGCAGGATCTCAATCAAGGCCTGAGGATGCCATGCGGAGAATCCACCGGTTCGGCCACCAATGCGCCGGAATCCCTCAAGATCGGAGCAAGCAGCGATGAACAGGCGAGGCGGCTTAGCTCAGAGGTGCGAAAGAGCGTTGACGGCGGTAATGTTCCTGACATTTTGCGACCTGGAGCAAAGGTCACGGTCGAAGCTGTAAGAAGAAGCTCCGAGGCCGAGAGGAAGGACGAAACATTTATGCACGGAGCTCCCAGCGGAAGAGAGAACATTAGTGAGAATTCCGCCAATTCTGCTGTTCTTGATCAGGAGGGAGAGTTGAGGAGGGAAAGGTCGGAGGTTCCTGAAGGAGAAGAGGTTGCCGGTGAACAAATCCCAAAATCTGATGCCTGTGAGTTCCTTATGTTCTCATTTCTCATCACTTGGTGTTTCCTCCCTTCTTTACGTCAATCCCCAGTCATGTTGTGTTGTCCGGTTAGAAATTCCCAAGTGCATTGCATCAAAGGAGCGGGCTAATATTCTTCTTCTCCTGCAGCCTTACTGGCCCTGCGAATGTCAGCTACGCTCTCCTTGGCCGATGGTCCATTCACTGGATTTGGCCCGTTTGACAGCCCCCTAGATTCGCCATTTTCAGATGCCGCTCAAAATTCGCTGGTCCCTTCGCAACAACCACCCAAACGACCAACAATAATTACCACTATATCTTCGGCTTCTGAAACCACACAGAGGCATCCCTCGGTTGCTGAATCTACTACTTCTTCTTTCGAGCCTGGAGCAGATTTATCTTTTTTTGACGCATCGATCACCCGTGCTTACCCTGATCAACGAGGCCAACCAACTGTCGGTATAAGTGGTTGGACCGAGAGTATCGTGGAGGAACCTGTGGCCAAAACCTGGGAGGAGGAAGTGGAACAGAGGGCTAAGGCTGGTGCTGAGCTACAACGGCGCTCTGGGGAGGCCGCAAAACGTGAGAGAGAAGAGCGCTTGCAGGCTGAATTCTGGGAGGAGGAAAGAAAGGAACAGGAGAAGGTGCTTGGTGCTCGCTCCGAATTTGTAGGGCCACCTAAACCACCAAAATCACCAAAATCTTCTTCTATAGAGAGGCCCACAGAGACAGCTCCGAGTCCGAATTCGAGTTCAGATTCCAGCCCGGTCCCGCCGCCTCCTACAGCTTCGAGGGTCTCGCCTCCTCAGCCTTCAGCAAATACCACAACTGCTATATACCAGATCAAACACATAAACTGGATCGATCCTTCTCGACCTGGGTCGGGGCTTAGGCGTTCTCCTATATTACTGCAAAATGCGAATGGACCATGTCCTTTACTTGCTCTGGTTAATGCCCTAGTACTTTCTACTCCCGATGGAGCTAAGACATCACTTGTTGATGTTCTTCGACTTAGAGAGCAAGTTTCGCTTGAGCTACTCCTTGATGCTGTATTTGAGGAGCTGATGTCCAGGGGTTCCGGTGGCTTGCCGGATGTCGGTGACTTATTCACTTTTTTGCTAACTTTGCATACTGGCATGAACGTTAACCCTCGCTTTTTGCCCTTGGATGATGAGCGCCGAGCTTTGGGCCCGTCGGGCGCATTCGAGAATACGAGGGAAATGGCCCTTTATGGAGCGTTTAAAGTACCTCTTGTGCACGGATGGCTGCCTGAACCTGCAGACCCTGTCCTCAATGCAATGCGGCGGCGCAGTGCCGGGAGTTATGAAGAGGCACAGACATTTCTCTTGATTGAAGAGGAAATAATCACAAAGGTTACCTCTGGAACCCAGCCCGAACTAACAAGCGAGGAGGAAAGGGTTTGTGATGACGCTCGGATCATTAGAGAATTCATGGAAAAGAGCAAGACGCAGTTGACCACTCATGGGCTGGAAGTATTAAGGGGGGATTTGAAGGCTGGACGCGTTGCCATTTTATTTAGAAACGACCATTTCATGACTATTCTCGGCGGGGGACGAATCGGAGGAGATTTGGTTGGGCTAGTTACAGATATGGGATTCGCGAGTCACGAAGAGGTGGTTTTTGAGAGGTTGGCAGATGTTCAGGGACGTCAAAATGAGTTTCTCAGTGGGGACTTTAGACCTGTCGGCGGCAGTGGTTCTGATCCAAACAACAACAGCGGCAGTAGTTCTAGACTTCAAGCGGCACCACGACAGGAGGTTAAAAGTTTACTTGACGACGACGAGGGATGGCAGACTATTGGGTCCAGGAGAAATCAAAATAATGGTCAAAGCCTAGCCGCCACTATCGAGCGAGCACCACCGCCACCACCACCCAGACCTAGTTCCTCAAGTAATCAACAAGACTGCGATTATGACACTGATCTAGCCCTTGCCATGCAATTGCAGGAGGAGGAGGATGAGATGCATAGGCGTCATCAGAGCCGCACTAGGAACTCTACTTCTGCTATTCCTGCCGCGCCACCCTCACATCCTGCTGTACCTCAAAGAATGTCTGCACCTGTGCCTCCTCCACGGGCCCAGCCAGCTCCCTTCCAAACGCACAGACCAGCATCAAGTTCTGAAGAAGCACCCCCTCCATACGAATGTGTCCCGAGTACGCCCACCGCTGCAACGATTCCCACACCCCAACTCTCCCCTTACCGACAGCAGGCCCAGAACGCTGGTCCTTCAGCCTCTCCCGTTGTCGGCTCAGGTCCTATCGCTGTCATCCGACGCGGCGAGCAAGCACGCGGAATGCTACAAGAGATCAGTGGCCGCAGCGGAGGTCCACCACCGGCCCGTAGGAGTAGTGTAGGCGCTGTAGCTACTGGGAGCGAGTCATCGGGGAGGCGTGAATGCATTATTTGCTAGATGGGAGGGGTTTTCTAGAGTTATTCATATTCACGTCTGCACAATTTTCTGAGATGGGTGCTCATTACATTGCTACTTGGGATAGGATAGGATAGGATAGGGCGGGCGTGTAGTGGTACGACATTCCTCTCAACATTGATATATTTTGCAGTGGGCGGTCTGGCGCAAGCTCTTTTTACAATGGTTGGGTTTCGGGTTTTCGGTGCGGTCTGTTTCTCTCTCTCTCTCTCTCTCTCTTTTTTTTTTTTT
>PYWC01000099.1:375239-423874 GCA_003182015.1 Tuber magnatum | reverse complement strand
ATATATATATATATATATATATATACACTTGTGGGGGAGACATCGAATCCGAAGATACCGGACACAACACAATCCTCGTTCCCCGGCACGAGCTTCCGTGACCTTCAGGGTTGGGATCTTTGTCTTGTATCCGGGCGGTGCAGGAATCTACGGGGCGATACGCAGGTACCGCAAGGGGACGGGAAATTCCATCGGACACGTCGCGGCTGACGACTATTTATAGATATAATATTTGGGTTACGGTGATCGTGGGCTGGGCATTGGGGGGGGGGGAGTGCGTGCTCTATTGACTAGGTTGGTCAGGCGGATGTTTTGTCAGACCGTGGCTTTGGATGAATGTTGAGAGGGGGACAACTCATTCGTGATCTGAGCTGGCCAATCTGGGGCTTGGATTTGGCTAGACTCTTTTGTGATTATGGGGGCACTATGTTACTGGAATGACTGTGGGTGCTGTGTGAGCGGCTGTCAACTATGAGTGGCAGTGACATCAGTAATGAGTGGAGCTAGTGTTCGGTTTGCAAGTATTTACCAAGCCAACGCCTCTAGAAATGACCCACAAATTATCGATCCAACTTTCTCAAAGGAAGAAAAAAGAAGAAAAAAAAAAAGACTAGTGTACGGTACATTCCAAATTTCCAACCGAGTGATAATGCATGACCACTAATTCCCCACACTCCTGCTCCCACTCGGTCGACCCAACCCCTGCCCCTCCCCATCCCTCCTCCTGCCCCACTCGCTTCCCTTCCCCTTCCCCTTACTCAGAATCTCCTTCCCCTTCTCCCTCGGATCAATAACCACCATCTCCTCGTTCCTCTTCTTCCAAGTCAGATCCTTGCCCAGTCGATCCTTTTCAAAACTTAGCGCGTGGGCCCACAGCCCTGCCGCACCACCGTCAACATTGTCCTCCGCTTCGACATGTGCGTTGCAGGAAAGGCAGTGTGGTATGAAGTGGAGGTCGCAAAGGTTGGATTCGTCATCATGGTCAAGTACTTCAGTGAATTTGCTACCCGTAGTCGCCTTTGCTTCTGTGGATGCGGTAGTGCCGGCGGCGGTGGTGGTGGTGGTAGTGGTAGGAGGAGAAGGGGCAGAGTCGAGTTTTGATTTGAAGCGTTGGAGAGCGGCGTAGCCGTCATCGTCGTCTGCTGTGGCTTTTCCGCGTCTTCGTTTTCGGCCCTGGACAGATGTTGAGGGCAAGAGTGACTTTTGGATGCTCAGAAGACTTTTCTTTGTTTTTGGTTCTGCCGGGGGAGGGCTGGTTCGGCGTTTCAGGCTTTCTTTGACGGCTGCGATTTCGGCATTAGTCTTTTGTAGCTTTGTTAGTTTTGACGAGGGAGCTCTTCGGGTTGTTTGTGGTGGGGGTGATGGTGATGGGGAGGGTGTCGGGTCTGATATTCCTTCTCCTTTGTAATTAGTTTTAGCGATCGTTTCTATTGCTGTTATGGGTTGTTTATCGCTGGACGTCTCCAGCGCGGCCTTTTCCTTCATAGCGGCCCTATCATCCTGCTCATCCGCCAATAGTGCCGCAACTACTAGCTTGGTATTAAATTTTGGCTTCTTGGCAACTGCTGGTCCTTCCTCCCCTTCCTCGTCCCCACCGAAACTCAGCAATGCCTTGGTCTTCTTTTTCCTTCCACCGCCCTTTTTTTTGGGCTCTTCCTCGAGCCTTTTCTCCTCTTTAATCCTAGCGACCATGTCCTCGAAAGGATTAACCAGAACCTCCACCGAAGTAATCCTAACGTCGTAGATCGGCTTCTCGCCTCCCCCCACAACCTCCATCTCCCCAATCCTAACAAGGTTATACAACGTCTCCCCAACCACCTTCCCAAACATGGTATTCCTACCCGTCAACTCCCGGCACTCTCCCAGCGTAAAGAAGAACTGACTCCCATTGTCGTCCTTCCTCCCGGAATTCGCCATCCCAACCAGTCCCCTACGATTGAATTTGAGGCGGGGGTGGAACTCGTCCGCGAACAGACCACCGGGGTAGATTGCCTCGCCGCCATGGCCCGAGGAGGTGGGGTCGCCGCCCTGTAGAATGAAACCGGGGACGAGACGGTGGAAAATTGTACTGTTGTAGTAACCGTCCAGACATAATTGCAAGAAATTACGGGTGGTTAGTGGGGTCTGCTTTGACCAGAGTTCCAGGGAGAGATCGCCATGGGTTGTTTTTAGGATGACTTTTGCGCTGGACGAATGGGAATTAGCGTTATGCAAGGCCTTTATGGGGTGCGGCAGTAGGAACAAGAGAGGGGGGGATTTTTCCTTACTCTGTTTGCGGCTCAAGATTGTACTGCGTAGCCATGTTTGCCTGTTGGAAGAATAGCTATGATACGGGTGCGAGGGGATGGTGGTTTAGGGGTGAGATCAGGTGAAACAAAAGGTGAGGACCAGACGGGTGAGGTTTGCCAGTGCATCAACTCCAGGGCGGGCCGGCCTCCAAGCTTAGTAATCATCACTTTCTGCTGGGCCGCATCGTTGCCGGTATGATACCGTCCCGTGCTGTAGTCTACCGCACTGGTACGAGTATGATACCGGTGCGGTACGGCACTGTCCGAGCAACCCGTGGTCCAGCCAAAATGAATGAATGTCCGCTGCTGACTAAGCTGCTACGGATAAAAAACCCATTCGGGAGGTCAAGCTCATCTCTTCCATTTCTGGAGGAAATCCATGTGCTGGCAGCTGCAGTCTGCACCCCATCGATTTTTGGGGTCGGGCAGAGAGAGCAACAACTGGCAAGTCTCCACGTCACTTGTTTCGGTGGGGCGTTATCCCTAGACTACTGCCTTTCTTTTTTTCCTCTTTTTCCCTGGACCCAGTGACACGTCGAGGCGTAAGTCAGGTTTAGAAGGAAGAGGGGAAAAAAAGAGAGGTAGAAAAAAGAAAGAAAGAATATATCCCGACTACGAGTAACTCGAGTACCTGGTAACCTGACGCCTGTCCCGCCGCCGCCTCCAGGAATCCTTCAACACTTTTGACCTACTAAAAGTGCTCCGATTGAAAGAGCAATTGGGGTGTGAGGAAATATCGAGGAAAAATGCAACTCTGGTTTCACCTCAATCGTCATCGTCATTACCGTTTGATTCTATACTTGTAAGGGTATCGTACCCCCCTTTATGTTACTACGAGTCTCGTCGCATGGGAATGTTGAATAACTGCACTTGAGCTTGTTATAAGCTTCCTGTACTGTACGGTACTTACACCCACGCCGGCTTTACCTCGTTCTACTATGATACTACATGAGTAGGTCAGGAAACCGTACCCACACATTATTCGATGTCCCTTCCTGTTCCACCGCCTGTGCTCGTAGAACCTGGCTTCCTTTTGGTTCAATTGCCGCTTATCCATTCGAGCACAATTTACTGCTTTCCTATTGTCCCGTGTGGTCGCAGCTGGTTCGGCAATCTCTCGATTGAGAGTCCCTTTTCCCTTTTCCCTGCCCTTTGAGTGGAACAGGACAGCAGTATAGCTCCCTGGGGGCAGCTCAAATACCCGTGCATGCCCTCCCCCCCCCCCTCCACTCCCCCTCTTCTGCAAAGCTCCATATCACATTGCATATTCATCGCCGCGAGAGAGACGGACTAGGCTCTGTTTCTTACCCATTCTCACACTTCATACTTATTACCTGTACCTACCACTCTCCAGCCTGTACCTATCCTCTCAATTCATTCTACGTATTCACTCGCACTCAAACACTCGAACACACTTTTAATAAAGAAAGATGCCACCATCCCTCAAACGAAAATCTAACCCTGATGCCCCGCATGCTCCCTCCAAACGACTGCGAACAGATGGCCGCTTCACTCCGCGAGTGATGGCTCCCACCGGTGCTAGTCGATCTATTCTCCGGGCTTCAAGATACCAATCTTCCACAGCAAGCCCCGCCAAGCGCACATTGGACGAAGAACATGTTGAACAAGGCTTAAGCAGTAAAGTCCGAATACTAAACAACCGGGAATGCCTCCACCTCTTACCTTCACGCAAGCCATTATCAGTACCAGTACCAGTACTACGGAGGAAGGTCAAGCCTCGTAGTCGAGTCAAGAACGCTATGATTGCCAGACTATCACGACGTAGAGCAATCCTTTTACAAAAACAGAAGCTGGAGCGTGTGATGGAGCGCATGGATTCCGACAGTGCATATTATTTCTCTCAAGGACTCTCAGATGACATCAAGCTTTTCACCTCACGCAGTCCTGCCTCCTTCTCAGGTAAGTATTGGACTCACGGACTCTCACTCGAGATCCTCCTCTGATTGATATATGATAGGCTTCAGCATAGAGATCCCAGATTTGGAGATGGATGTTGAGGAGCCAACGGATTGTACCACCAGCATCACCCCCGACAGTCCTTCTCAGCCGGCTTCTGACCCTGAGCCGCCCGTCAAAGAGAAGATCAGGGCTGACGCACCCGAGGGGATCGTCAAGAAGAGCGGGGATGTGGACGAGGAATTGGTCCAAGAGCCTGAGCCCAAGCCAGAAGAGAGAAAAGAGCAAGCGAAGGACACAATGGAAGATGCCGAAGCTGAGCAGGAGGGAGAGAAGGATTTGATGAAGGATGACGAGGCTGAAGGGAAAGAGGAAGACAAGAAGGAGGCGTCTGAATCCCTATCAACCAAGGACAAACTTGTAAACGACCGAATTAAGGAAAGACTTGGGAAAGATGGGATGATTTGCCTCAGTGTTAAGACAAAGAAGGCTGAAGGGGAGGAAAGCACGGCAGCGAAGAAAAGCCCTATCAAGAAGAAAGTCAAGGTTGTCTTGCCGCCAACTCTCGAGGAGGACGAGGATGAGGTAGAAAAAGAGGCAGAGCCACCCAAGAAGCGGAATTCAGGGCCCTCCGGTCCGCGAAAGAAAAGAGAAGAAGCGGATGATTCGTCCGATTCGGAAAGGGAGGATAGAGAGGAGAAGCCCAGACGAAGAAGCTCAAGATTTAGCATTAAAAAGAGCGGGGGCGGGGAGAAGGAAGAGAGGGAAGAGAAAGAGAGGGAGCTAGAGGCCCCCGAAAAGAAGGTCCCGCGGCCAAAGCCAAAGGATGCGGACTCTGATCCCTCGGATACCGAGAAGGATGATGAACAGAAGCAAGAGAAGGGAGAGGAAGCATCTGCTCATACAGACAAGATGGAAGAAGATGCAGACGCTGACGCAGACGCAGAGAGCGCCGGAAGCAGTGGGGAAGATACAGACATGAGCACCGATGATGAAGCTCCCACTGAGACTGCAGGGTCCACCGAGGAAGAAGATGTGGCTATGAGTGAGGACGGCAACGACCCGGGTGATTCGAGAAACGCTTCGGATCAGAGAAAAGAGGACAACGAAGAGGGGATGGGGAAAGGTTTGCATCACCTAACCATTCTAAGCCGAGAGCTAAATTGACTAACAACCCATGCAGAAGATGAGGCAGACAATGGAGATGATGGGGGATCATCCACGCTCATCAAGACTGACTCGGGACCCTCCGACGAAGAGGCAAAAAAGCCAAAGCGAGTTAAGGCTCTCACTCTCTCCTCCCAAGCTGAAGAGGTAGAAGGTATATTTCGTGCCGATTCTCATCAACTATTCCCGTCTAACATTTCCTAGCCGTTTCCACACCCAAAACACCAAGCAGCGCAGCCTCCCTCCGCTACAACTTCTCCATCACAAAGACTCCAAAGTCACCTCGCTCACCCCGACTCTTTAAACACGATTTAGCCCCCTCATCTCCCCTGGGCTTTAGCAACTTCGCTAAGAAGAAGAAGACTCTGCTCAAACCCGAGATCGAAAGGGATGCCGGTCTGTGGATGTTGGGGAAGAGCAGTGGTCTTTACCCCAGGCGTAGACGGCAGCTCCCGTTCAACCCAGCCAGTACGATCCATTCTTCTAAATACTGTCGGCCATTGATTTATTTGCTAATTATCCGATAGACGTTTCAAGACATGCATATCGCGATTCCGATTCCGATGATGGAGAAGACATGTATACCCACCATCACCATGGCTTCCAATCATCACGATGGGAGACCGACGAAACGGAGGACGACGACATATACCTGCATCTGGGTTGGTCTTGGGATGGCCGTGGCCGCTATAACAGTTGGATGATGGAGCACGGAGGTCCTCTGCTCGAGTTTTGCGTAAGAAAGCTTGAAGGGTTTAATATGGCTTGGTAATTGATTGGGCTTGGCGTTGTATTTTCGTTTGTTTTCTTCGGTCGGAGCCTATCCTGTTTTTATGGGTTCACGGCATCTAGAGGCCGGGTAGCGTCTCGGCGGTGATAACGATGGATGAGGATGGTGCTACGGGATGGCTGTAGTATGAAGATGGCTGACGGATATAATGCTTCCCCCCCTCTTTTAACTGTATTTCATTTGGCTATTCCTCTTCCTTGGTTGGTGGGTGTTTGTGAATACCGGATTCTTCTGTGCCATAGGAGTTCTGGAGTGGTTAGGTTTGCTTTTCTGTTTGATCAACTAGAATGAATGGCGGGCCATCTCCGGTTGGAACCAAAACTGTTGCATCGCGTCGTGCCCCAATTGGAGAGAATCAATGGATGATTAGTGGCAGCAAATTACAAGTATCACAATCCATTTGCGGAGAATGAGGAGAAAGTTCATCAGTGGGGGTCTGTGTGCGTGGTTCTTCCTGCGACATGAGGGGCAGCGAGTGGAAGGAAGGTCGCGTGTATCATGCGAGTGTACCCTAACGTTATCGTCCTATGCAAAAGGCGGACGCACGCCCCTTTGCCAAAAAAAGCCGACCAACTGCGAGTGACTTCTGGTGGCATGAATTGTTTCCACCTTTAATGGATTGGGTCAGTATATCCGCCGGTGGGTTGTATCCGGGAGGTCACTCTCAGTGACATGTCACGCATAGGAAGGCGCTCCAAGGGTCCGGGTGTTTAGGCTGACCAATATTGATTGGAAGCGATGAGTTGATGCGGCCATCAGCGAATGGGTATCATATCATAGCCGGCACATACCAGTAGGAGCTGATCTCTGCAGCCAGAGTTGCCGAATGCACAGGGCGTTGCAGGATTGGAGCTGCAAGGGAATGGAGTGTGTGTTGCCATGGGAGATATCGGGTCCCATCAATTGTCCTATCAGAGGTCCTGGGTTGGGGCTCTCTTATCGATAACGGAGGGATGGAGAGGAAAAGGTGAAAAGGCATGATGCCGTACCGGTACAGTACTCGTGCAGAGGGTTTGGCATTTGGTCACGGTACTGTACGGTGACGGGGATAGTTGACGTTTGTCGGGACAAAATTTCGATACACCGACACAGGCCGGAATAGGTGTACCGTATTAATCCTTTAAATCCACCATCGGGGATCGGGACTTGGCTGGTGTGCAAGGGGTATGCACAATGGTGCCAAGCCATTGAGTGACTAACAGTGACCCAGAAATTAAAAATATTGCACAGACAGTATCAAACCAAGACAGAACTCGTATTCTAGAAAGTTTATTAGAATGAATGTCCCTTGAGTATACATTTCCTAATATTAGTATTTCTAGTCATAGAACCTAGAACTCAGACACTAGTACTACAAACCAAGTTGAACTGTTCTCGTGAGTCATAAAACAATTTCTTTCATCGTAAAAACTGTAAAGAATAAGAGTCAGACAGCAATACCAAATATGATAAGAGTAATTATAAAGAAAAGGAGTAAATTGAAGGAAGAGAGAGAGCTTCAAGCCATGAAGAGAACTCAAAATACCACCAATTTGAAGTCCAAAAAAGCTATAGAGACCAAAAGTGAAAGCAATTAGCCAGCGTCAATTAAGTGATAAAGATTTAAAACCAATTCAATATCCAGAATAAACATATAGCCAAAACTAAAAACTATGAGTTCTTATCTTTCTTGAGCACCATGAGATTCTATAGTCAAGCCTCAGAGGATTTCGATTATCTATATAGCAGAAAGGTACTGAACTATATCAGGTTTCATAATGAATAATATGCAATTGGGTTAAATGGAAGAAAAAGAAAGAAAAAAATAGAAGAAACTTACTGATAAAGAAAGAGAAGAAGATAATAGGATATAGTCAGTAGGTCCTATGGTCAGAGTTGGAAGAATAGTTATATATGGAATTTATAGAATAGAGAAAGGCAAGAGGAACGGTTAGAAAGAGCTGGTTTCAAATGCAGTCGCAGTTTCTATTTTGTACAATTTATCTGCATATGAACCTAGCTATTTTTCAATTCAGCAATTAGTGGTTCCATGGATTCCTGAATCAGCATAGAATTAGTCTTCGAAGTATCATCAAACAGGTACAAATAATACCAGCAGATTACTGAATACTAGTTATGAATTGGCTTTGATTCAAGCAATATAACTTAGAACTACAGCAAGGATTGTTTTGGGAGGTAGTAAAGGAACATCCTGTTTGTAATGTGTTCACGCCTAGGGCGCTAATCATGCTTCAAGTATAATAGTAACAGGTGGCCTGCTTGCTTTGCAAGAGACGAAAGCTGTATAGACTAAAGGAGGCTTCGAGAGGGTATAATAGGAGATCAAAGAAGTAACTGTTGAACCAAGTATATTAAGAATACTGACAGTCGAAGTCTGTTGTTTCTATTGTGAAAGCAGTGGTATTTAAATACAAGTTCTCACTCATCTCCAGTATGAGCGATAATATAAAATGTACAAAGTATTAAGTGATATGTTTGAAACATAAAAAGTATCAAACGGTACTATCAAATGAAATATAAAACATTCAAAGTATCAAGTGATACCTTTGAAACATAACAAATATCAAATGATACTATAAAACAAAACATAAAACATAACCTAGTAACCGTACCAGTTATACTATTGGTTGGTATGAGCTTTCAAATATATGGAATTTAGATGAAACTCTGATCCTATTTGAGTATCTTGGGGGGAGGACTTATGAGACTATTGGAGTTAAGACTGTTCAGATGAAGGAAACAAGATCTGGTTGGAATAGAAGACAGGCAAGCATGGTACTTTGTATCTTTACTAAGAGTATTCCATAGGGACCTCCAATGATCATCTTTTATGGTATGGGATAGTAGCTTGATAATAAGAAGCTATACTATTATAAGGATATGCAAATAAATACAACTCAATAGGATATATGATTAAAACTATAATGTGTTGGGTGGGGCCCTAGTCACGTAGCGGTACGATAGGAGCAGACAGCTTCTTGATCAACAAGAAGTGAGCACTGCTTCCTAAAGGAGTCTTCAAACGGGGTGTAATAGGAGATCAAAGATGTAACGTATTCGGGCCAGGCCCTAGTCACGTAGTGGTACAATAGGAGCAGATGGCTTTGTGATCAACACGAAGCGAGCGCTGCTTACTAAAGGAGGCTTCGAATGGGGTGTAATAGGAGATCAAAAAAGTAACCGTTCAATCAAGTATATTTAAGAATACTGTCTGTCGAAGTCTGCTGTTTCCATCGTGAGAATCAGCGGTCTTTAAATACAGCATATCGCTTATCTGCAGTCTGAGCGATATTGCAAAACATTGTGTGTATCAACCGATAGTACACGAAACGATACGAGTATCGAATGATACTGTAAAACCAAACATAAAACAATATGTGTATCAACCGATAGCACACGGAACGATACGAGTATGAAACGATACTGTAAAACCAAACATAAAACAATGTGTGTATCAACCGATAGCACACGAAACACTACAAGTATCAAACGATACTGTGAAACCAAACATAAAACAAGGTGTGTATCAACCGATAGCACACGAAACGCTACAAGTATCAAACGATACTGTGAAACCAAATATAAAATCCTAGTAACCCATACCAGTTACACTCCCAAAATAAAAGAACAATTTCACCAAAACACAACAATCCAAGGAAATCCCAATGAACTCCTAACGGCCGGTAGTCCCGCTACTCTCTGGATAGGACTCATCCTCATCTTCATCGCTATTGTGCAGCAATTCCAAGTCGTTCTGCAACATCCACTCCGCACCTTCCAGCCATCTCTCCAAGCACTCCCCACATGACGCTCCGCACACAAAACATCCAGACTCCCAGTAATGTGGCAGGTCCACAAAGTTCTGAACTATCCGGTCCTCCCATTCCTCCGTCTCGACATCGATTCGTCCGCAATCCTCGCAGTGATCGATGTAGAAGATCTTCCAGTATGCGTCTTCTGGAATGTTTTCTCGGTAAAGTAGGTACCCCAAAATGAGGTCTTGTCCCTTGATGCTGACTTCTGTGTAGGCCGACATTTTGGGTTTTCTTTCTCGTGTAAGGGTAAGTTTGTAATATGGTGAAGAATTTTGTAAGGGTTTCAAGGTTTGGAGGTTAGGTAGGATGGTCTGTTTTCTTCGATGGTTTAGGGGCTGGTGGGTGGTATTTATGTTTCGGTGGTGACCTCCCTTAGGTGTTGGCCTTGCTTAGATGTTGGCCTCGCTTAGGTCTTCATGGGAAGGGGGTTGCTGCTTAATTTCGGTTTCTTCCGTCTCCATGCAACCATCACATTTTTCTGTGCTCAGGTAGCACCCGCTACCGAAACGGAAAACATCTGACACTGATTCTCCCCACATTCGTCCCGTCGATTCGGTTGTTATTTCTAAGCATTTGTTGCAGATATATATGAATAGTCGGTGTGTAAAGTATCGTCTAGGGATAATATCACGGTTCACCAACAGTCCCATTAGCTGATGGCGCAGTCTCCAAGGTACTTGCTCATAGTTTGACATCGTAAGGCTGTTGGATGGAGTGTTCTTCTCTTTCGTTATTGCCAGTACTCCGCCTCGGCCAGTTGGGCTAGGTATGCCGCTTCATCTTCCATTACCCGATTCTCATCTTCGCTGCTTTCGAAGTCGCTTTCGAAGTGGGCTGACCAGAATCCATCCTGTATCCCTTGGTCTGTGTCTGGGCGCAGATGTTGGATTTCTGGTAGGGTTGGGCTCCATGCCACCGTCACATGGTTTATCGTAGGGGGTAGCTCGTCCTCTGGTTTGTTGTCTTCCCACCATCGATTAACCGCTTCCATCGCGTTTTCCAATCCCTCAAGGGGTTCCCAGCTATTTTCTGTTTCCGGGTACCCTACCCATTTCACTAGGAACTGGTCACGGTCATATCGTCTTCGGTGGTCTCGTATGGTTTCCACTTCCCATTCCGGTTTCTCGTTTACCACGATTGGGGGTGGTTTTGCGTGGCTCCTTGCAGGAAAAGAAATGTCATCGTTCGGACGGTATCTTTTCACGGTGGAAGCATGAAATGTCGCTTCTCGGTTTCTGTACATTCTGCCATCCATCTCGACCGTGTAATTTTGTGTATGCTCATCGTATCCGATTATCTTGAATGGTCCACGCCAGCGTGGTTGCAGTTTCTTGCTCCGTCCTGATTCTGTTGCGAACAAACTTCCATATACTAGTAACAAGTTTCCTTTCCCTATCGGTGTATGGTGTCTGCGTCGTTTTGCTGCCGTTCTCGTGCTTCTAAACCGTGCCATTTTAATCGCATTGAAAGCCGCGTTCCGGATTGCTTGGTGCCTGTTTAGTAATTCGTCGGCTGCCGGTACTGCGGAATTTTTGAAGTTTGCTAGGGGTAGTAGTGGGTAATTCTTTCCGAAAATGGCTTTATATGGTGACATGCCGAGAGTTTCTGACCATCCCGCATTCAGGTACGCTGCTGTCTCTGGTATGGCATCAAACCAATTATTTTGTCTGGCGTTGACTAGATTTCGGAGAGCTGTCTTCAATTCTCGGATTTTCCTTTCGACCTGTCCATTGGTTTCGTGATGGCCTGGTGCCGCCTTGATGTGTTCAATGCCTAACGATCGGCATTGTTGTCTCCACACATGTGATTCGAACCTTGGGTCTGCATCGCTCACTAGCGATGTTGGGTAGCCATGGGGTGTAAATATTTTGTTACGTAGCAGTTCCCAGGTTGCTATTGCTGTTACTTGCTTCGTTGTAGGTATAAGCCACGTGAATCCTGAAAACCTATCCATCGCAACCAGAATCGTATCGTATCCCCATGAGTTGTGGAAGGGTCCTGCAAAGTCAATGGCTATTGATTCGAAGATTTCTGATGGCAGGGCAATTGTTTGAGCCCTTCCTTCTGGCAATTTCGTAGGTTCCTTATTCACCTGGCATGTGTGGCACTGGGCTATATACGCTCTAAAGTCTTTCCGCATTTCAGGCCAAAATAGGTACTCCGTTGCGTATCGTAAGTTTCGTTCGCTACTGTGGTGGCCCTTGTTGTGAATTTCGCTAATAACATATTCCCTTAATGTTGTGTTTCCGTATGCAGGACCTTTCGGGATATACAGGCAGTCTTCTCCGTATCTGGTTTTTGCGTATAGCATTCCGTTTGCAACCTTGTAAGAGGACAAGTCTCCGGTGGAGTCCATACTTTCATTTACCTTCTTCCAAATTGGTTCCTTTCGGTATGCTGCTACCATGTGCGCTCGGAACGTTCCGATCATTTCGTTGACTGTCTGTAAGGTGTCGCGTTCGTCTTCTATTTCGCTTCCTCTGGTTGTCTCAGGTAGGTCGTCCTCTTCGTTGTCTTCTAAGACATCGTAAAGCCCGCGCCGGTATTCTGTCATTGTCGGGGGCATTACCGAGACTATTGTCTCATTGGTAAGGCTTTCCAGCCGTTCCGCTCGCCTAATGGGTGTTGGGCTATCAGGTCCTGGCATTCGGAATGCCTCTATTGTTTCAGTTGTAAGGTTTTCTATCGGTTCTGGTTCCGGCATCTGGAATACCGGGGCCTCCGGGTTTAGCAGTGCCGGAATTGCATACGACCTAGGCGTTGGCTGGGCAAGGGTGGACGGTCCTTCTCCTGCACTCATTGGTCTTTCGCCGGTGGTTTGTTGCCATTCCCAGTCATTGATTTCGGGGGACTCCGGAGGGCTTGGGTCGATCTCCGTACTCGGAGGGCTCGGTCCATCACTGGATGGGTAAGGGGTCGCTTTACCCCGTCGTCTAGGATGGTTGTTCGTAAACTTGATCTCAGTTTGGTGATATGGGCAATGATCCACGTAACAGTGTGAGTAATGAAGGGCGCTATGTTGGAGTTCTTCTGGTGGCGTGCTGCGCAGAGTACATGCGTCACCCCAATCGTTTCCTGCAACAATCGAGCAGGGGCTTTCGGGAGGTACAGGGGCCTCGTTGGGGTACTCAGTATAGGAGTAAGGAGGGGAAGTAGGGGAGTACTCCTGCGTGGGCTCCATTGTGTTTGATTCTTGTTCGTAGACCGTGTTATCTGAGATGTCATCCGATTCCTTCGTATGATCATGGACATAGAGTGGATTCAAGTCTGGTTCTCCCTCATAAATTCGGGAAAGGGCGTCAGCTAAATAGTTCGTGCTTCCTGGTGCGTAGACTATCTTTGCGTCGTATTTTCCCAAGGCACTTAGCCATCTCACCTGCTTCCTGCTAGGGTTTTTGGCCGTTCGCAGGTGTGTTAAGGGTTGGTGGTCTGTAACTATCGTGAAGGGATTTCCCATCAGTACATTGTGGAACCGATTAAGCGCTTCCACTATCGCTAAGGCCTCTTTATCGGTGGTCCCATAATTCATCTGAGCGTTGGTGAATTTTCTGCTGTGTAGCGCGGCTGGTCGTGCCGTCTCATAAGTGGGTCCTTGTCCCACCCATGCTCCAACTCCTAAATCTGAGGTGTCTGTAACTAGCCAAATTGGTTCCTTCTCTCGTATATCTATTGGTCGCATGACTTGGTGGTCGAGTATCCGTTTCCGGACCATCTCGAATGCGGTCTGGTGGGTTGTTGTCCATACGAATTCGGCGTTTCCCGTTAAGTCGGTTAGTGGTGCCGTCAATGTAGCGTGGTGTGGAAGGAATTGGGCCACATAGTTTACTATTCCTAGGAATCGTTGCAATTCCTTCTTGTTTTTTGGCGTTTCCCATTCTGCAATGGACGATATTTTCTGAGGGGAAGCATGGATTCCCTCGTTGTCCACTATGTGTCCTAATACTTCCAGCTTATCTGCAAATAGTACTGATTTCTTTTTGCTCGCAAAGAATTTTGCCTTCCTGAGTCGCTCACATACTTGGCGTATGTGTTTCTCGTGTTCTTCTGATGTGTCTGAAAATATGAGGATATCATCAATGTATACCCATACAAAATGATGTAAATATTCGCTTAGGAGATCTTCCATTATTCGCATAAATGTTGCTGGTGCATTCATGTCTCCTTGGAGCATGACTTTGCTCACAAAGCCTCCGAATGGTGTTTTGAATGAATTGAACTTAACACTGTCCTTCTCCACGCGTGTTTGGAAGTATGCATCGCTTAGGTCGATCTTACTCCTGAATTTTGCTCGCCCTATCCTGTTAAGGATCTGCTGTTGGTTTGGAATTGAAGGACTATCCATGACCGTGTTATCATTCCTTACTTTCAAATCCACTAGGGGGCGGATCCTTCCGTCTGATTTGGGTTGTACAAACATGGGTGCCGCTCCGGGAACTTCCTGTCGTACAATTACTCCACTTCGTAATTTCTCGTTTATCCAGTTCATGAGTTTTTCCTTGTAGGCTTCTGGGATCGAGTATGTTGGTTGGTTTCGTAGGTCGGTTGGATCCTTTAGTCGAATGTGGTGGTTAATCTTACGCACTGGGGGTAGCGTTTCAGGGACCTTGTCCGGGAATACATCCCTGTATTCTTCCATCAATGTTTTTGAGGTGGCGTCTGACACAGCGGCTCGGATTTCCCCGCTTGTTGGTTTGCATAGCACTCGTAACCTGTCATCTGGGAATTCCACTGCTGTGTCCCCACACCTGATCAGAGCATTATGTCTTTTCAGGAAGGGCATTCCAATCAGGGCATCGTATTTCGCCAAGTTCCCTACCAACATCTGCTGATTTGTCCATTTCTTTTTTCCGATTCCTACGGTCAGTCCACATTTTTTGTGGCTTGAGGAGCGGGATCCTTTCATAGCCATGTTGACTGTTGTTGGTTGGGGCAGTGGTTCCGTTGGGATTCCATGGGTGGAGATAAAGGTGGCGCTAATTATGTCGCAGCCGATCGTTCCCGTGTCAAATAGTACCTTTGCTGGGTGGCCTTCTATGTGAATTGTTCCTTCCAGAGCGTCACGGGGTTTGATTGCCAGCGTCGGTTGTGTTCGTAGGCTTTCCATTTCAACCGAGTTAATTTCCACTTCGTCGTATTCAGTTGCTTCCATGTGATTCGTGCTTGTCTCTCGCTTAGCGGCCTTTCCTTTTCCCTTTTTCGAATAGCAATCCTTTGCGTAGTGCCCCTTTTTCCCGCATTCGTAACACGTGCCTTCCTCGCGTCGTTTCTGTTTCTTGTCTTTCTTGTCCTTGCGGTATGGTTTATCCTTCTTCGTATTGTCCCGCGATGATGCTTCCCGCGATGATGATCCTTTGCTATACCTTTGCTGTGGCACATGGGTTCGGTAAACTCCTGTTTCATACAGGATAGCATCCTTCCGTTCGGCCCGCTTTACTATCTTGTCAAAGGAATCATCATCCTCCTCCATGGGTTCTACCTCCTGACGTAGTCTGGGATGCATTGCTTCATACAATCTTTGTTTCAGCGTATACTGAGACACTGTTCCGGTAGGCAATCGTCCATGATACATTAAGAGATCCGTTGCGACCAGCGTTATTCTTTCTGTTTTGCCATTTCGTACTTGCTGGATATCCTTGAACCTTTTGTATAGTTCCTCCGTGTTCCGTGAGGATTGGAATCTTTCTCTTAAGTACTTTATCAGGGTTGTTCCTCGGATTTTTTCCCCACTCTGATAGTGGTTCATTGCTTGGTGGTATGCCTCCTCTGCCTTTCCGGTGCAGAAACTTCCAAAGTACGCTCCGCTTCCCTCCGTGGTTTTGTCCACTCCGTGTAGGGTAAGGTATTGTGAAGTGGTTATGACCCACCGGTCAAATACTTCAGGTTTTAGGTCGTCCTTTTCGCCCGAGAACGTCGGTGGCAGTGGGAGTTTGACTTTAGGTCCTGTTCGCCCGGCCCGGCGGATTCACCTTCAGACATATCGTGTTCAGATTCTTCGTTATCCGAGCTGTTGTCTGAGGAGCTATCTGGATCTTCGCTTGGGTTATCGTCCGGTGGCTGCCTTGCTACCGAGTGATCTGATCCTTCTTCTTCGTCCTCTTCCTTCTTAGGTCTCCCGATAGGTATGCTGTCTTTCTTCGGTGGTTGCGCCGGTCCCTTTCCTTTACTGGGGCTGGTGGGAAATAGCCCAGGAAGGGTGGTTGCTGCCTTCACTAATTCGTCAGTCGACTCACTGAAGGTCTGCTTGGCCAAGTCTCGCGCAAGTTGTCGTTCCGCTTCGTCGATCGCAAAATCGCTCTTTGGCCCTATCCGTTTCTTAGGTTGCCTTTTCTTGGTAAGGCCTTCTCGTGGGACCTGCTTCCTACTTCAAGTCTCTAATGACTCAATCGTGTCGCTTTGGCAGAGCCGAACTTCTCGTAGTTCTGCTGCTCCCCAATGCTAGCTTTGCTTATTGGACTTTTCGCAGGTTGATCAGACCAGGTCCCTGCAGGTTTCTTAACCACTTGCTGAGATTAAAAAAATGTAACGTGTTCGGGCCAGGCCCTAGTCACGTAGCGGTACGATAGGAGCAGATGGCTTTGTGATCAACACGAAGCGAGCGCTGCTTACTAAACGAGGCTTCGAACAGCGTGTAATAGGAGATCATAAAAGTAACCATTCAACCAAGTATATTTAAGAATACTGTCTGTCGAAGTCTGCTGTTTCCATCGCGGGAATCAGCTGTCTTTATATACAGCATATCGCTTATCTTCAGTATGAGCGATATTGCAAAACATTGTATGTATCAACCGATAGCACATGAAATGATACGAGTATCAAATGATACTGTAAAACCAAACATAAAACAATATGTGTATCAACCGATAGCACACGAAACGATACAAGTATCAAATCCTACTGTGAAACCAAATATAAAACAATGTGTGTATCAACCGATAGCACACAAAACAATACCAGTATCAATTGATACTGTGAAACCAAACATAAAACAACCTAGTACCTGTACCGGTTACAAAAACATTATTCAAACGATATATTACAAACTATTTAATACCAGTACTTGGCAGTCAACTTACTCTTTTTGTGATAGATTTACTGGGTTTCCACAAGGCACTGGAAATTCTTGATCTTCTTTTAAAATACAGTATTATCTTATCCTTCATCCCTGCTGGATGCATTAGCCTTGTTTAATCCTTAGATGTTTCCATCAACGAACCATTCCAGGAACTTATCCAGGACTTTACAGATGTGGAGATTTTCCAACTAAAGTCTATGGAGGAATTTGAGAAGTGGACAATTTGTGACCACCACATTATAACTATTCATTGTGTTGGCAAGGCTTTTTCCCAATTTCATTCTACCAAGTCAGATCTCATTTGTTGTTCATTTTGCAAAGTTGGTTTATTTCTACCTATTAATGGAAGTTCAGATAATGAGATAGATATTAAGGGATTTCTAGGTTTGGAGATTAGGGATTGGAAATATGATTTGGAATCACTAGATGAGAGGGCTGATATGGCTGAGGAGGGAGATCAGGTATTAGAATTTGTGTCTACGGAATTGGATGAAGACTAGATGTCTGAATGGCGCAATCTCGGCATCATGGTTTGTCACTCGATTGCTTCAATTTGCTTGGCTCAATCTCGCTTATCCCCTTGCGCAATGGGTAAGCCCCGATTCCCGATGGTGGATTTAAAGGATTAATACGGTATTGTGAAGAGGATTTTATTGGTGATGTTTGTGCTCGGGTATGATAAGTTAATGGTGTGCCATTGGAATCGGATTGACATCCCTGTCGGTATCGGTACCCTACCATGACTAAAGGCCTGCCCCTTGGGCCGGATAGCAGAGGTGGCGGGGTCCAAGTCTTAGAGCCGCATCTGCTCAAACAACCCTTGCAAATCCCCCCCCCCCACCTGCCATCGACTACACCTCCTTATTCAACATGTCAACACCAGCCCCTTTAACTGGAGGTGCTCCTACCGAGACTTTTACCGCATTTCCACCCATAGCTTCTCCCCCCGGGCCTTCTCCTCCACCCTCATCCACCAATCCAGCATATGCTACTAATACGGATGACAGGCCAACTCTAGCCAACGATGCTGTTCTCAAACCTTCGGACCCAATACCTTCGACCTGGAGCTCCCGTGCTGTTTCCGGGCCTGAGTTCAACACCTTGCATCATACCCCGATCAAAATCTCCTCCTTGATGGATGGCATGGCAAACATAGGCTTTCAGGGCAGCGAGCTTGCTCGAGCAGTGGAGGTAGTCGAAACTATGCGCACTTATACCTCCCCGGAGGGCCGCAGGGCCACAATTTTTCTCGGTTACACTTCAAACCTAATTTCTTCCGGTCTTAGGTCCACCCTCCGCTACCTTGTCGAGCACAAGCATGTCTCGGCGATCGTTACCACGGCCGGCGGTGTCGAAGAGGACTTGATCAAGTGTCTCGCACCAACATATCTTGCCTCATTCAGCCTACCAGGGAAAGACTTGCGCGCAAAGGGTCTCAATAGGATTGGCAATCTTGTTGTTCCCAATAACAATTACTGTCTCTTTGAAGACTGGATCATTCCTATTTTTGACCAAATGCTGCACGAGCAGGAGGCATCGAATGGTGAACTAATTTGGACGCCTAGTAAAGTCATTCGCAGACTGGGGAAGGAAATCAACCACCCAGAGTCGGTGTACTATTGGGCCTACAAAAACGACATTCCGGTATTTTGCCCTGCGCTTACGGACGGCAGCATCGGTGACATGTTATTCTTTCACACATACAGGTCCTCGCCAAAACAACTAGTGTGCGATATCGTAGGAGATATCAGGGAGGTTAATTCAATCAGTATGCGAGCTGAAAAGGTCGGGGCTATCATTCTTGGGGGCGGTATCGTAAAACATCACATCGCGAATGCGTGCCTAATGAGGAACGGAGCTGAGTGGGCTGTCTTCGTGAATACGGCCAGCGAGTTTGATGGATCCGATGCGGGGGCGAGGCCAGATGAGGCGGTTAGTTGGGGCAAGATAAAGGTTGATGGAGAGAGTGTTAAGGTAAGGCCCCGTGGCCCTTCATTACGCGGTCGGAGGCTGATATGAATAGGTTTATGCTGATGCTACGATCGTCTTTCCCCTGATTGTGGCGGCAACGTTTGCTAAGGATGGTATCGCTGAGAAGCGGCAGGAGAAGAGGTAGAAGGATTGCCTGGGAAAATGATCCTTCAGAAGTTTGTGTTGGGTCTACTAGGGCTTGAACTGGGTGCTCTCGTTTTTAATGATATCGCTGGGCCAGAAGCGGCTTTTACCATGACCTTCTTCTTCGTTAACTTTGTGTGAGTGAGGGCTATTCCACTAGGGCGAGGGGGTGCCGGGGGGTCGTGCTTGCGGTGAGGTTTAATATCGTAGGCACTCTGGGTGGAAAAATGATTAAGCCTTGGCGCGAAAGCTGATCAATACGTATAACCTGTCATCTCTTGTCACTCGAATATTTAGTTTAATTCACCGTGTAGACTAGCCTATTCTGAATACCTCAAGTCTATTGCTGTATGATATCTGCTCTGCTCTCCTGTTATTCCTGTGCTCACACTGGACTTAGCTATGCTTTCCGCCGTCTTTATCCCCGTTGATCAATCTCTACAAGCCTGAATACTTGGCCCGTACCTGGGCGAGGTCTTACACGACGGTGGCAATTTCATGGGTATGCTTGCCAGAAGAGGAGCCAGCTCGAGTTAGGGGCTCAACTCGCGGCTGGTAACATATTAATGCTGAATTCATGGCGATGGATGACCTAGCGATACATCATACGGGGTGCTCGTGGCTGAAGTCATTGGTATGAATTAAAGCGAGATGGCGGTGCACACGCACTTGAGGCGCAATTCTTCCTGGCGATATTGCCGTAGCCGTACAAAAATTGGGATTAGAACCGATTCGTACCATACACGGCACGAATAGCAGCACATCCCAAGGCTTCTCGGGCTGGGCGGATATCCCCTATAATGCTATTTTCATGTTTGATTGTAATATTATGATTGAGGAATGCGAGACTGGTTGCCGAAATAGACGCCGAACCCATCATTCAAGAGGGCGTCAATACAAAGAATCATGATGCCAGCCAACCCCCCCTTTGATACTATCCTACAAACTAATGCAAACCCTGTTAATCAAAGTCAGCAACAAGTGTCCAATTCCCGCCATCCTCCCTAAACTCCGCCCCTTGATCAAAGAAGCCATGCTGGTTCCAAATGGCCATTGCAGACTTATCGTAGGGCCCATGGGTGTTTCCACCGTCCCGCCCATCTGTCCATCTAAACTCCCATCTCTTCTCCGCAGTGTCCTCCGTAACCAGTGCTCTCAGCTCGACCCAATCTTCTCCCGTTTCGCGACAGTATTGTCGGATCAGTGACTCGCGGGACTCATCGTAGATCTCTGGTTGTCCGCGTGTTAATAGACGATCGGCTGCACCGGTGATCCGTTCGACGCTTTCTTTCCGGCGGGCTTCGATTGGGTCGATGCCATCTTTTCCTTTGTCAACCTCCATTTCTTCCGAGTTCGCGGCCGCCTTCTTCTTTTGACGCCATGAGTTCTTGTTGGCTTGCTTCTTTCTCCTTTTGTCCGCCGTGCCGAGGCGTGCAAGTGCTTCGAGGATCGTCTCGCCTTTTTCCAGACAGGGAATTAGATCTGCGAGGACCTGGCTTGTAGGCATTGCGTCCTCCTCCTTCATCCTCTCCCGTTTCTCGGCCTCCCGCTTTTCCATTGCTTCCTTCGCCCTCCGCATATCCTTCCTGCTCACGCCTTCTAGCCAGCTGTCATGCACCGCATCCTTTTCTGCAGCCTTTCGAATAAAGTTCCCTGCTTCGTCGAATCGGCCTTCGTCCATTTCATTCTGCATGTTGAAGGCATCAATTTTGGGAGCGCCCTTTTTCTTCCCGCCAGCTCCAACCTCGGGATCGATCTCCTGCTCGTCCTGTTCATCGCTGTCATCCTCGCCCTCACCCCGACCTTTATCCTCATCGATAATGTCGACAAACTCCCGCTTGCTCGCGAAATCCTGCCCATCAATTTCCTCCAGATCCATAAACTTAACATCCTTCCTCCGGCCTTTCTCGCCCTCCTTGTTATCGTGGTCTTCCCCATCGCTCTTAAAATCCGCAAACATGTCGTCACCTTCGTCCCCTTTGTCTTCCATCTTGTCCGTTTTCTCCTCGTCTTTCCGCCATGTCTTGTGTGTGGCATCGAAGCCTTCTTCCGATGAATCGCTCTCGTAGCCTTCGATGTCAACCTTGTTGCGGTTCGATCTGCGCTTGCCGATGGCGCCTTCGTCGACTTCTAGGAAGACGTCAGTCTCGTCTGGGGCGTCGGGGGCTAGCTCGTTTGGGTTTCGGACGTCGAATTTAGGGCGTTTGCTGTCTGGGAGACCGGCACCTGAGCGTACGGCGGCGTCGATGGCGGAGGGGCGTTTGGGCTTTGGGCGGGAGGAGGACATGCCGTCTGAAGTTTGGGGGATGGTCGGTGTCTGGTGCCATGAACTGGGTTACACATCTGGGTGGAGGCGGTTACCCGGGTTTTGTGGGGATGCAATCCCAGTATCATACCGGTATCCAACCTACTAATTAGGGTATGGGCTTGGGCGATCGCATAGTTAGGGATTTGAACTATCGACTCTTCCTGCTTGTTTGAGTATCATAATTCAAGCCAAATACATTCTTCTATTTCCTATGGGGGTAGTGGGCAGGAAGTTCAGCGCCCAGAGTCCCTTGCTGTCCGATTATTCGCGTCCATAAGTTACCCGAGGAGCTCGGTGGGGAGTCGCGTGTGCTCGGGTCAAGTAGTTGATCTATTTTCAACTCTTGAGCTTTGATACAGAGAGTTAAACGACACTGTATTCGGATTTCGAATCCATTGGTCATGCAGACAGCTGGGGAGATGCACTCAATGAGGGCGGATTGAATGATAACTGCTGGTAGATGTAAGAGCTTGAGAGGCGGTTGGACTGGGAAATGCTCTCCTGGCATATCATACCCGTACTCATACTCTCGCTCCAATTAAAGATTGGGACACGGTGACAGCTTGTTGTTGCTCGCTATGGGAATCACGTTTTTGTTAGGACTTTGGTTTGCCGCAGGGGAGGTTATTACGGTAGCCGGCAGTGATTAGTTGTCACTGCATCCTGATCCTTAATTTGTGCCGTACAGTACTGTACTGTACCCGAGTGTCCAGAGGGGAGAGGGCGGTGTCTCATATCCGAGGCCGGCACCAGCAATGACTACTCGTAGGCGCATGCCACGCTGTGTGTTCGGGAGTGGAGCAGGATGTTCACGTTGACGTTGGTCGGTGTTGCCGAGTTAGGGAGAAGAATGGTCACTCTGCTGTGATGGGGAGGGATTGCTTGCTCGGGACGATATCAATATAATTACTGTTCTGATACAACTTTGGAGTCTGGAGCTATAAATTCTTGGGTCTATGTTCACACTCACGTCCTTTCACCTCTACCTGACTTGGGGTCGAGCCGCAGCGGAACGGCGCCGCCCCACAGAGACATTGAGCGTCCGCCTCCACGGCGGATCAACAGCTTGAGGGAGATCGGTACCCCCATTCCCTCCAATGCGTCTCCTTGGGCAGCATAATTTACTCTAGCTGGCCATTCCTGTGCCGGCGCAGCTTCCGCCGGCGCTGCTGGGCCTCGTTTCTCTCCACCATCATCCAAACGGCACCTGGCATCTCCTCGCTCCCCCTTCGCGCGTCCGCATTCCGGCGTGGGCGCTGTAACCTCCCCTGCCTGTGGCACAGGAAAGTCACTCCGACCGCTTTTCAGGGAGGCCACTATTGCCACAGGCGTGAAAATGGGCCAAGCTTGGCACCCCAGATTTCGGCCACCCCCGTGCTGCGAAGCCGACCCCATGAACTCAATCCTTCCACCACAATACCGGTAGATGTGCAAAATCGCATTTAATAGAGACTTTGCCATCGATATATCCGGGGTCTTTTTAAATATCTTGGCATGCATATGCCAAGCCTTAGAGCATCCAGATCTTGATTTGACTTCCGGGTATCAGCAAATCTGTGTAATTTGACCTCTACTATTTGAATCCTTTAAAACTCAATGAAGACTATTCTATTTTGAAAGATTCTTTGCTCTCTTGAACTGCAGATACTTCAAAAGGAGTGACCTTGACATTGCTTTATTCAACTTTGAGTTAGGCCTTGTAGAGCTAAGGATTTATTAGCATGTATCAATACATACAAACATTGAATGGTAAGGAAGGGAGAGAGCAGAAGGACTGATTAATTTGGAGGAACTGGAGCTGCAAGGATAGAGGACATACTTTAGGTAGTATATTTGAATTTGCTTCTTAATTAACTGTACATAAAAAGCAGTTGATAAAAATGAAATAGGTTTTCAAAAGAAGAAATAGAGAACTTAGCAAATTGTCTCAATATTTTACTAAAAATATAGGGAGAAAATGGTATTTTGGAGCCTGATGGTATAGTATTATGGATTGTACTTGTAAGACTTGCATGGTCTTATTAGTTAACCAAGATTTATGTACAATTTAGTTGGAAACCAGAGTGGGTTTTATGTATTACCAACGCTCTTTTAAGATTTATCTATGAATGGTGAAAGTATTTACTATTATTTGATACAGAGAAAATAACTCCTCAATACCTCACAGCCTATATGATTGTAATTAAAGAAAAGAATACATTTTTAAAGAACTGTTGGAGCTGTATTAATAGGACTTTATAAGCAATTGCAAGGCCAATGTATGGCCAAGAGTCTATTTATAATAGGTGGAAGAGAATGCATTGTTTGAAGTATCAAACAGTCATTGTACCAAATAGATTTATTGACTATTTATATAGACTGATGGAAGGTGGAATCTATAATTCAACTGTATAGAGACAGAGTCGATGTTAGGTGGTAGCTGACTCTAAGACCACATGAGTCTGGACTAAGTCCCTATATATGACAAAGTGATTGCCAGTGTAATGATGCAGCATACAGGAGCTATGGCAGCCGGAACCTACACCCATACAGGTAGCCAGGAGGTGAACTGGTAGGAACTAGCAGTCAAGTAAGTACTTGACCTATGGAGACCGGATGGCCTGGGCTCTGAGATGGACAGAATTAGCTGGCCAGGTACTTACTTGTGCCAAGGTTGCAGCGCTAGGGTGCTGCAACCCGGGAAATTTCGCTGGCTCAGATTTCAGTAGCACTTACCCTGAGTGCCCGACAGCTCAATGCAACTTTGCAGCTCAATGCAACTTTGCAGCTCAATGCAACTTTGAGGCTCAATGCAACTTTGCAGCTCAGTGCAATGTTGCAGGTCACTGCAACTCTGTACCTCAATGCAACCTTTGTTATTTAATATGATCTGGCAGCTCTCTCCATATATAGATTAAGGATTAATATTGTTTGTAGTTAAAAATAGGCACATAGTTTAATATAAGCATCATAGCTGATTTATCATTAGTAAAATTTTAATATACATTTATTTTTTTCAACCTAACTTGCTGTTTAATACCTGCAACAATCATTTTAGATATCCTCTTTTTATGTTTATGTATAGCATGTTTTTGTTTAACATATTGCTTCATTTGATCCAGTAGTGGCTTACGCTCAGCCCATTGAGCTCTCTCCCATGCATTTTAAGCTCGTTGTAGTTGCTGTACAGCTTTTTCAACTTCAGCAGACTTCTTTTGCTTAACCATTTTACGTGCTTCGGATGCATAAAGTACACCACCCTTCTGTACCTGTCTATGATGTTGGGACCTGTGTCTCGTATTCCTTGCTTCTTCAACAGCCCAAGTATGCTCTAAGTCTTCCATAGCTAAAGCCCCAGTTTGTGCTTATACTAATGCCCCCTGTAGCATAGTATTGAGCTTGTATTGAAAACTGGGTGATAGATCTCTTGCTTCACGTTGTAATTCTTCTCCTTGACGTTTAAGGCTTATGATCGTAAGAGGAATGGTAGGTGTTGATTCAGGTCCTTGAGAAAGTTGTTCAGGTAAAAGAACACTGGTGACCGCCTCATGTAACTTTGGGATAACAACATTGCGGTTGTATGGAATTAATCCTGTAGCCCGAAATGCGGACAGGATAGTAGACCGTTTAAAGGTTTGCTGACATATACTATCAATTTTCTCTAAGAGTTCACACTTGTCAAAGTTACTACAGCCAGTGCGAGTTGCTTCCACAACCACTGCGCAGTGGTAGTGCTTATATGGCTAAAAAACAACTATATCTAGAGGTTGTAGGAGATGACTTGTATGTGGTAAAGGGCAAAAAACAATGATTTTGTACTGGTTGCAATAGGCGAGGAATTCTTTTGTACAATGTGACCCAAAACTATCAAGGATCAAGAGTCGATAATTCCCTATCTGTTGGTGTGCCGAGAACTTTTCAAAGTGCAAAACCCAGTTCATTATTAAACTATCATTGTTATTACTAGTTTCTGAAGTTCCAATAAGGTACTTATCTGGTATTGATGTTGCAGTATATCAGTGCTCTTGGTGAATGATTCTAGGAACAATTATCATGGGAGGCAAGACTTGTCCATTACCACTAATCGTCTCACACACACTGACCGATTTCAGATTTGTTGTGCTTCCTGAGTATGATTGATGATTTGGATCACAGGTAATTATCCATTGGTCCGGCCAATTCCAATTCGAAATCCGGTTTCATTAAAGTTGAATTGATCTGCGGGTTGAATTTGGTACTCATCGCAGATACTTTGATATCTTTCGAACCAATTATAGATAGAATCAGGCTCATATGCCTGCTTCCAGTCTGTGTCAAGCGTTGGTTGTTTCCGAATCAGGTACTGAGAATGTCGGTCAAGAAATTGGCGTGTCCAATGCTCACTTACAACTGATAGAGCTAAAGGACCAATATGTACATTTTTGAGAATTGTGTTTGGACAGCCAGACACTATTTGTAAGTGTGCACTGGTTCCTATTGTATCCAAGTGGTCTAGATACCGACATACAGCAAGTTCCTGATCTGTAGAAAGTTTTCGATGGGCTGCAGTATGATCTTCTTGCAACTGAAGGCCTTGCCAAGGTCGACATAATCATGTAGTAAGAACTTCATACTCGCGGGCGAGGGCAGCAATATTTGGTCTTTTGTTTTCAGAGATTGGAATAGACTCAAGTGCAGCTTGAGTAGGTAATTCAACCTCTTTGTATGGCACTACCTGCTGGTTGGGGAGAATAACCGATGGTGGAGGAGATATAATTGAAAGTGGTTAGAAGAGTATAAGATGTTGATGTGGTTGGCTTAATTTTTATAGTAAGATGATATAGAATGATACAGTTATGTCATGCTACAAAATTGTATTGAGCTACAACATCACATTAAATAACAAAGGTTCCATAGAGGTACAGAGTTGTATTGAGGGACAGAGTTGCATTGAGGCATAGAGTTGCATTGAGGTACAGAGTTGCATTGAGGTACAGAGTTGCATTGAGCCGCAAAGTTGCATTGAGCTGCAAAGTTGCATTGAGCTGTTGGGCATTCAGGGTAAGCGTTAGCGAAAACTGAGCCAGCGAAATTTCAGTGATTGCAGTGCCCTAGCACTGCAACCTTGGCATAAGTAGGTACCTGGGTACACCCAGGAGCGGTCTCGGCATACTTAGTGACCTCTGAAGAGGCAGTTACTCAGCTCAGACGGGTAACTGGAGAAAAGTCAGAGGTGTCCATCTCCGGCACGGGGATAGAGAGAGTAACAGGAAAAAGTTATCTTATCTCCTGGACAAGGTTACCCTACCCTCAGGATCAGGTTACCCTGCCTGAAGTCCTGAGTTACCCTACCTTTCAATACGAAGTCCCACGGGGAGTTCGGGAAAAATGACAGAAATGTTTATCACACGAAGCCATGCATAATACGGGAATCTGGGGTTCCAGGAGATGCTAGTGGACGAGCTATGCAGCTTTGAAGAAGCTGTAAATTAGAGACATTATTCCTATCATACCCCTCCAGCCCGGCCTTAAGGCCCGGACGTCATGGGCAAATGGTTACATAGTCGTGTGTAGTCTAGCAAATTGGAAACTTTGGAGACCTGCTTGCAATACCATATGGGTCGCTGCCGTCTGGGCGACCGTAAGCCATTCACCGGATATATAATGGGGGCAGAGGGTGGAAGGTGAAGGCCCTCCTCCATGTTGTCCACAGTAAAATGGACCAAAACTCACGGGGTTAATAGGTGTTAACTATGGCAGTCCCCAAGGTAGTCCTGGGTGGTGCTAGGGCAACCGGGAGAGTTTTACACCCACCAAGCCCAAAAGTGTCCCCAACGCCATAGGGTCTGAAAGGGAAGTGCAGAGACACAAAAAGCATGATTCCAAGCACAAGTAAGGTAGATCCAAGGTAGTGGTCATTGGTAGCGCCCATTGGATCACTGCCGGAATACCCTATCCTGCGGAAGACACTGGAAGCCCGAGAACCATAAATAGTAGATAGATAAACAACTTACATTAGCTTCCGAGGTCAAGCAGAACTCAACACATATGGAACTGGCATTATAGATAGTCCAGTTTGCCAGGAGTTTTGACCGTTAGCCCTGGCAAGACAGCGATTTGAAGACCTATTCACACCGGCGGGAAAAATAAAAATACACCACAGAACTGATAACGGCAGAAGGAGAACACCGAGTAGAGTGTGGCGACACATGCATGCGTGAAGGGTGTACCAGGAGACGTCTGGGACCACCCTTTGTGGAGAAGGGTGTACTCGAATAGTTGGAGTAAACTGATAGCGGAGTTTCTGGCATAAGATAAAACTACCAGAAAGTCTATGCGTGAACTTTCCTACTCCAACAATCAATCCTCTCGCGACCTTAATTGAGTGAAGTGTTAGGCTTAACGATATTAAGTTTTAGTGTTTACTTCACTCTTACATCTGTGTGAACTTTTGGCGACAAGTTTGAAGCTGTTCAGTATGGTCGCAACCTTGGGATCTATCTTCCTAGGGGTGCCCCCGTTACAGCTAGAGAGGCTCACTTGGGATGTTAAGATACAAGCCTTATGAGAGGTGTATTGTATAATGAATATATTGATAAGATTTCTTCTCCATCACTGATGATGTCTGTATAGTGTGAGAGGCATCTTGATATTTATATTTTGCATCTGGGTGTTCGCGGCATATCTATTCCTTCTACCTTTCTGAGAGGAAACTTTCCAGACCCAGAAAACCTTTACCCCGCTAGACATTGATTTCTTCAAACAGTGGGGAGGGTGTCCTGTCCCTCTCCTTGCAGTGTTCACTCTAATCATAGTCACCCGAACCCACCCTTTCACTGTAGCAAGTGGCAACTGGCGCTATTTCTATATGCAAAGTGATTAGCTCTGCTAATACAGTTATCAATGTAGTCGGATACCTTATCCCTCTGCATTAACCTGCAGGAGGCATGCTTCTGTCCTCTTGTGCCGGTGGCATTTAGGCCTCATTACGTTCAGGGTTAATGTTCCACGCAGTAGGCTATCATGGGACTCTACCTTATCATGCCTCTGGGCAAGGGCGAGGAATCGTCTCTTGGGCGTTGTCCCGTCGTCAGGTTTTTCCTCTGCATTCCACCACTAATGGACTTGAAATGTGGTCTTACTGCCTGCATAGCAGCCGGGGACTCCTATTGAAGTAGGCGACCTCCCCCCGGTTGGTATCCACCGGTTGATCCAGCCTAGGGATCTTTGCATCCGTTTATCTCTACAACTAAGGGCCTGATTTAGTTCGTTCAACTCTGTCTGGATAGTGGCATGGCTTCTCTTGGGGACTCTGTGAGAACCCTGTGGTCAGCGACCTCCGGTTGTAGTGCAAATGAGGGTTTTGTGCCCGCATCTTATTGGTAGAAATTGACTCACTCAGCTAATACTCCGATAGACCCTGAGATCGAATATTTGACCTTTTGCCAATGATCATGTGAGATGCCCATTAAGCTATGCTAGTTCATCTTATGTGTAACACCAGCTCCCCTCTCGAACCGTTGGGCTTCTATCTCAACAATCTAATTCTCTAACAGCATACAAATTAAATTCCTTTAAGAACTCGGTAAGATAGTATGAAAACTCTTAGTGTGTTTACCGAGCTACGCCCACAGAAACTTTTTCTTGTCAACATTCCTCTATATACATGGTTTCTCTGGGTTCTTCTGTGAAAACCATTCCACCAATTCTGCTGCATGCCACAAATCTTCTAGTGGTTCCCAAGTGTTTTTATCCACTGAAAACCTGCGCTACTTCACAAAATACCCAAGTTCATGGATCCTCCTAGTGTGTCTGTGAACCCTGTGAGTACAGGAAATAACCTTACTCTTTATCATCTTTTCAACCTCCTATTCCAAGTCACCATCTATTTCCTGAGCTGCCCAGGGAGGCGGCTCTCAAGCCGGGCGAACCGGCTAGCAATAAGACTCCAACAATAATACATGGAAGATAGGATGGATCTTTCAGTGTTCCTGGAGTTCCAGCTTAAATGCTCACTTGCCCCATGGCTCCAGGATTTTGAATGGCACATACAACTTTAGGCTAAGCTTTTTGGAGTCTCACTTGGTACAAATATTCTGAGCATTTAGCATGACCAAGTCACGTTTGTGAAAGTTTGGTTGTGCCCAGCTTTCCTGCTATGGTACCGGCCCATTGCTTCTCTGGTTGCCTTTAGTGTGGCCATTCCCTGTCCCTGTATTTCCTTCATTCAGTGAGCATACATGGTGGCTCCTGGACTTCAAGCTTCCCACTGCTTCACACACACCGGCTATTGGTGGTATGGATAGTTCGCATAAAAGGGGGTTAGTCCGTGTGCACTCTTAATAGAGTTATTGTTGGCATCTTCCACTAGTGGAAGCAGTTGGTACCAGTCATCCTGATTATAGTTAATGCAGTCGCGGAGATAGCCTTCCAGCACCTGGTTGGTTCTCTCCATTTGCCCCCCTGTCTGAGGATGGCATACCGATGGCATTGTTCGCTTAATGCCTAGGAGTTTGCAGAGGGATTCCCAAGGTTTACCGACGAACTTCTTATCCATGTCTGAGTGTAACGGGGGCACCCCTAGGAAGATGGATCACAAGGTTCCGACCAGACTGAACAACTTCCAATTTATCGCCAAAGGTTTACCCCAATGTGGGAGTAAAGTAAATGGTAAAACTTAATATCGTTATAGCTTGACACTTCACTGAATTAAGGTCTCAAGAGGATTGATTGTTGGGGTAGGAGAGTTCTTGCACCAGGTTTCAGGTAGTTTTATTTTATACCAGAAACTCCACATCAGTTTACTCCAACCATTCGAGCAGACTCTTCTCCGCTAAGGGCAGTCCGACACGTCTCCAGGCTCATCCTTGGGGCATGCTTGTGTCGACACACTCTAGGCGGCGTTTACCTTATGTGGTTATCGATTCTGCGGTGCATTGCCATTTCGCCCGCCAGAGTGAAAACCTCTGCGCATCGGAGTCATGCCAGTGGCTAACACTCAAGACGCCGCATGGACTAGACTATCTATGACACCCTTCCCCTGTGCATTGATCTCTACTTGGCCCCGGAAGCTACCGTGAGTGGTTTATCTATCTACTATTTACAGTTCTCGGACTTCCGGTGTCTACCATAGAATACGTTGATCCAAGAGAGGTCCAATGGGCGCTACCCTTGACGACTACCTCGGATCCACCTTACATGCAGTAGGAATCATGCTTTTAGTGTCTCTGCACTTCCCGTTCAGGGCCTATGGCGTTGGGGACACCTGCGGGCTTGGTTGGTGTAAAACCCTCGCGGCCGCCCCGGCACCACCTGGGACTACCTTGGGGACCCCCACAGTTGACTTCTGTTAACTCCGCTGGTTTTGGTCCCTTTTACTATGAACAACTTGGAGGAGGTGCTCCACCTTCAAGACTATGCCCTCCTGTATATCCTACGAACAGCTTATGGTCCACCAGACAGCACTGACGTACGTGGTGTTGCAAGCAGATCTGCACAGATTCCGCTTTGCTAGACCGCACACAACTATGCAACCGCTTTCCTATGACGTCTGGGCCTCAAGGCAGGGCCGCAGGGGTATGATAGAAATAATGTCTCCAGTTTACAGGTTCTTCGGAGCTGTGTAGCTCGCCCAATAGCATCTCCCGGAACCCCAGATTCCAATACTATGCTTGGCTTGGCGTGACCAACATTCTGGTCAAATTTTCCAAACTCCACAAGGGACTTCGTACTGAAAGGTAGGGTAACCCAGGATTTTCAACCGGGTAACCTGAGCCTCATGGCAGGGTCATCTTGTCCAATGGACAAGATGACTTTTCCCAGTTACCCTATCTATTGTGTTACCGGAGATAGACGCTTCTGACCTTTTCCCGTTACCCTGTTCAACCAAGTAACTGCCCCTTCAGAGGTCCCTAAGCATACTGACACCACTCCTGGTTGTGCCCAGGTACCTACGTATCTGGGCAGCTGATTCTGTTTATCTTGCAGCCCAGGCCATTGGGTCTCCATAGGTCAAGTATTAACTTGTGAGCCGATTCCAGCCAGTTCGACTCCCCGCTACCTGTATGGGTGAATGTTCCGGCTGCCATAGCTCATCTATACTGGGTTGTTACATCACTCCCGTCTTCTCTACAGTCCAACCTGGACCGTTAGTATGGTCTCTTATTTCCACGGCCTGATTACCCCCAGACACTCTCGTTGCTGCGCTTGGACGGATATCTTTGATGGAAATCCTAAATGGCCTGTTAGCCTGTCTCTTCTAGCATCTCATAGAGCTCCCATGAATTCTCCTCAGCCCCGTAGGCTTCCCATGAAACCAGGTACTAGACAAAGCGCGATGGAAACTTCGCCTTGGCTCCACTGTACTATCCACAGTCCACAACAGGGGCGATAACGTAATTTGGCTCATAGTCCACAAGCTCTGGGACCAGGACCTCTTTGATCCTACCTGATCCTGGATTCTCGTGACATGGTCCCAGCAACATGACATTACAAACTGGGTAGATGCTCCCCCTGGTGGGCAGCTGGAGTTCATATGCTTGGGTACCAACCCGACATTTGACCACAAAAGGGCCACACATGGGGTGGTCCAGGTTCTCCATAGGACGTTTCGTTCAGATGTTTTTTTAGTTTCCCATCACATGGTATACTTTCTTTGCCCGCCCAGTGGCCACATCCTGCAAGATAACATAGTCCGACGATGTCAACCTTCTCTGGTCATGCAATTTCTATTGCCTTTCCTGTGCCTATTGAATCGCTTCACAAATCTCTTGCAGGGTGCCTTCCCATTCCTTCAACAAGAGCTTACTGCTAGCGTGTATTCCTGGATTATCAGACACAAGATCTGACCAGTTTGTCTGCGGGTTAAACCCATAATTGATCTCAAATAGTGACAACCTGGTGGATTCTGATATCGATGTGTTGTACGCATACGCGGCCATGGGTAGCAGTGGAACCCAATCATCCTGTTGGTGGGAACAGTGACTACATGAGTACTGCTCCAGTGCCTGCTTAACCCTCTCGGTTTGCCTATCAGTCTCAGGGTGGAAGGTAGTCGAGATGATTAGTTTCACTTGGAACCAGTGCATCAGACTCATCCTGGACTTGGATGTGAATCGGCTATCTTGGGTGGAGATGATTGACTCTGGAAGTCCATGAAGGCACCAAACTTCCTTCAGGAATATCACCGCAAGCGCCTTGATCGGTACCTGTGTGGTCAGGGGTATGAAACATGCCATTTTCGAGAATCTGTCCACTATGACCCAGATCTTGGTATACCCTTTGGACTCTGGCAGCCCTACAATGAAGTCCATTGAAATCGCTGTCTACGGTCGTATAGGAACATCAATAGGTTCCCACAGACCGAACTTCTTGTCCCTGATCGACTTATTCCTTTGGCATGCATCACATGCCTGCACATAGTCAGTGATGTGCTCGTCTATCTTAGGCCAGTAGAGGTTAGCCCTAACTCTGCTACTGGTCTTCTAAGTCCTGAAGTGTCCCGTGATTTGGGAGTAATGTTCAGCCTCCATGATTGTCTGCTTCGTATTCAGACACTTGGGAACATACCACCTGTTCTTGTACAGGAGTAAGCCCATTTCCATTGTGAAGTGTCACTCGACATCTTTGGTACCAGCGGCCGTTCCCTTCAGGATTCCTAAGTATTCCTGGTCTTCCTTTATCACTACCCATAGCTGATCCAAAAAGGAAGACTGGAGCCAAAACCCTTGGCAGACCTGTAACACTTGTGGTCGCCAGATATCCCGCTCCCGGGTTCCCACCAACTGTCCTGGGGGAAAAAAGGACTGTGGCGGAAAATCACTCCCCCCTTCAGGGCGGTAGTCCCTCCACCACTACAAAGCATCTGCGTTCTCATTCAGCCGCACTTCTTGGTAAAGTACCTGGAAGTTAAACAGTTGCAGAAACTCTGCCTAGCAGTATTGTCTTTGGTTATGGACGTTGGTACTATTAAAGTACTCCAAATTCTTATGATCTGTATAGATCACCAATTGGTCCGCTACCGAGTGTAGCAGATGATCCCATTCCTTGAATGCCGCCACGATGAGTGTCATTTCCTTGTCATAGACATCGCAATTAATCTCCGCTGGATAAAACCTCCAACTATAGTAGGCCACTGGATCCCATCTCTCATATTCACAGAATTGGGAGAGAACGGCCCCTAATACAAAGTCACTAGCATCGGTTTCCAGCCAGGTTGGCCGTTCAGGGTCAAAATGTGCTCATTTAGGCTTGGACGTAAACGTCTCCTTGAAATGGTTGAAGGCCAGCTCACAAGTAGGTGTCTATTCCCATCGGACATCCTGCTTTGTCAAGTCTGGCAGAGGTTTCGCTATCTTGCTGTAACATTTTATGAACAGACGATAGAGGTTGGTAAAGCCCATAAAGCTTTGAACATCGACGATACATGTCGGAGGTGCCCAATTCCTGCTGCTTTCACCTTCGCCAACAACATAGAGATCCCCATATTGGAGATCTTGTATGTGCGGAATTCAACCTCCTGTTGGTGGAAACTGGACTTCTTCATGCTTATATATAATCTGGCGTTCTGCAATTTCTCCATAACCCATCTTACCATGGCGACATGCTCTTCCATAATTTCGGTGCAGATCAGGATATTATCCATATAAGCAATGACCCCTTCATCTATGAGGTCCCGGAAGACCTTATTTATCATGCTCTGGATAGTTGCTGGGGCGTTACATAACCCAAATGGCATCACCATGTATTCATATAGTCCATATCTGCACTGGAAGGCGGTCTTCCATTCCTGGCCTTCTGCCATCCTCAGAAGGCAGTAGTGGTTCTTTAAGTCCAACTTAGTGAACACAGCGGCTTTTCCTAACCTAGCTCGCAGTTCGTTCATCAAGGGTAGGGGGTACTTACTCTTAACCATAATTTTGTTCAACCCTCTGTAATCTATTACCAACCTTAGTGTACTATCAGGTTTTGGCCCGAAGAGGATAGGGGCTGCTGGTGAGGAACTTGATCGCTGTAGCTTTCCTGTTCACAGCATTTCATTGTGATATTCCCGGACTGCCTTAAGCCCCTTTTCTGATAACGGACGGACAGCCTCAAATGGCCCGTGAGTCCATGGTTGCAACCCGATTGTGTGGTCATCCTTTGAGTGCTCAGGCAGTGCCTCGATCCGTTGTTGACTGAAGATATCCCCATAGGTCTTACACTCAGGAAGTAGCTTAACCATAATGTCGGTACCTTCCTCATCAGAGAATTATACAATTCCCAATAGGTACCCATTACTAGGGTCTTCGGCTAGTAACTCTTCATCAGTCATGAACACTAACCACTCTTGATCTGCCCAGCAGTTAGCCTGGCAGAAATATGAGCGCCAGGTTAGTGATCCTGTCTTCCAATATATGTCAGGGTTATGGTCCTTCAACCAAGACATAGGTAGATACCCATCCACCTTGGTGTCGGGCATATCCGCGAGTTCCAAGTGCATGCCATTATGGTGGTCACCTATCTTCATCTCCAATGACTTGGTGTAGTACAGACCTGACCGAGGAATATGATTACCGCTTGTGTCGCTTATTGGCACATGTACTTTTCACCGTACACAATGTGCCTGGGTCTGCTCAACCTATCAGCTACTCAGCACCGGCCCAGCAGCTCCACTATCGAGGAGCAGGAGCGCCTTAGCCCTTACCTGTCTAGCTCCAATCTTCCAGTCCATCTTCACCCGCAGGTGAATAGACTTGGTCTGACGAGGCAAGTTGTCACACTTCTGCCTCTTCACTTGTCTTAGCAACTTAGTCATCTTGGCTTACTAATTGTGATATCTTGCCTTTCGACACAACAGCGGCTGCAACAGGTTAGTAAATTTCAAGGGATTGGGATTCACTTTATCCATTCACCAGGGTGTTTACAATCACGTCAGCATGATTTCGGGTACACAACCCTCCTCAGGTAAACTTGGAGATAACAGTGTTTATTTTAATCAAGTCTAGCCTGAACCAATTCTACTTGTACTAAACATAAGAATTTTCCCACGGTGGGTAGAGGTCCACTGTTGGACTGGTTCCAGGTAAAGGATCCTTGATTCCCCAATGTTGAGCGTCTCCTTCCGGGAGACCTCGCCCAGCCCCAACGGAAATAATATCCTATGACTTGCCCACCCAGCTAAGGAAACCCTGAAAGAAATGCGTATAACTAGAACCAAGGAAATAACCAGAAACCCAATAAAGGAAAGATAGCCTCTTTCCTGGTACGCGGCCTGCAACATCCACCTGCCTACACCCCTGGGGTGTAGTCAGTACCAGGCTCGTTCATGCAGCAGGTGGTACTTACCCATCCCCGAAACTAACTTCAGGGCTCCTTTCCATCCATCCCTCAGGGGTGTCTGGATACGGGTTAATAACATTACACTTGAAGTAGAATGGGTTCTTACCTATTCCGAGCCGTCAGTATCAACCTCCATGATCTGAGGTGATGCCTGGCGGACTTCAAGTATCTTTAACAAGGAAGTCGGAGGGGGCTCTTCAATGCGCTTCAGTCGCTTGTCCGTTCCTGTAGGCTCGGTTACCAGGGCTGACTGTTTCAACCCTCAAGCCTGTCTGGATGAACTAACGACCGGTGCCGCTGCAGTACACTTTCTCCAGAAGTGACCCATTTGCCCGCACTTGGTGCACTGGTTGTTCTTTCTCCGGCGTTCGGTCAAAGTTGACGGGATTTCTTTATATGCTATTGCATACTCAGAAGTCACAGGCTTCGCCTGTTTCCCCACGTTGAACTTGGTAGGTTTGGCAAACCTCTGCTTCTGTCTGCCTGAATCTTTTTCCTTCTTCTTGAAACTGCCAGATATCGAGGATTCATTCACCTCCTTATCTGTGGGCTGTGACGAGGGGCCGGAGTAGATAACTCGATTACTGAACTGCTTGTTGTCCTCCAGTGTGTGTCCGACCTTCCCGAGGGGATCAAGGTACTCGTTCAGGTTGGTCAGATGTGGCTCCTTAAGTGCCCACGCATTGCGAATCTCTTGCCTGATGCCTGATCAAACCTTGTCTCGCACCTGCACTGGATCTGTATAGCTAAGCTTATACAGGTAATCAATTATCTTATCCAGGTACTCATCGATATGATGTGGCTTCACCAGAAGGTCTCGCCACTCGGGAAGGGATCGATCTTGGTCGCCCTGGTCTCCGCTGAAACCTCTTTCTAGCCGTTCTCAGAACTCTTTCTATGTCCATAAGGGGTTGCTGTCCTTTACAGGGACACCAGTGCGCTTGGTGGCTTTCTTGTTAATGTACCCAGGCAACCCCAGACACCATGCCCGGGCTGAGTCTTCAAGAACGGGGAGCACGAAGTTTACCTTATCCATGTCGGTTAACTTACGATCCTCAAAGGATTTGAATTCGACCTGTACCAAGGTCACGAAGCGCGTGAGTTCCGTAACTTTGTCCTGGAAGAGAGGAATACCATGTAGCTTTTCCGGCCGCTTCTGCCCGTGTCACCCTATTGGCCTTGAACCCAAACCAGTACCTCTCCGGGCTTTCGTAAGCCTCTTGGCCCGGTGATCCCAGAGTCGCTTCTTCTCCTTACTTCAGTCATCATTGTGAGGACCGAGTCAAGGGGTCAAATCAGGTAGAGAATCTCCATTGTCATCATTATCCGAGGTGTCATGGTCAGAGTCCTGTGGATCTCCACCTGCTCCCGCCGTACCACCGCCGCGTAGTGCATTCCCGTCCCTACTACCTCCAGCATTCCCGGTTTGGGATTTCTGGGGTCTATCGTATCTATCAAACCGTTGCTCCTGGCTATCCAGGTTGCCAACCGCCGGGGGGTTAGCCACTGGTGGTCCCGATGCTAGTGGTAGAACAGGGCGTCCCCCAATCTCAGGAGTTGGGTTAGGTGCTGCCTGTGTTATCCCCAGAAATGACTGCAACTTTGGACAACTGGGGGGTTGCATCGGGGGGCTAGTGTGCCTCCATGACCCACAATACACACATCTTGTTCATCCATCTCCATCCTTTTGTCTTCTTCTATGCCTCACTGGAGTCCGTGGTCCCTTCCTCCACCCACAGGGGTGGTAATAAATCCACCCCATTCCAGTTTCTTTGGACTTACAACATGACAGACAGAACTTGTCTTGGCTGTCCGAATCGCCAGTTGTGATGGTGGGGAGACTGGAGGGAAGCCTGGGTTTTGAGGGCGCCGAGGGAATGACCGGTGCCCCAGGAACGGAGGGGGCGGCTGTCCCAGGTCCAGTGATGGGTATTCCCTGTGATGGAGCCATGGATGTTAGCTCTTCCTGGCGTTGTACTCGTTCAAAGAATCTCGGAAATGGCCCGCGCGGTGGCCGGAACCCTGGGGTAGCCGATACTGCTGGTGGAAAGCCTGCGGTGAGAAAGGTATCAGGCGCGGGAAGCGAAACTGGGAGGGGTGTGGGCCTTGGGGAGGCGATGGGGGGTATCCGAGTTGCAACTGGCGGTGTTGCGGGCGGAATAATAGAAGCCTGAGTCAGTCGTGGAGTAGGGTCAGGCGTGTCCAGGGCCGTAATGACCTGCGGCTTGGATGTCCTTTTTTATACTGGACGTCTATCAGTTGGCTTGACTGTATGTCACGATCTGGCTAGAGGAGTGCTAGCCAGGTGATGGCAGCAGGGAAAACGTTTCACATATGATGCCATTTAGACGTCATACAGTTAAGTTATCTTTTCACGCACATGACCTCATTAGCAGGTCATGGGGGCTCGTTTATGTTTAAATTGGTTTTACGCACATGACCTCGTTAGCAGGTTATTGGGCTCATTTATGTTGCTTGCATTTCACATATGACGTACACTTGACATCATGGGAAGAGTCTAGGCTGGCCGGTAAGGCTTACCGGCAAGNAAGTTATCTTTTCACGCACATGACCTCATTAGCAGGTCATGGGGGCTCGTTTATGTTTAAATTGGTTTTACGCACATGACCTCGTTAGCAGGTTATATGGCTTATTTATGTTGATTGCATTTCGCACATGACGTACAGTTGACGTCATGGGAAGAGTCTAGGCTGGCCGGTAAGGCTTACCGGCAAGGAAGACTCATTTATGTTTAGTGCATGACCTCATTAGTAGGTCATGTCGTTGGGTTATTTATTTTGTGTTTGATTTATGTTTCGCACCTGACGTCACTTAGAGGTCATGGGATGTTTTATGTTTGTGCACATGACTCATTGGAGTCATGTGATGGATTTCGCACCTGACCTCGCTTGAGGATCAGGGCAGGGTTAGCGTTGCGGGAAGAGGCCTATATAAAGGCCGGGTTTTGACAGATGGGTTAGCTCTTCACGCAACTATCTACTATTATTTCCTATCTACCACTTTACGATCTTTACAATACCAAAACCTTTACCCTCCAATCTCATCTGCTAGACGGACCTGCTTTAGGGTCAAGAGCCTATCTGCTAGGTGGATCCTGTTTACCAAATCAAAGACCGATACTCTCGGCACTGGTGAGAAATGGATTCTTACCTGAGAATACTAAGATAGGGCCTAGAGACTCGAGGAGCTCTTAGACACAGTGCAGTGCTGTTCGGAAGAACCAACCAAGATCGTTACCTGTAGCGAGTAACACGAGTAGTGGTAAACCGTAACACTGTAGGGCTGCCCGAACGACTACGGGCCATTCTGGGGGGGACCGACAGGGAGCCTGCAGATGCTCTTAAGAAGGAGGAGGTATAGCTGTAGCCGTCACCTTTCTGGCTTTCCAATATCCGTGTACCGATTGGGCTCAGCTACGCCCTCCATTGGTCGTCTCTGGCTCTCATGGTCAATTCTATGCCAAGTTCTTGGGCTTGGTATAGATGAGTGGGAGTGGGGGTGCGGCCTCTAGCATCAGTACACTATTCTCAGGATCAATACTATACCCTCCTCCAAAAGCCTTTTCCAGTGCTGCCATCCGCGTGTTCAATGTACGCTGATCCCTTATTGTCCGCAGGTGTGTCTCCTGCTGCACTTGGATCCATTTCACCAGTGGTATAGTGATTTGTGTGCGGAACACCTGCTGCTGCTGGGTATTCCAGTTCCTCAGTTCCCGCTTCGCTTCCTCCAGCAACTTAGATACTACCTGGATGATGTAAGGTCGACAGACCCACGCGAGAACTTGCTAAAGGGAACTCCTTCTGGTGGGGGAGGGGTCAGGTTGTGGAAAAGGATAGGGTACTTGAAAAATGAAAAAGTGCTGCAGTGTGTGGGTCTCTAATTAGCAGATTAAGACATTCAATGGGCAACTGAATAGGAGCGGGCCCCAAGAGCAGCTGGTGGCTATTCTAGTCAATACCGCGAACATCTGCAAAAACTGACGCAGGAAATGTGGTGGTGGTGTTCTCGTCAAGGTCAATGTGTGAGTCTGAATTAGATTCCATTCTGGTTCGAAGTTCGGTACTAGCCATTGCACTTTCCACCATGGGCTACTTGTTCCAGACAAGGTTACTGGTATTCACGCAAGGTCAGTGCCGAAAATCAGAAACAATTAATCCCAGAAGGAGTTGAGCGAGGAGCTCGCTTAATGATATACTGTAACGGGGGCACCTCGAGGGAGACAGATTCCAAGGTTGCGACACCACGGAACAACTTCAAACGTATCGCCCGAAGTTCACCCTAATGTAGGAGTAAAGTAAACAGTAAAACTTAATATCGTTAAACCCGGTACTTCACTCAATTCAGGTCTCGCGAGGATTGATTGTGGGAGTAGGAGAGTTCTCAGATAGACTTTCATGTAGTTTTATCTTATGCCAGAAACCCCTCTATCAGTTTACTCCAACCATTTCTGCTTACCCTTCTCTGCTAAGGGTGGTCTGACACCTCTCCTGGCACACCCTTCGGGCATGCATCTGTCGACAGACTCTAGTTGGCATTCACCTTATGCGGTTATCGTTTCTGTAGCGCATTGCCATTTTGCCCACCAGAGTGAAAACCTCTGCGCATCAGAGTCTTGCTAGTCGCTAACAGTCAAGACGCTACATGAACTAGACTATCTAGGATACCCTTCCCACATGCATTGATGTCTACTTGGCCCCGCAAGCTACTGTGAGTGGTTTACCTATTCACTATTTAGGGTTCTCGGACTTCCCGTGTCTTCTGTAGGATATAGTGATCTGCGAGGAGTCATATGGGCGCTACCCATGACCACTACCTCGGATCCACCTTACCCATGGCAGGAATCATGCTTTCAGTGTCCCTGCACTTCCCTTTCAGAGCCTATGGCCCTGGGGACATTTTCGGGCTTGGTAGGTGTAACACTCTCCCAGTGGCCACGGCGCCACCCGGTACTACCTTTGGGACCACCATGGTTAACTCCCGTTAATCCCGCCAGTTTTGGTCCATTTTACTCTCAACAACTTGGAGGAGGTGCTCCATCTTCCACCCTATGCCTGCTTATATATTCCACGAACAGCTTCTAGTCCACAAGACAGCAGTGACGTATATGGTGTTGCAAGCAGATCTCTACAGATTCTTCTTTGCTAGACTGCACACAACTATACAACCGTTTGCCCATGATGTCTGGGCCTCATGGTAGGGTCGCAGGGCTACGATAGGAATAATGTCTCCAGTTTACAGCTTCTTCGGAGCTGTGTAGCTCACCCAATAGCATCTCCTGGAACCCTAGATTCCAATATTGTGCATTGCTGCGAGTGACCAAAATTCTGGTCACTTTTTCCGATCTCCTGCCGGGACTTCGTACTGAAAGGCAGGGTAACCCAGGACTTTGGCCAGTGTAACTGGAGCCTCATGGCAGGGTAACCTTGCCCGGTGGAGAAGATAACGTTTTCCTGTTACCCTGTCTATTCTGTCACTGGAGATAGAAGCTTCAGAGCTTTCTCCAGTTTCCCAGCCTAACTGAGTAACTACCCCTGCAGAGGTCCCTAAGTACGCTAACACCACTCCCGGGGGTGTCCAGGTACCTGCGTATCTGGCCAGCCGATTCTGTTGATCTCGGAGCCCAGACCATTGGGCCTCCCTAGGTCAAGTACTAACTTGCCTGCCAATTCCTACCAGTTTGCCTCCTAGCCACCTGTATGGGTGTAGATTCTGGCTACCATAGCTCGTGTATGCTGGGTTGTTACACCGAGATGATCTCCGTCGGTAGCCTATGTAATCACCATACCTCCCAGAAAATGGTCTGGGCTATATCCTTTGCTACTACATCTTCCTGAGCACTATGAAATGGGCCATCTTGGTGAAGAGGTTGACTGCTACTATGATCTGATTGTTCTCTTCTGACCTCACTAGCTGTATTATGAAGTCCCTTGAGATAGACGTTCACGCCGCGTAGGGTATTTCTAATCGCTGTAAAACACCCGTACTTTGGGTCCTGTAGTGCTTTGTTCTGTTGACACTTGTTAAAGGATCGTACGTACCTGCTTATCCATTCCACAAGCCCTTTCCAGTACAACTCCCTTGTTATGATTTCTACTGCGTTTTCCTGGCCAAAATGTCCCGCTACATGGGAGTTATGGCTCCTTTGAGCAACCAGCCTTTGTAGGGCCTCGTCTGTGTGGATGAATAGCTATCCCTTATAGTAAAGAAGGTCATCCACCAATGGCTATTCTGACGGCATCTCCTTTCCCTCCTCTTGAAGCCCCTCTAACTCCTCTCTCCTTATCTTCCAGTCCTGGTCCGCCCTCCCTTTTCCCTCCCCCTGTCTTAACAATTGGGTATCAAACTTTCATGCTATCATTTTAATAACCACTGTATTGGTTAGGATGGTTTCTGAAGTGGTCAGGGCCTTGTGCCTTGCCTGATCGAAATTATTGAAATGTTCATTTAGCCCCCTCTCTTCTCTCAGCTGACTGGCTTCGGTTGGGGTCTCAACCACACTGGTTTCTGTACTTCCGAATCCTTCCTGACCCCTCTCAGTATCACTTAGCTCCATTTCTTCACGCAGCTGCTCATGGTGAACCTTTTCTACTACGAGTTGCGCAACTCGTTCGCTCTTCCCCACGTTGTAGTTCTGGTGTTTCAAATTGAATAGCAACACCTCCAACTCTCCAGGGTAGTCCCTGTCAATAACTCCTACCACTACTATAATCACATGGCTGACGGCAAGGCCACTTCTATGAGCTACTTAGCCACAGGTTCCTGAGGGTAATGCCAAGGTTATTCTGGTGGCTACCATTGCTGGTCCACGAGAAGGTACAATCATTCCTTCCAGGGGGTAGATGTCATGTCCTGCCACTTCGCTGGAGCACCGTGTTGGAATCTGAGCTTCTGGCTGTGATCTCATAGCTCAGATGCATTCCGGCTCTGCTGGTTTTTGACCTGGACCAGGTTCATCCTCTCTTCCTACTATTACAACCATCACTCCGTTACAATGTGCAGAGTTTAAGATTCGCAGTTTCTCAATTTGCGCAGCTCCCCCCGCAGGACATTACTCCCGCCATCTGCGCAATGCTTCCGGCTTTCCACTACTCGACCCTGGTCTGTCCACAATTTTGAAGTTAAAATCTGCTAATTTCTGTGCCCATCTTGTTAGTCTGGCACTCCAAGCTTGTGTCATGAGGAAGTATTGTAGTTTCTGAGCATGGGCAAATACTGCGATGGGTTTCCTTGTCCCTGCAAGATAGTGATGCCTTTCTTGGAATGCTTTGACCATGGCGAGTAACCTTTTATCATGAACATCATAGTTGCCTTCTGCCGAGTTGAGCTTTCTAGAGTGAAATGCTATCAGGTGTAGCTGTTTCTCAATATACTGTGACAGTACACACCCTAGTGTCCAATCATTTGGTTCCATTTCCAACACCGTGTTTTAGTCCGAGTGAAAACATGCGAAAATATAGGCCGTTACAAACCGTCCTTTTAGGAACTTGAAAGCCTCCTCTGGCTCCTTTCCCTAGCCGAATCCCTTCGGGTCACCTCTTAATATCTCCATTATGGGTTTACAAGTTTCTGAGAAATTCTTGATAAATGTGCGGTAGAAGTTTGCAAAGCGCATAAAGATTTGTATGCCCTTTATGGACTCAGGTCTCTTCCATTCCATTCTGGCTTTGACCTTTAGATCACTTATAGTGATCCCATTTGTCTTCACTATGTATTTCAGGAATTCCACCCTCTTGGTGTGGAATACTGATTTAGTGATAGACACTGCCTATGGGTATTTCCACAACTCGGCTAATACCTTCTTGACTAGTTTGACGTCGTCTTCCTCACTCTTTGAGTATATTAGGACCTTGTGCATGTATACAACTACTCTTAACACTAGGAACCTTCTTAGAACCCCCTGCATCATGTCTTGAAAGGTAGTGGGCATGTTTACTAGCCCGAATGGCATTACCCGGTACTTGCAATGGCCGTAGCAAGTGTGGAATGTAGTTTTCCACTCGACCTCCTTTTTAATGCATATCTAGTTGTACTCATCCTTGAGGTCCAACTTGAGAAAGATACACGACCCGACTACTTGATCGCTGGGATCACTCATGAGCCGTAGGGCATACTGGTTGGTAATCGTAAACTTATTTATTCCGCGGTAGTTCCGATACAGTCTCAGTTGCCTATCAGGCTTTGGCACAAACAGTACTGATGCACCTGCAGGAGACTGGCTTGGTGTTATCTTTCCTTTTGGCATAATCTTGTCAAGGTACTCGTAGAATGACTGTAGTTCATTTTCTGATAACGGGTATATTGACCCTATATGGGTTTCTTGCCTTCTACCACCTTGATCTCATAAGCTAAGGCATTATGATTTGAGAGCCGTTCTGCTGCCTCAGGGAGGAAGAGATCGGTGTCCTCCTGGTTGGGTTTTGGCAGGGTTTCCATGACCACTGCCTTTGGGTCTTATGGGCCTGCCATTTGGCCCACATACCTCGCTGTGGGGTCCAAGGCCACTGTCTTGTCCTACTCAATGCAGATTCCTTCATCCTCTGGTTCCAGGTGTTGCTTACAGTACTCCGCCTGGAATGTCCATCTGCTTATGTCTTGTATGAATGATACGAGGTATTGGCGATACCACCAATCGAATAGAATCATCAAGTCATGGATCCCCTGGCTCATGACTTCACATATAATTTTTGCGCAATGCCAGTTACCCCCAATCCCAAGGGTGACAGAGGTCGTATAGTATTTTCCTGCATTTTGGGATTGTGGGCCATCAAAACTGGTTATACTAACTGGGTTATCTCGCTGTATTGTTGCTAGGCCCAGTTTCGGAACCAGCTGTTCGCATATAACAAAGATCTGTGAGCCCAAGTCTAATAACATGTGAATCGGTACTTGTCCCCCTTGTATTCTCAGATGGGCCATGCCTTGTGGGCACTTGCAATGTGCAGGTGTTGGGACTTAAGTTTTCTGTTGCTTTGGTTCCCCCATAGAGTTCCCCTGTCTTCGTTTAATGGACATTTTGTTTCTGGGCATTCAATAATCTTGGGTGTTTGTTATTGTGCCTGCACAATTTCAGCTATTCAGGACTCCGTGGACAAACTTGGTCCCTGATATGTGCGTCTCCTTTCTTGCCTTCTTTCCCCTGAATGATGATATTTAATCATACCGGTTCATGCTACAAGTGAATGGGCAAGGGAGCGACCTTTGTAACCTGACCTTAGTTGTTCGACTCCTGATATTGAGTACCATTAAGGCACGCATGCCATCCTGTGTCTTGTCTAGGGACCTGCAGCCTACCCACTCTCCATCGCCGCTGGTGCAATCCTAGTGACTGGGGGGGCCCCTTCAGGCGGTGCTGTCCTATCTGAACTCATTTCCCCTGCATGCCCTTTGGAGGAAGTAGTTGGGGTGCCCAGTGTTGCCTCTCATAACACTCCCCTCTTCTTCCATTTCCGGCATGAACCTTTACTACCCAGGAGGGAATATAAAGTCTTGCCGTTCCACATCCAGGTCCGGAGCCATTCTTGAACGCCCTCCTCCAGAGATGAGTTAACTTTCTCCCTTATACACGGTTTGCTATACCTTTCGCACTTCAGTCCCTGTGCACTCTCGAAAACCAGTCAGTACGGTTCTTTGATACCCTGGAATAAACCGTTGCCCTACCTCAGAACATAGGTCGTGGTTTTTACACAGGGCTCCTGGTTGTCAGATCGATCCCCCTTCTTGATCTGACAACTTCCGCAGTCTAGGTGCTGGTGGCATGTGGGTTTGGTTCACTGCTGGCCTGCAGGCGGTATTCTGAACCTCCATGTTTTGTGGCCTAAATTTCCCTGCTTTCCTTTGCCCTGTCATTGCAACAACGGCTCCCTTCCCACCAGCTCCGCACTTGTGGTGGGTAAGTCCGCACCGCATGTAGCTTTTGTTTTCGCAGTATTTGAGGAACCTGTTTCGGGGTATTACTTTGCAAGCTTTCTTCCAGTCGGTATGCTCAACGCCCTGGACCTTGGTCAGTTTGTTGCCCTGGGCAAACCATGCGGACTTGAAGTTTCCCAGTGCTGTCTCCCTCTGGAACTTGCTAGGTCACCCTTTCTCCATACCTTGCTTCAGCTCCTTTGCCATGTTCTCCAGCTGTCTTAACAACGGTCCCCAAGGTACTGCGGAGCAGGGTGGATTGTCCCATCATGGTCTTTCATGGTCCAGGAAACCCTTCTCCTGGTTGCCAACAGTGCGAAGATATGGCAGCTATTCGGTGTCAGGGTCATACCATTTATGCGATAACCATCTCAATATTGTCTCGGATAGTTGGTCCACGACGATCTTTCTCCCTGCTATTCCTTCTAGCTTGGCCTTGATATTCAAGTTTTCTATCCAGAGAAGATACTTATCGATATACTTCTAATACTTGATTTTTCTCATCTTTCTCAAAGCCTTCAGGTCTTTATTGATTAGTGGGAATCACTCCCTTATTTCATGTTGGAACCGTTCTCCCATTAGCATTTCAGGACGAGCAGCATAGCCTTCGAGCCCTTCCATTCTCTTCCTAGATCAGTTGCTGAAGGGTGTTATATCGGCAACCTTTGTCCTTCCCAGGGTTTATACAATTGTATCTTTAGCCTCTGTCCACAGTATAGGACTTTGGCCAAAGTAGTCCTAGCATGCGTGTAACGAAGTTCTGATGTCCAGGTAGGACTTTGCTTCGTATATGAAAAGAGGAGCAGCAGGCTTCTTCTGATACAACGCGGTCTATCGTGCCAACACCTAGGCCAGCTATGACATCATTTGATGTTCCCCCTCTTCCTTAGCCATCTGCCGCCTTCCCAAGGGCAGTACACCTGGCCGGCAGTAACGGTGGCTCCACTACGATGATAGATCCCAAGGGTGTAACCGCACTGAACAAATTCAAACTTATCACAAACTGGTCATACAATGTAAGAGCCAAGTAAACAGTAAAACTTAGTATCGTTAAGCCTGATGCTTCACTCAATTAAGATCTCCAGAGGATTGATTGTGGGGGTAGGAGAGTTCTCGCATGGACTTTCAGGTAGTTTTATCTTATGCCAGAAACTCCACCACCAGTTTACTCCAACCATTCGAGCACACCTTTCTCCACTAGGGGTGGTCTAACACGTCACCTGGCACCCCCTTTTGGTATCCATATGTGGACACATTCCTATTGGCGTTCACCTTATGTGGTTATCGTCTCTGCGGTGCATTCCCATTTTGCCCGCCGGAGTGAAAACCTCTTTGCATCTGTGTCTTGCCAGTGGCTAACAGTCAAGACACCTGATGACCTGGACCATCTATGACACCCTTCCCATATGCATTGATCTCTACTTGGCTCAGAAAGCTTCCATGAGCGGTTTATCTATCTACTATTGACGAGTTGCGGGCTTCCTGTGTCTTCCGCGAGATACCGTAGTCCAGGAGTGATCCAATGGGCACCACCTATGACGACCACCTCGGATCTACCTTACCTGGGGTAGGAATCATGCTTTTAGTGTCTCTGCACTTCCCGTTCAGAGCCTATGGTGTTGGGGACACTTCCGGGCTTATTAGGTGTAAAACTCTCCCAGTTACCCTGGGACCACCCGGGACTACCTGTGCCACGTGCACGGTTAACACCCCTCAACTCCGCTAGTTTTGGTCCGCTTTACTCTGAAAAACTTGGAGGAGGTACTCCACCTTCCACCATATGCCCCCTTGTATATCTTGCGAACAGCCTAGGGTCTACCGGACGGCCACGACGTATGCGGTGCTGGAGGCAGGTCTCTAGCGATTCTGCTTTGCAAGACTGTGCACAACTACACAACCGTTTGCCTATGAAGTCCACGCCTCAAGGCGGGGCCGGAGCGGTATGATAGGAATAATGTCCCCAATTTACAGCTTCTTCGCAGCTGTGTAGCTCGCCCAATAGCATCCCCCAGAACTCCGGATTCCTGTAATATGCATGGCTTCGCGTGACCAACATTTCAGTCATTGTTCCTGAACTCCTGGAGGGACTTGGCCTTGAAAGGTAGGGTAACTGAGAACTTTGGACAGTGTAACCCGCCCCTCATGGGAGGGCAACCTGAGACTGAGGGTAGGGTAACCTTGTACGGTGGACAAGCGGTCTTTTCCCTGTTACCCTGTCTACTCCATCACCGGAGATAGACACTTCTGACCTTTCCCCAGTTACCTAGCCTAACTGGGTAACTGCCCATTCACAGGTCCCTAAGTCTACTGACACTACACCTGGCTGTGCCCAGGTACCTAAGTATCTGGCCACCTGATTCTGTTCATCTCGGAGTCCGCGCTATCGGGTCACTATAGGTCAAGTACTATCTTGCCTGCCAGTTCCTACCAGTTCACCTCCTGGCTACCTGTATGGATGTAAGTTCTGGCTGCTATAGCTCATGTATGTGGGGTCATTACACTGGCAGTTTGGTACTTCACGGCCGTTTTCCGACCTGATATCTCCCCGGTTCAGGTCACCTGCTCCCCTGGTCATATTGAGAGGTGCGATCCTCCCTCCCGGGCCACTCGGTATGCTCCCTGGTCAGGTGTCCCTTTCTGCTGGCTCCTTTCCTTTGATCTGTTGGGATGTGCCCAACCGTCCTCTCCCAGTTCCTCTATCATGGGTTGATCCCTCCTGATACCAGCCCAAGGCTGTTTGTATCAGAGCAGTCACTTTGCACGATGACTGGGTAAACATCTGGGTCTTGTTTTGCTTCATGTCCCTAGGTGTAACAGGGGCACCCCTAGGAAGATGGATCCCAAGGTTGCGACCGCACCAAACAACTTCAAACTTATTGCCAAAAGTTCACACAGATGTAAGAGTAAAGTAGACGGTAAAACTTAATATCGTTAAGCCTGACGCTTCACTCAATTAAGG
>PYWC01000099.1:283998-365051 GCA_003182015.1 Tuber magnatum | reverse complement strand
TGTATCAACCGATAGCACACGAAACAATACAAGTATCAAACGATACTGTGAAACCAAACATAAAACCCTAGTAACCCGTACCGGTTACAGATTTCTAGGTGCTGGTGTGGAACCTAGCTGTAGCAGTGGAATGTCCCCTCCTGGTCCTGGTGGTGCTGGCGGAAGTAGGTATAGGCTATCTTGGCCTGGCCCCCATGCGCTGATCAGCCTTTACTGCCTCTCTGTGTACAACATATCTCTGTCACAAGAATCCTTGGATCCTTCCTTGATTCTTGGTTGTGCCACCTTGTTTTTGTTGCTTCTAAGTGTAAGGGTTTCGAGGGTCCACTTAATCCCCTGATCAATGAACTATAAGGGAGCAGCTTTATCATGGGAGACTTCACTTAGGATGAGATCAAACTTGATCTTGTACGTGTGTGGGTTTCATTTGAGGTAGGTTTGGGATAGGTGGTGGAGGGGGCTAGATAAGCGGTCTTCCAGGCTTATTTGAGAATGTGGTTATGAGGCTGGGGAGTCTAGAGGTTATCATTACAATCCCAGGTGGTGGCCGACTCTAAGACTACCGGAGTCTAGACTAAGGCCCAATATCTGATGCAGTGATTGCTAGGGAGGCTCACTTGTGATGTTAAGATAGAAGTATTATAAGAGGTGTATAGCATAACGAATATATTGACAAGATTTCTCCTCTGTTGGTGATGATATCTGTACCGTGTGAGAGGAACCTGGATATTTGTATTCTGCATCTGGGTGTTCACGGCCTATCTATTCCTCCTACCTTTCCTAGTGTAAACTTCGTAGACTCTGAAAACCTCTACCCCACTTGACACTGATTTCTTTGAACAGCGGGCAGGGTGTCCCATCTCTCTTCTCGCAGTGTTCACTCTAATTATAATCACTTGAACCCCCTCTCACCATGTCAAGTGGCCACCAGTTCTATCTCTCCATAGGAACTGATCAGCTCCGATGACTAACATATTAATGAAGCCAGATTCCTTATCTGTCTGAGTGAACCCGCAGAAGGCATCCTTCTGTCTTATCGTACCAGTGGCATTTAGGACTCGTTATGCTCAGGGTTAACCTTCCATGCAGCAGGCTATCATGGGACTTTACCTTATCATGTCTCTGGGCCTGGGTGAATGATCGTGTCTTGGGCATCATTCCCATGTCAGGTTTTTCCTCCGTATTCCTGCACCAATGTACTTGAAATTCAGTTGTACTGCCTGCATGGTAGCCGGGGACTCCTATTGAAGTAGCCGACCTCTGCCCAGGTAGCATCCATCCGTTGATGCAGCTAAGAGATCTTTGCATAGCTTTATCTCCACAACCAAGTGACCGATTTAGTTGGTTTGACCCTGTCAGGCTTTTCTAGGAGACTCTGCGAAAGCCCCGCAGTCAGTGACCTTCGGTGGTGGTGGAAATAAGAGTTTTGTGCCCGCGTCGCATTGGTAGAAATTGGCTCACTCTCCACATAGTCTGATAGACCCGGAGGTGGAAGATGTGACCTTTTGGCAATGATCATGTGACATGGCTATTATGCTATGCCAGTTCCTCTGATGTGCAACAGTCGAGTATCAGATATATTCAATCCTCACTCTTATGCTCCTAATAGATAACCATTACAAGTGTATGGAGATCAAGTATAGGCTATTAGTCATTATTTCATATCACCTTTTGGTGGTACAAGTATTACAGCAGAAAAGCAAGACTGTAATAGACCAATGTCTTGTGTTGAAATCATTGTAGAATAGTACCTCAAAGAGGTTTTGCAGCTGTTTACAGCTATGGATTTCATATGAACTCAATATTGTTTAGTTTCTCCTCTTGGGCTACAGTATTCAGTTACAGTTCTTCTATCTAATACTTATATTTGTTTATAAAATTGTTAATTTCCAGAATACTTTACAAAAGAGAATGAACAAGGATTCAATCGCCTAAACCTAACTGACAACTTAGATCTACTCCAATCTCCTAACTTAGGAGAATATTTTCACTTCAAGCAATAATAAAAGAAGATTTATAACTAAGATAGCTTAGATAGCTACAGGATTAGAACTATTTCTGAAATTGTCTATAGTAGCAAATTTTATTATTCCCAGCAGTCTGTAGTAATTCTCCACAATCTCTCATAGTTTCCCACCCCCTCCCACAGTCCCCCAAAGTCCCCCAAAGTCCTGCAAGGTCCCCCAAGGTTTCTCAAAGTCCCTCAAAGTTCCTCGAAGTCCTCCAAAGTCCTCCAAAGTCCTCCAAAGTCCTCCAAAGTTCTCTGAAGTTCTCTGAAGTTCTCTGAAGTCTTCTGAAGGTCTCTGAAGTCCTCTGAAGTCCTCTGAAGTCCTCTGAAGTCCTCCAAAGTCTTCTGAAGTTCATTACAGTTCTATGCAGTTTGTCCACTACAGGTCTATAGTTCTTAGCAGTTTCCTACAGCTCCCTACAGGCCCCCTGCAATCCCTCACAGTTCTGTGTAGTCTTCTATAGTCCTCCGCAGTGTCCTGTAGATCTCTGTAGTCTCCTGTAGGCTTCAACAGTCCACTGTGGTCCCTGGCAGTTTTCTTCAGTTTTGGGTAGTTCTCCATGGTCCCCCAAGCATCTTACTAGTCATATGTTCTTTCTTGGAATTCTCTTCAGTTCCTAGTAGTCCCACACAATTCCCCATAATTTATAGCAGTCTACACGGTCCCTAATACTGCTCTATTATTCAGTGTAGACCCCTTCCAGGTTAGCAAGCCATAAGAATCAGGGCAAAATACTGAAAAGCAGGTAGGATATAAGTGAGTAAGTGAGTAAGTGAGTGAGTAAGTGAGCGAGTGAGTAGGTGAATGAGTAAGCAAGTAAATGAGTGAGAAAGGGAGTAGGCAAGGAGGAAAGTAAGTAAGTGTAAGGACCCAGTATACATGGGCTATAGTAGTCGGAACCTAGACTCATACTGGTAGCCAGGGGGTGAACTCATAGGAACTGGCAGGCAAGTAAGTACTTGACCTACAGAGACCCGATGGCGCGTGCTACGATATGAACAGAATTATCTGGCCAGGTACTTAGGTACCTGGGTACAACCAGGAAGCAGTGTCAGTGTACTTAGGAACCTCAGAAGGGGCAGTTATGCAGCTAAGCCGGGTAAGTAGAGAAAGGTCAGAAATGTCTATCTCCGGCAATAGGATAGACAGGGTAACAGAGAAAAGTTATCTGGTCCGCAAGACAAGATTACCCTACCATCAGGATCGGGTTACCCTGCCACAGGGCTTGGGTTGCCCTGCCCAAAGTCCTGAGTTACCCTACCATGCAATACGAAGTCCCTGGCCGAGTTCAGGAAAAATGACCCGAATGTTGGTCACGCCAAGCCAGGCATAATACTACAATCTGGGGTTCCGGGAGATGCTATTGGGCGAGCTACACTGCTCTGAAGAAGTTGTAAATTGGAGACATTATTCCTATCATACCTCTGCGGCCCCACCTTGAGGCCCGGACATCATGGGCAAATGGTTGTGTAGTTGTGTGCAGTCTAGCAAAGAGGAATCTTTGTAGACCTGCTTGCAACACCATATACCTTGCTGCCACCTGGTGAACCATCAGCTGTTCGCGGGATATATAAGGGGACATAGGGTGGAGGGTAGAGTATCCCCTCCAAGTTGTTTGGAGTGAAATATACCAAAACTGATGGAGTTAGCTGGCGGTTACCCGTGGGGGTGCCAAAGGTAGTCCTGGGTGGTGGCGTGGCGGCCGGGAGAGTTTTACACCTACCAAGCCTGAAAGTGTCCCCAACCCCATAGGCACTGAAGGGGAAGTGCAGAGACACTAAAAGCATGATTCCTACCACAGGTAAGGTAGATCCGAGATAGTGGTCATGGGTAGTGCCCATTGGACCCCTCCCGGATCACTGTATCCTGCGGTAGACACCGGAACGCTGAGAACCCTAAGTAGTCGATAGAAAAACCGCTCACAGCAGCTTTGGGGGTCAAGTAGAGATCAGTACATATAGGAAGGGTGTCATAGATAGTCTAGTTCATCCGGCGTCTTGACTGTTAGCCACTGGCAAGATACTGATGCACAAAGGTTTGTACTCTGGCGGGCACAATAGAAATCTGCCGCAGAAACGATAACCACATAAGGTGAACGCCGACTAGACTGTGTCGACACATGCACACCCCAAGGCTGTGCCTGGAGACGTGTCGGACTGCCCTTAGCGGAGAAGTGTGTGCTTGAATAGTGGGAGCAAACTGACGGGGGAGTTTCTGGCATAAGATAAAACTTCGCGAAAGTCTATGTGAGAACTCTTCTACTCCTACCATCAATCCTCTCGAGACCTTAATCGAGTGAAGCATCCCGCTTAACGATATTAAGTTTTACCGCTCACTTCACTCTTGTATTGTGTGAACATTTGGCATTAAGTTTGAAGTTGTTCAGTGCAGTCGTACCCTTGGGGTCCATCTTTCTAGGGGATCCCCCATTACAGTAAGCAAGACAGAGTAAGTAAGTGAGTACGAGAGGGAGTAAGAAAATGGGAAAGTCAGAGACTGTGTGAGTAAAAGAGGGAAGCTAGCATAATAGTAAAGAAGATCGTTAAGGAGAGTTATGAAATCATGAACAGTGGAGGAAATTTTGAAATATAAGAGGGACAAGGTATGGAGGTACTAGAAAGAGTCTAGAGGTGACTGACAAACCGTGTAAGAGATTGAAGAAGAAATTGAATCAACTCCTTAGTAAGTTGATTGCTTTCAATCAACAAATTTATTTTTCTGCCTAATTCTTGCTGTATCAGTGAATCTTCTTTCTCCTGAATCTCTTGTTCCTTTACTTTCTTTTTCAAACCAGTTTCCTTCCTATATAGACTATTCATAACTCCCGCAACCTGCTTTACAAAATAATTTTTAGCATACCTTCTTAATTTTGGTGGTTGTGGTGAAGAGGGTTTATGACCATTATTGCTAGTAGTATGTGTAGCTAATACCTTTCCCTTTGATCTTAGAAGTTCTAAAGATCTTATTCCGACAAGTTCTAGTGAACTCTGCTGCACCGTCTTTCCATTTAGGAATTTTTTTTCTATCCTTTCCTATGCTTTAATTTTGAACTCTGTATTTTTCGAAAGAGACTCATATCAGAGTTGAATATCAAGTCAATATTCAATATATTTTATTACTTCTTTGTTGTTTCCACTTTCTTGCTTTGAATATGTTGCTTGCTACTGTTTTAATGTTTTAATTCTGGTTTAATATATAATGTAGGATTATGAAATAGACTTTAAAATTATTAACCCTACACCACATTATGAGCTTTTCTATATGGTGCTTAAAAGAAGACTATGATTGACTTATGTTATACTGAGTAAGATTTTGAGAAACCTACTCCTAATAGCTTGCCTGGTAACCAATTTGATTCAAAATTGGATCATCACCTTGCACATAGTGGGTAAGAGCATGATCTAACTATGTGTAATAGATAGAGTTTCTGTATAGTCAAGGAGCAGATGGTTTAAGGCACACTATAGTAGACTGAAAGAGGAACAGGTACTGGTGTATAAACAAGACATATTTGTTTCAAGAATTTGGAGGTTCAGAGGTTTAGCATCAGGGTTTATCGGTTCTAGTAATATGAAGAAAAGAAAGAGATATAATTCCCAAGTATAGGTGTAGGCAGGAAATTACCAGGTTGCATAAGGAAAGTAAAATATAGAAAGGTATATCCTATTAGATAACAAAAGGAAATCCTCCATTTACTAATCCCAATTACCCTGAACCCTTCCCCATACACAGCTACAATCTTCTATCAAATTCTATCAGGTTCCATTATGCAGAACTGTGTCTAAGCAACCCAATCAACTCCTGGGCAATTATGATCTCCAATCAACCCTTATTTGGATAAATGCAACCAAAAACCCAATGCTCTCATACTACAGTTAGGTGGCTATGGTACTAGCTCTCTTCCAGTATTTCAAAGTCCCCTGAGTAGTAGGCGGTTGTTGACTCTAAGCAGAAGTGGGTTCTGACTATGGTTTGATACTTGATAAAGTGAATGCTAGGAAGACTCACTATACTCGGGATGTATGAAAGTATAAAAGTTGTATAGTATAGCAAATATGTTAATAAGATCTCCTCTCCATTGCTAATAATGTCGGTAAAAGTGTGGGAGGTAACCCAATATTGATATTTCACATCTGGGTGTTTATGGGCTATTTACTCCTCCTACCTTTAATCTTGTTTCTGCAATGCGAACTTCATAGATCTAGAAAACCTTTACCCCACTTGACTCTGATTACTATGAATGGCAGAAAGGGTGTTTCCATCTCTCGCTAGCAGTGTCCACTCTATCCATAGTTACTTGAACGCTTTCAATATGGTAAGCGGCTACCAGTTCATTTTCTACATAGGAAGTGATCAGCCCTGATAACCGACTTATCAATACAGCTGGATTCATCATCCTTCTACATCAAGCTGCAGGAGTCATCCTCCTTTCTTATTGTACTAATGGCATTTTAGGCCACTTGACACTTATGGTCAACCTCTCACATGGCAGGCCCTACACTGGTTCTACCTTGTCATATCTCTATATGTAGATGAACGATCATCTTGGAGGCAGCGTCCTATCTTCTGCATTTGCGCTATGTTCCTTTACCAACTGACTTGCTCTTTGGTCTTGTTCTTTGTGTGTTCACCAGGTACTCCTATTGGAGTACCCGAACACCTACCAGTTCACATCTATCTGTAATGGGGCACCTTAAGGGAGATAGACTCAAAAGTGGCAACTACACTGAACAACTTGACTTATTATCAAAGTACACACCTAAATAGAACAGTAAAGTACATAGTAAAACTTAATATTGTCAAGCCAAACACTTCACTCAATTAAGATCTCAAGAGGATATTGATTGTTGGAGTAGGGGACTTCTCGCATAGATTCAAGTGGTCAGAATATATACTTGAACCTACTCTATCAGTTTACTCTAACTCTTTGAGCACACCCTTCTCCACTAAGAATTGTTTGCCACTTCTTCCACATTGCCATTGGTATGCATGTATCGACACACACTAGTTGGTGCTCTCCTTATATAGTATAGTTTCTGTAGCATATCTCAAGTACGCTTATCAGTGTGAAAACTTCTTTCTATCAGTGTCTTACTAGTAGCTAACAGTCAAGACATTTGAGAGGACCTACAAATATACAAACACCTTCGCCTATGCAGTTCATCTATACAAGTCCCTATTGGTCTCTCTAGTTTATGTATTCTATCGACTTCTATTGAGCCAAGGGCCTATAGAGACTTGCTCAGTGTAGTGTCCGGTGAGGTCATCCAATGAGTACTACCGATGACCACAACACTTGAAATGACCTCAGTTATGACAAGAATCATGCTTTTTGTGGCCTCAAACTTCTCTCAGTGAGGTCATGGAATCAGGGCATGTTTAGGTATAATAGGTGTAAAACTCTCCTGGTCGTCCTGGATACCATTTGGGAGTACTCCAGGGAAACTGATAGCTAGCCTCTGCTATCTCTGTTAGTTCTGGATTATACTCCAAACAACTTGGGGAAGGTACTTCCCATTCCCACCTATGTCCCCTTCTATATCCTGTGAACAGCATCCAGGTGGGTGGATGGCCACAGCATATATGGTGCTATGAGCCAATCACTAAAGGTCCTCTTGTGCTAGATTGCACACAACTATACAACCATGTGCCCAAGATATCCAGGCCTCAGGGCGGGGCTAGAGAGGTATGGTAGGAATAATGTCTCTAAGTTATAGCTTCTTCAAAGCTCCATAGCTCAACCAATAGCATCTCGGACAATATTAGTTTCGGGGGTTACATATAGTTTTACATAATCAACATTTTGGTCAATGTTCGCAAAGTCTCCAAGAGACTTTGTCATGCAAGGTCAGGTGACTTGGGGCCTTTGCTAGGGTAACCCACTTCTCATAGTAGGATAACTAGACCCCCAAGGCAGCATAATACTACCTGGACATCAGGGTAACTTTATCCAGTTACCCTGCCTCCTGCTTCAGTGGAGTTAGACACTTGCATCCTTTCTCCAGTTATCCTGTTCAGTAGGGTAACTGGGCCACTTAAGGTCCCTAAGTAGGCTGACATTGCCCATACCCATGGAACAGGTATTGGAGCACCTAAATATACAACGTTATTCTCCTTCATGGGAGGATCCTGACCATAGAGTGCCTACAGGGCAAGTAAATACTTGCCTGCTGGTCCCTACCTGTTGACCGCCTGGCCACCAGTATGTGTGTAGATTCAAGTTGCCATACCTCGCATATGCTAGGTCAATACCTCACTCCCCTCACATCTAAGGTCTGCCCTAGACCACTAGCCTCGCTTCATATTCCTACGACTTAGTTTTTCCCTTACCCTATAGTTCTTTAGTTTGGACAGGTATCTTTGGCAGAAATCCAAAAAGGCTTGCAAGCTAGTGCCCTGTAGTATCTTATACTTGTGCCACAATTGCTATGCTAAGGTGGTACAATCCGTGAAACTTCGTAGGTAGTGTTTCCAGGGGTACTCAATAGGGCGTTGCAGCGCAATAATAGATTGTGGCTTAACAATTTTGTGTCTCAACATGATCTTGTAGCTCAACTTCAGTTTGCTGCTCTATCCAATTTTGTGACTGAAAGTCAGTTCCAGGCTCCATGACAATCTATAGCCCAATGACAGACTATGGCTTAATGACAGTATGTAGCTTAATAACAGTCTATGGCGCCATAACAGTCTATAGTTTAAGGATAGTCTATAGCTTAAGGACAGTTTATAGCTCAATGACAGTTTATAGCTTAATGACAGTCTATGGCTTAATAATAGTCAATGGCTCAATACAATTTTGTAATTTAACCGCATTTGTTCCAGACTGCATAAAAGTTCTGATTATAGACTATTTAAATAGTTCCATGTAGTACTCCTTAGAAATCCAAACTCCATTATCCCAACCTTGAACTCCTTTTAGGTATCAATCAGTTATTTCTTCTTCATCCACTCATATTCTTCCAAGTCCACATGTAGAGCCATACTATGATATTGAAGTTCAGATTCAGGCAGCAATTACATTTCTCTATAAGACTGGAGAAGATACTCTAAATATTGCTATACTAGCTGGGAAGCATGAGGTTTTAGAGCAATGATGATGCAAATAGTAGCAAGGTCAACAATCCACACAAGAACGACTTTCAGCAAATAGAAAACTCACAAAAGATCAGGAACAAGCTGTCGGTCAATACCTAGATCAATTGGATAATATTGGTACTAGTGTGTGGTTACCAATGGTTAAGGGTATGCAAATATGATTCTAAGAAATACATATGCTGGAATACCTCATCTGGCTACTGTGAGTAACTAGTGGATACAAAGGTTTCTTAAATGTTATCTAGATTACTATATTCAAAAGCCATCTACAATTGATATTGATCGAAACAGCACCCACCATCCTGATAACATTTCTGAATAGTTTGACAAATACAATATTATATATCACAAGTATGGTTCTGGAAGACTAGTCTTAATAGTAACCTTCAGACAAAAAGTATGACAATTTGGACCACAAGAGCAACTATACCAGCTCCAAAATTTGATACCCTGTATCCTAATTTACAACACCTTAACAACTATTATACATCTATGATATCTGCTATTTTGAATTTCCTATCTTATTATATTTATTTTCCTTATCTACTCTGTTACTATCCATCCCTACATTGACTAACTAAATCTCTAGTTTTTGCAATAAGCACATTTATTCTATCCTTGGTTTCCGTGCCCATTATAGAAATCTTTAATTTATCTGAATAGGATAAATATTACTAACTTGTCTGCTTTTATAAAATAAAATACTTCTCGTTGAAGCGAGTTTAAACAATAGATAGCCTACTAGCTTGGGATAAGCAGCAAAAGCAACAGAAGTGTACTGTAACTTGAGACAGAGTACAAAGATTTACGACTACCCATAGTATAGTAAATGTACTTCTACAGGGGTTATCTCCTATGACTAGTCAGCAGCAATCCCAGAAATACTGGTTGAGAAGGCAGGAAGAGGCAGCTATTAGAACAATAGCTCAATCAGTTATATCTGAATTATCTACTACTAGCCCAGTAGTAGTAAAACATTATCCTTCTAGCCTGAGGACACAGCAATACCGTGAGAGACTTACACACCAATCCACTTATACTAAGTCTAGTTTGCTTTCTGAAAGTGAGCACAATTGAAAATGGTATACTAAAAGGAAACAATTAAGACTTAAGCAGCAAATAGGCCTGTTAGAATGTAAAGAAGTAAGAATCCAACAAGTTAGATTGTGAGATTTGTAACACTAATTTTTACACAATAGAAGAATAGTATTTGTGAGTTGCACAAGCAGGATTGTCTCAGTTGGCCACTGCTTGGTAGCTTACTAAGAATTCTGAAGGAGGAAAGTCTAATGTCTGTATTAAGCAGACTTAGAAGAAGGATGAAGTCTCAACCAAGATCTAGAGAGACTACAAATGTGAAGTTGTAGTAAGATTGGAATACTCAGCTTTTTATGTTTTTAAAATTGCAGCTAAAAGATGAAAAGCAGTGGAAGACTGTAGAATATCAGAAGCAGTCAACAGATCCTATTACTTCACAGAACTTGAGAATAGACCTTACTTTATTGGTAGCAAAATCAGTAGGATGGGGCTCCCGGGTAATAAAGAGAATTTTAAGACAAGAGATTGATTATACCTGATTTGGAAAGCTATCAGCTTCAAGCTAAGGAAAGCATACCAAAATAGCCAGTTGGCTTGCAGATGAGAGGACAATACTAGCAATACAGAAGTATATATCTATTGCTGGTGAAGGTATATCAGTCTGCTAACTATTCTTTTAATATAATAATTTAAGTACTAATTATTGGAGTAATTCTATAGGGATAGATTCTGCTGGAGTTACACAAGCTGTGACAAATTACTGGACACTAACCATTAGTTCAAATGAAGGTTCCTCTTCTGAAAATGGCCAACTTACTAGTGTTTCGATTGCTAGAATACGGTAAAAGATTAAGAAAGCGCTATCAAGTAGGTCTGCAAGGGCATGGCTTTTAAAGCTAGAATGGAATTGGAGAGAAGTTAAAAAAGGAATTTACAAGTATGGACATAAGAGAGAGGATGTAAAGGCTTATTGAGATAATATCTTTCTACCATACATGTAATCTCTAAAGTCATCAAGGGTAGAGTAGGATGAACATCTCTATATAATTTCTAAAGAGTTGGACCCTAAGATTAGACCAATTGTCTCTGTTGCACAGAGTGAATGTACTTTTAATTGACATGATGGAGAGAAGAAAATCTGGATAAATGGGGACAGGATACTAATTCACAAGAAGGGTTATAGACAGGAGCTCTATGTATCTGATTTCTTGATACCAGTAGGGCGGCTAGGTGGTGGGAGTGTCTGAAATTCTTGAGTGGGGTTGTGATATCTGGGGGACTGGAGAGTTACTCCTGAAGCAGCTTATAGAGAAAGCAATTCTTGCATGTAAAACTGTATTCCAGGAATACTAAGGGTTATTTGCATTTGATAATGCAAAGATTCCCTAGAAGTATGCCTCTAATGCTTGCCAAGTAGGCAACATGACCTGACTTCAGGGCAGAAGAATATAGTCCTTATTAGAGATGGTTACTTTATCCACCCAGATAATCCCAATATAAATTCATGTACAGTCCATGATGTTACCAGATAGGCACCTTAAGGAATTGTGCATTGTGTGATAGGAGCATCGTCTATGGCCCAAGGGACAAAGATTTCTAATATAAGCCTGTATTCTAAGAAATACAGAGAGTAAACGTGAGTTGAATCTTGCTTGTAAGAATGCGAGTAATGCCAATTTTTGTGTCAGAGCTCTTCTCTCTTCACAGCCATACCTTCAAGCCTAGAAGGGTCAATTACAGGAGACATTAGAGGCTGCAAGACATCAGGTTATCTTCTATCTCGTCTTTCACTATGAGCTAAACTTTATTGAGTACCTTGGGGGCAGAGTAAAACTATATACAAGAGTATATTGTGAATACTCTTTTCCTTCTCTAGTTAGAACAGGACTATGAGAATTGGAAGAGAATCTAAATATAATGATTTGGAAATATGAGGAGAGAACAATTGACATGATAGATGCTTATCGAAATAACATGGTATATGGTTCTGTAGAGTTTAAGAGGCATATGGAACTGAGGCACACCTAGGAAGATGGATTCAAAAGTTATGACCACACTGAAAAACCTCAAACATATCACGAAAGTTCATACAATGTAAGAGCAAAGTAAATGGTAGAACTTAATATTGTTAAACCTGATACTTCACTTAATTAAGGTCGCGAGAAGATTGATCATTAGAGTAGGAGAGTTCTTGCATAGATTTTCAAGTAGTTTTAGCTGATGACAGAAACTCTCCCATCAGTTCACTCCAACTACTCCTACCCACCCTTCTCCACTAAGGGTGGTCTGATGCGTCTCCTGGCACACCAGTCAGGTATGTATGTATTGACAAACTCTGGTCAGTGTTTACCTCATGCAGTTATCCTTTCTGTGGTGCATGTCTGTTTTGCCCACCCGTGTGAAAACCTCTTGATATTGGTGCCTTGCTTGTGGCTAATAGTCAAGACATATAATGAACTGGAGAATCTATGACACCCTTGCGGTACATGTTCATTCCTCTGCAATCGAGGAAGCTACCATGAGCAGTATATCTAGTGACTATTTACAACTCGTAGACTTCCCATCTCTTCTGCAGCAGATGGTGGTCACGTAGTGCTCCAATAGGCACTGCCCATAGTCATGATCTTGAATCTGTTTTACCTGTGGTAGGAATCGTGTTTTCAATGCCTCGACCCTTCCCTGACAGAGCCTAGAGTGCTTGGGACACATTTGGATTTATTAGGTATAAAACTCTCCCGATCATCCCCGGACCATTCTGGACTACCTTTGGGAACCCCGTAATTAACTCCTATAAAGTCTGTCAGCTTTCGCGTGTTTTACTCTAATCAACTTGCAGGGGGTCCTTCCCCTTCCACCCCATGCCCTTTTGTATATCTCGGGAATAGCCTATGGTCAAAAGGATGGCTATGATCCCCACAGTATTTTAGCATGTCTGTAAAGATTCTCTTTTGCTAAACTGCACAAAACCAGACAACTGTTTGCCCATGACATCTGGGCCTCCAGGCAGGGCTGGAGGGGTATGATAGGAATAATATCTCCAAATTATAGCCTCTTTCGAGCTGCGTAGCTTGCCCAATAGCATCTCTTAGAACACCAGATTCCTGTAACATGCAAGGCTTTATATGACAAACATTCTGGTCATTTCCCCTGAACTTCATAAGGGACTTCATGATACGAGGTAGCGTAATTCAGGCTCCTGGGTAAGTTAGCCTGAGGCTCAAGTGAGGGTAACAAGGATCCCAGAGTAGGGTAACCTACCGTCGAGGTTAGGGTAACTTTACTCTGTTATCCTGTCTATTCCTGTAGCCAAGATAGACTTCTCTCCCCTGCACCCAGTTACTCTACCTAGCAGGGTAACTTGTTCTCAGTAAATTCTTGACCATGGCAACACCTTCCAAGGGTCTATGCCCGAGTGCCTGTGTGCCTTATGTGCTTTATTGTTTATAATGCCATCCTGACTATCGTGCCCCCACGGATCAAGCTCTTACCTGCCCTCCTGTTCCTACTAGTCTGTCTCAGGGCCGCCTGCATGGGTGTAGGTTCAGTCAGCCATAGCTCATGTAGACGTGGTCATTACACCACATGCACGCCAGATATACACCTCACAGATACATTGCCGATTCTCAAGTTTCATGTATCGTAGAACAAAGAATACAATTATTCATCACTGTCAATTCCAGTTTCTGTTGCTTCAATTTGTTGGTTAGTTAATTAAAAACACAGATATGACTTCGATTAACTTTGAATAGGGATTTTTTCACTGATCTGGAATGCTGCTGATTTGCCGTATTTTCTTTAATCACAAAATCTATACTTCGCATGTTTCCATATTTTATTTCCTATTGTATATTATATAATACAGATAGGAGTCGGGGTTTGAGAGAATGTGAGGGTGGGGGTACCAAAGACTGGGGGTGTTACAGGGGCCATAGCTGTCCAAATTGCCATATGTTTTGTGGGATAGTTGACATTAAGGCTGGTTTTCCCGAACTGTACAAAATTTAAGAGTGTGCTCAATACAGCTTTCACAAAACTGGTTACCATATTAGGATTGGTAGAGAACAATGGATTACCACAAGAGATCCAAATCTGTAACCCTCTATGAGTGGTTGAACTAACCGTGAGTTGGTTTCCGTTTGCATTACGATCAGTGCTATTGGTTTGCTTTGTCTTCTATGAATGTTGTTGTAACGGGGGCACCACTAGGAAGATGCATCCCAAGGTTGTGATGGCACTGAACAACTTCAACCTATTACCAAAAGTTCATACAGACTTAAGAGTAAAGTAAGCAGTAAAACTTAATATCGTTAAGCTGGACACCATACTCAATTAACGTCTGAAGAGGATTGATTGTTGGAGTAGGAGAGTTCTCGCATAGACTTTCAGGTAGTTTCATCTTGTGCCAGAAACTCGCGCATCAGTTTACTCCAACCGTGCGAGCACACCCTTCTCCGCTAAGGGTGGTCCAACAGTTCCTCTGGCTCACCCTTCTGGCATGCATGTATTCACACACTCTACTTGGCGTTCACGTTATGCGGTTATTGTTTCTGCGGCGCATTTCCATTTTGTCCGCCGGAGTGAAAACTTCTTTATATCGGTATCTTGCCCATTCCTAACAGTCAAGACACCTGATGAGCTGCACTATTTGTGACATGCTTCCCATATGCATTGATCTCTACAGGAGGGTGGAAGCTACCGTGAGAGGTTTATCTATCAACCATTTACAGTTCTGAGACTTCGGGTGTCTGCGGCAGGAAACTGTAGGTCATGAGTGATCTGATGGGTGCTACCCAGGACCACTACGTCGGATATACCTTACCTATGGTAGGAAAGACGCTTTTAGTGTCCCGGCACTTCCATTTGGGAGCCTATGGTGTTGGGGACATTTTCGGGATGGGTAGGTGTAAAACGCGTGCGGCCGCCTTGGCATCACCATAGACTAGCTTCGGGACCCCCACCGTTAACACCCGTTAACTCCCACAGTTTTGGTCTGCTTTACTTCGAACAAGTTGCCGGAGGTACTTCACCCTCCACCCTATGCTACCTTCTTTATCCCGCGAACAGCTTAAGGGAGAACGGACAGCCACGACATATATACGGTTGCCAGCAGGTCGGGAAAGCTTCTTCTTTGATAGACTGCAGACAACTATTCAAACGTTTGCCCATGACACCTGGGCCTCAAGACGGGGTCAGAGGCGTATGATCGGAGTAACGTGTCCAATTTACAGCTTCCTCGGGTCTGCGTAGCTCGCCCAATAGCATCTCCCAGAACCCCAGATTCCAGTATTATCGTGGGCTTTGTGCGACAAACATTGCGGTCGATTTTCCTGAACTCCTGGTAGGACTGCGTATTGAAAGGTAGGGTAACCCAGGACTTTGGGCAGGGTAACCTGATCCAGAGGGTCGGGTAACCTTGTCTGGTGGACAAGGTAACTTTCCCCTGTTGCCTTGTCAATTCAGTTACAATAGATAGACACTTCTGACCTTTCTCCAGTTACTCGGCCCTACTGCGTAACTGGCCCTTTAGAGGTCCCGAATCATCCTGACACCACTCCCGGGTGTACCCAGGTACCTAAGTACCTGGACAGCTAATTCAATCCTTCTCTGAGCCCGAGCTATCGGGTCTCCCTTGGTCAAGTACTTACTGCGCTGCCGCTTCCTACCAGTTCCGCTCCCGGCTACCTGTATGGGTATAGGTTCCGGCTGCCATAGCTCATGTATGCTGGGTCGTTACATTACTGACCTCTTCCTTACGGTCTGTCCCAGGCCCTTAGCGATGTCTGTTATTTCCACGAGTCGATCCCTCTAAGCCCCCATGGTCTCCGGGCTTAGATGGATATCTTTTGTGGAAATCCAGAATGGCTTGCAACCATGTCCCTTCTAGGATCTCATAGGTCTTCCATGAGTTCTCTGCAGCTTCAGAGCCTCCCCATGAAACCAGATACTAGACAAAATGCGACTGGAACTTCGTCTTTACTCCACCGTACCAGCGACTGTCCACAATAGCTTTGATAACGGAACTTGGTTTATTGTGCACCAGTTCCAGAGTAGGGACCTCCTTGACGCTACCTGATCCTGGATCCTGGCGGTTGGGTTCGAGCAATGTGATAATGAAAACGTGGTGCATGCTCTATCTGCCGGGAAGTTGGAGTTTGTAGCCTCGGTTACCCACGTGATGGTTGACCACGGGTGGTCCAAAGATCCAGTAGTCAGGCTTCTCTATTAGACCCTTAATGCGGATGTTCTTTCGCTTTAACATTACGCAGTCCACTTTCTTTGCCTGTCTAACGGCCACATCCTTCAAGGTAATATAGTCTGGTGATGGCAACCTTTTCCGGTCATGCCATTTCAGTTGCCTTTCCTCCTAGTGTTGAATCGTTTCTTGAGTCCCTTGGTACGTTCGTTCCCCTTGCTATACCAAGAACCCACTGCTAGGGTGTATCCCTTGATTGTCAGACATAATATACGACCAGTTTGTCCGTGGGTTAAACCCATAATTGATTTCAAGCAGTGAAAACCGGCTGGATTTTGACATCCAGGTGTTGTACGCATGCTCCTCCTGGCGTAGTAGCGAAACACAATCATCTAGTTTGTAGGAACTGTAACTACGCAAGTACTGCACCAGTGTCTGATTAACCCTCTTGGTTGGCCCATCAGTCTCCGCGTGGAATGCAGTCGAAACCTTTACTTTCACTTGCAACAAGTGCATCAGACTCATCCAGGACTTGGATGTGAATCAGCTATCTCGGTCAGAGATGATTGACTCTGGGAGTCCATGAAGGCACCAAACCTCTTTCAGGAATATCCAGGCAAGCTCCTTGATCGGTACGTCAGTGGTCAGGGGTGTGAAATGTGCCATTTTCGAGAATGTGATCACAGCGACGCAGATCTTGGTATACCCTTCTGACTCTGGCAGCACTACAATGAAGTCCCTTGAAATCGCTATCCAAGGCCACATGGGAATATCTCTAGGTTCCTCCAGACCAAACTGTTTATGCCTGACGGACTTATTCCCTTGTCACACATCATACATTCTTACGTGGATTGTGATGTGCTGGTCTAGCTTAGGCCAACAGAAGTTAAACCTAACCTTGCTAATGGTTTTGTATGTGCAAAGCTCTCCTGCGATTCGGTAGTCATGTTCAGCCTCCCTGATTGTGCACTCAAAGTTCTGACCCTGGGGATCTTACTGGCTGTTCTTGTACAGGAGTCAGCCCTTTTCCTTCGTGCAATGTCAGTCGACCTCTTTGCTACTGGCAGTCATTGCCTTCAGGATTCTTGAGTATCCCTAGTCTTCTATTATCGCTACTGGCAGTTGATCCAAAAAGGAAGACCGGAGCTGAAATCCTTGGTACACCTGCAATAGCTGTAGTTGCAGGCTGTCCCGCGCCTGGCTCTGAATCCACTGTCCGGAGCGAAAAATAACTGTGGCGAAAAATCAATCCCCCCTTCAGGGCGGCAGTCCCTACACCGCGACCAACTATCTGCCTTCTCATTCAACTTGCTTTCTCAGCAAACAACCTTGAAGTTAAATGGTGGCAGGAATTCAGCCCAGCGGTGCTGCCTACGGTTGTGGACCTGGGTACTATTAAAGTACTCCAAACTGTTATGATCCGTATAGATCTTCAAACAGTCCGTTACTGAGGGTAGCGGCTCATCCTCTTCCTTGAATGCTGCCATGATGCGAGTAATTTCCTTGTTATGGACATCATAATTAATATCCACTGGGTGAAACTTTCGACGATGGGAGGCCACTGGATACCATCTCTCATCTTTACAGAACTCGGGGAGGACGGCCCCTAGTGCGAAGTCACTAGCGTCGGACTCCAACCGGGTTGGCCATTCAGAGTCAAAATATACTGGAATGGGTTATGACTTAAGTGCTTGCTTCAAATGGGTGAAGGCCTGCGCACAAGCAGGTGTCCATTCCCATCTGACATCGGTCCTTGTCAAGTCCCTTGTAGGTTTTGCTACCTTGCTAAACAATTGTATAAATAGACCGTAGGGGTTGGCAAAGCCCCTAAATCTTTGAATATTACCAATACAAGTCGGAGGTGCCCAATTCCTGGTTGTTTGCACCTTGTCCAACAACGTAGAGATCCCCAGGTCAGGGATCTTGTATCCTGGAATTCAACTTCCTGCTCCTTGAAACTGGACTTTTCATGCTTACTTATAGTCTGGCTTCTGCAATTTCTCCGTCACACATCTCACCATCATGACATGCTCTTCCCTAGTTTTGGAGCAGATCAGGATGTCATCCATGTATGCAATGACTACTTCATCTATCAGGTCCCGGAAGACCTCCTTTATCATGCTCTGGAAACTTGCCGGGGCATTATCTAACCCAAATGCCATGAGTGTGTATTCCTGTAGTACATACCTGTACTGGAAGGGTGACTCCCATTTCTTACATTGCGCCATCCTCAGAAGGTAGTGGCCCTTGTTTAAGTCCAACTTGGGGAACACAGCGGCTTTTCCTAACCGATCTCCAAGTTTATCCTTCCACGGTAGACAATTATTACTCTCAGCCAGGATTGTGTTCACTCCTTGGTAATCTATTACGAGTTTTAAGGTACCATCCAGGTTGGGCACGAAGAGGGTCGGGGCTGCTGCCGAGGAACTGGCTCGCCGCAGCTCTCCCGTACGACGCATTTAGTAGAGACATGACCCCCGTGCCTCAGGCTCCTTTTCCAATAAAGGATAGACAGGCCCAAATGGAGGTCGTGTACCGTGTTGCAACTCGATCCTGTGGTCATACTTCAAGTGCTCCAGCAGCACCTCAATCGGTGCATGACGGAAGATATCCCTATAGTCCTTATACTCATGGAGTAGCTTGACCGTAATCTTAGTACCTTTCTCATCGGAGAATCGTATAATCCCCAACACGTACACATTACCAGGGTCTTCAGCTTGTAACTCTGCATTGGTCATGAACACTAACCGCCCGTGCTCTGCTAGGCAGTTAGCTTTGCAGAGGTCTGAGTGCCAGTTTCGTGATCCGGTCTTCCGACCTATATGGGGGTTATAGTCCTTCAACCAAGACATAGGTAGGTACCCATGCACCTTGGTGTCTGGCATGTCTGCAACTTCAAGGTGCATCTCATTATGCTGGTTGCCTATTTCCTTCTCCAATGTTTTGGTATTGTGCAGACCAGATCCAGGCATGTGATTATCGCTGGTGTCACTTATTGCCACATGTACCTTTCGCCGTACACAAGGTACCTGAGTCTGCTTAACCCATTGGCCACTAAGCACAGGCTAGTAGCTCCACTATCGAGTGGCTGGAGCATTTTCGCACTTACCTGTCTAGCTCCAATCTTCCAGTCTAACTTTACCCGCAGGTCGATAGACTTGATATGACGAGGCAAGTTGTCACGTTTCTGCCTCTGCACTTGTTTTAGTGGCTTAGTCATCTGGGCTTCACAAATTTGATGTCTTGCCTTTCGACACCGAGGCAGCCATAGCAGGTCGGTAGATGTTAAGCGGTTGGAATTTGTTTTTCAATAGTAAGCATGTTCACTATCATGCCACCATGATTTCAGATACTAAACCCTCCTCAGGCAAATTTGGAAATAACACTGTTTATTTGATCAAGTACAGTCAGAACCAATTCCGCTTTTACAAAACATAACAATTTTCCCCGAGATGGGTGGAGGTCCACTGTTGGACCAGTTCCAAGCGATGCCTCTTTGCTTCCCCAATGTCCAGTGTCTCCTCCAACAAGACCTCACCCAGCCTGATCCGAAATAAGGTTCTATGACTTGCCCATCCGGTCAAGGAAATGCTGAAAGAATTACGGATAACTAGAACAAAGGAAATGACCAGATACCCAACAAAGAAGAGATAGTCCAGTCCACCGCGTGTGGCCTGTAACATCTAGCTGCCCACACCACCTGGGTGTAGTCAGTATCAGGGTCATTCATGTAGTAGAGGAGTACTTACCCATCCCAGAAGCCACTTCCGGTAATCCTTTCCTTCATCCCTCATGGGTCTATGGATATGGGTTACTAAGATTATACCTTAAGCAGAATGTGTCCTTACCTATTCTGAGCCACCAGCATCAACCTCCATGATGTGAGCTGATGCCTGTCGGACCTCAAGTATCATTGACAAAGGAAGCTGGATATCATGCTTCGATGCGCTCCAGCCACTTGTCCATACCAGAGGGTTCGCTTACCGGGTCAGACCTTTTCAACCGACGAGCCTCTTTAGATGAACTAATGACTGGGGATGCCACAGTACACTTTCTCCAGAAGTGACCTGCTTGTCCACACTGGGTGCACTGGTTGTGCTTGCTCCGACATTCCGTCAAAGTCGATGGGATTTCCTGATGCGCCATTGCATACTCAGAAGTCCCCAGCTTTGCCTGTTTCCCCTCATTGAAATTAGTAGGTTTGGCAGGCCTCTGATGCTGTCTGTCCAAACCTTTTTCCTTCTTCGTAAACTGTCCTGAAGTCGATGACCTGCCACTCTTCTTATTCTTTGGCTGAGACCGTTAGACAGGGTGGACAACACGGTTACTAAACCAGGTGTAGTCTTCCAGCTTGTGTTCCACTTTACTAGTAAGATCACGGTAGTTGTTCAAGTCATGGGGCTAGGGCTCCTTGAGTGTCCACGCATGCCAAACCTCGTAGGCGATACCCAACTGTACCTAATCTCGTCCCTGCACCGGGTCTGTAAAGCTAAGGTTGTACATGCAGTCGATTATCTTGTCCAGGCACTCATCGATATGATGTGGCTTAAGCGCCAGGTCTCGCAATTTGAGAAGGGATCGGTCTGGTGCCCCTTGGTCATGACACATACTTCATGCAATCCGTTGTGACAATCCCTGCCAGATTTTTAACAGGTTACTGTTATTAACAGGAACTCCCATACACTTGGCTGCCTGCTTATTGATGTGGGAGTGTAGCCCAAGACACCATGGTCGGGTAGTGTATTCTAGAAGGGGGATCAGCAGGGTTAACTGGTCCATATCGGTCAACCTCCACCTAGCAAAATATATGAACTTAACCTCCACTAATGTCAGGAAGGTTCCAAGTTCAGCAACCTTTCCCAGAAATGCCAGAATGCCAGTCAGCCCTTCTGGATTCTTCTACCGCTGTCTGGCAGATGGCGATGAGGTCGATCTGCTCTGGAATTCCAATTGTAGCTTTTTAGCGCGGCAGTCCCAGTGTCATTTCTTCTCGTCGCCCCCATGATCCGGGCCAGCACCAAGAAAGGGGGTCAAATGAGGGATAGAATTGGCATTATCGTCATCAGAACTGTCATGGTCAGAGTTACCTGGATCTCCTCCCACTCCGGCTGTACCACCTCTAGGTAGGCCATTTCCATCTCCACTGCCTGGGCCATTTCCAGCTGTGGTTTCCCGTGGTTTATCGTACCCATCAAACCAATCCTTCTCACCAGGCTGATTCCCTTCCTCAGGGGGGTTAGCCCATGATGGGACTGACGCTGGTGGTAGAACAGGGCATCGCAAACTCTCAGGAGTTGGGTTCGGAGCCGCCTGAGTTGTCTGCAGAAATGTCTGAAGCTCGGGACAACTCAGAGGTTGCATTAGGGGGCCAGTGTGCCTCCATGACCCACAATATCCACATGTGGGGCGCCCACCTCCTTCCTTCCGCATTCTTCTGTGCTTCACTGGGGTCCTGGGTCCCTTCCTGCACCCAAACAAGTGGTAATAACTCCACCCTCCATGGGTCTCTTCCGATTTACAGGCCGACAAACAGAATTCCTCTCGGTGGTGCAACTCGCCACTTGTGATGGTAGGGAGCATGGAGGGAAGAGTTGATTCCGAGGGGACAGAGGAAAGCCTGGGTCCCCAAGGAACAGAGCAAGCAGGTGTCCGGGGTCTGGGGATTAGAGTCCCCTGTGATGGAGTCATGGGTGCCAGCTCTTGCTAGCGACCTACCTGTGCAAGAGGTCTAGGTGACACCGCTCGCAGTGATTGGAAGTGTGCGGTAGGAAAAGGGTCAGCGATATGCAATTGGACTGGCAGAGGTGTGGGTCAGGGGGCGCCGATGGGAGGTATGGCAGTTGCAACCGAAGGTCTTGCGCGAACAAGGATAGGAGCGGGTGTCAGGCGAGGAGTAGGGTCAGGCGCATCTGGTGCCGCGACACCCTTTCGCTTCGACATCCTTTTCTTGATACGACATCCTTCAGTTGGTCCAATCGCCAGACTTGCAGAATGATTTCCGGAGATAGAGGAGGGAATGGATCGAGAGCCCATTGAAGGTCTTGTGAGGGAAGGGGTGTAGCTGTAGGCTTCTCCCTTGAGGCTCTCCAGCATTCGTATACCCAAAAGGCTTAGGTACGCCCTCTATTGTTCCTGACAGGCTTTCATGGGCAACGCCATCCCAAAGTTCTGAGTCTTGGTATGGACGCATGGAAGGAAGGGCACAGCCTCATTGACCAGTACCTCATCCCCAGCATCAATACTATACACTCCTGGAAAGGCCCTCTCCAACGCTGGCATTCGATCCTTCCACGCTTTCTGGTCTTTTAGCATTTGCAGGTATGCCTCCTGCTGCACCTTCGTCCATTCCACCGCTGCCGTGGTAATCTGTTTGCAAAACACATGCCATTCCTGGGTGTTCAGGTTCCTCATTTCTCGATTGGCTTCTTCGACTGAGTTGGATACCTCATGGAGGATGTAAGGTGCGGCGACCTGGTGAGAGAAATGGCTAAAGGGGACACCTCCCTGTGGTAGAGGACTCACATTGTGGACAAGGGCGGAATGTTGAAAGAAGGAAAGCGCCGCAGCAGGAGGGTCGGTGATCATAAGATCAACACATTCATCTGGTAACTGAATAGGGTTGGCTTCCCAAAGTAGCTAGTAGCTGTCCCGGTCAATACCATGAACAACAGGAAAAACCGACGCATGAAATGTGTTGGCGGCGTTCTCGTCAAGGTGAAGGTTGGAATCTGGGTTGGATTCCATTCTGGCTCGGGGTTCAGTACTAGCCATTGCAGTTTCCACTGTGGGCTACCGGTTCTAAACAAGGTTACCAGTATTCCCGCAAGGTCAGTGCCAAAAGTCGCAAACAATTAATCAGGTAAGGGGTTTAGTGAGGGGCTCGCTTAACGATATACAGTGACGGGGGCACCGTTAGGAAGATGGCTCCCAAGGTTGCCAGTGCACGGAACAACTGCAACTTATCGTGGAAAGATCACACAGATGCAAGAGTAAAGTAAGCCGTCAAACTTAATATCGTTAACCCTGATACCTTACTCAAGTAAGGTCTTGAGAGGACTGATTTTAGGGGTAGGAGGGTTCTCGCATAGACTGGCAGGTAGTTTTATCTTATACCAGAATCTCCGCCATCAGTTTACCCCCACTATTCGTGCACACCCTTCTCCGCACAGGGTGGCCCTACACATCTCCTGGCAAACCCTGCGGGCATGCATGTGTCGACAGACTTTAGTCGCCACTCAACTTATACGGTTATCATTTCTGCGGTGTATTTCTATTTTGCCCAGCAGACTGAAAACATCTGGGCATCGGCGTCTTGCCAGTGGCCAACAGTCAAGACAACTGATGAACTGGACCATTTATGGCACCCTTCCCATACGCATTAATCTCTACATGACCCCCGCAGCTAACATGAGCGGTTTAGGTATCGACAATTTACGGTTCCCTGACTACCGGTGTCTTCCGTCAGAAATGGGAGTCTGTGAGTGATCCTAGGGGCGCTACCCATATCTACTAGCTCAGATCTAACTTACCTATGGTAGGAATCATGGTTTTAGTGTCTCTGCACTTCCCTTTCAGAGCCTATAGCGTTGGGGACACTTTTGGGCTTGGTGGGTGTAAAGGTCTCGCAGTTGCCCCGGCACCACCCCGGACTACCTTCGGGACCCCCAGGGTTAACACCCGTTAACTCCATCAGCTTTGGTCCCTTTTACTCACAACAACTTGGAGGGGGTACTCCACCTTCCACCCTATGCCCCCTTGTATATCCTGCGAACAGCCTACGGTCGACCGGACGGTAGCGACATATACGGTGTTGCAAGCAGGTCTGCAAAGATTCCTCTTTGCTAGACTGCGCACAACTACACAACCATTTGCCCATGACGTCCGGGCCTCAAGGCGGGGCCGGAGGGGTATGATAGCAATAATATCCCCAATTTACAGCTTCACCGAAGCTACGTAACTCGGCCAATAGCATCCCCTGGAACCCCAGATTCCAGTATCATGCATGGCTTCACGTGACAAACATTCCAGTCAATTTTCACTAACTCCGCGCGGGACTTCATATTGAAAGGTAGGGTAACTCAGGACTTTGGGCAGGGTAACCTGGTCCCGAGAGTAGGGTAACCTTCTCCAGCGGACAAGATAACTTTTCCCTGTGACCCTGTCTATCCTGTCGCCGGGGATAGACATTTCTGACCTGTCTCCAGTTACCTAACCAAGCGCAGCAACTGCCCCTTCTGTAGTCCCTAAGTACACTGACACCACTCCCGGGTGTATCCAGGTACCTACGTCCGTGACCCACCAATTCTGTTCATTCTCAGAGCCCGGGCCATTGGGTCTGCGTAGGTCAAGTACTTACTTGCCTGCTGGTTCCTACCAGTTCGCCTCCTGGCTACCTCTATGGGTATAGGTTCCATCTGCCATAGCCCATCTATGCTGGGTTGTTACATCACTCCCCTCTTCTCTGTAGTGCGTCCCGGACCATTAGCGTCCTCTCTCATTTCCGTGACTTGATTCCCCCAAGACCCTATGGTCCCGGGGCTTGGACAGACATTTTGGCGGAAATCCAGAATGGCCTGTAAGCCTGTCACTTCTAGCATCTCATAGGGCTCCCATGAATTCTCCTCAGCCCCGTGGCCTTCCCATGAAACCAGGTCCTGGAGGAAGCGTGATGGAAACTTCGCCTTCACTGCCCCGAACCATCGACTGTCCACTGCCGCTTCAATAACGTAACTGGGCTTATTGTCGACAAGTTCTGGGGTAGGGAGCTCCTTGACCCTACCTGCCGCCCGATCCTCCAGATAGGGTTCTAGCAACGTGACATTGAAAACTGGGTGGCTGCTCCATCTGATGGGCAGTTGGAGTTCGTAGGCTAGGTCCCCCACTAGACATTTGACCACCAAAGGGCCAAACATCTGGTGGTCTAGCTTCTATATCGGACCCTTTGTGCGGATGTTCTTTTGTTTTAACATCACACGGTCCGCTTTCTTTGCCCGCCCAGTGGTCATATCCTCCCAGAAACCCTAGTCCAGTGATGGAAACCTTTTCTCGTCGTGCCATTTCCGTTGCCTTTCCCGTACCCATTGAATGGTTTCTTGAACCTCTTCCCAGGTTCCTTCCCCTTCCTTGACCAAAAGCTTACTGCTGTGGTGTATTCCTTGAGTATCAGAAATGACACCCGCCCAGTTTGTCCTTGGGTTTAACCCATAGTTGATCTCAAATGGTGACAACCTGGTGGATTCTGATGTCGAGGTGTTGTACGCATAATCCGCAAGGGGTAATAGCGAAACCCAATCATCTTGTTGGTAGGAACCGTAACTATGCAAGTACTGCTCCAGTCCCTGATTGACCCACTCGGTTTGCCCATCAGTCGCTGGGTGGAATGTAGTCGAAGCGTTTAGTTTCACTTCCAGCAAGTGCATTAGACTCATCAAGAACTTGGATGTCAATCGGCTATCTTGGTCGGAGATGATTGACTCTGGGAGTCCATGAAGGCGCCAAACTTCCTTCAGGCATATCAAGGCAACCTCCTTTATAGGTACCTCCATGGTCAGGGCTATGAAATGGGCCAGTTTCGAGAATCTGTCCACTATGACCAAGATCTTGCTATACCCTGCGGCCTCTGGCAGCACTACAATGAAGTCCATTGCAACCGCTGTCCATGGCCGCATACGAACATCAATAGGTTCCAGCAGCCCGAACTTCTTATGCCTGATGGACTTATTTCTTTGGCACGCATCACATGTCCGCACATAGTTCGTGATATGCTCATCCATCTTAGGGCAGTCGAAGTTAGCCCTAACCCGGGCAATGGTCTTGTAGGTTCCGAAGTGTCCCGCGATTCGGGAGTCATGTTCTGCCTTCATGATTGTCTGCTTCAGCTTTTGATCCTGGGGAACATACCACCTGTTCTTGTACAGGAGCAAGCCATTTTCCGCTTTGAAATGTCAGTCGACCTCTTTGTTAGCACTAGCAGTTGCCTTCCGGAGCCTTAAGTATTCCTGGTCTGCCGTTATCGCTACCCGCAGTTGATCTAAACAGCAAGACTGGAGCCGAAATCCTTGGCACACCTTCAACACTGGTGGTTGCAAGATGCCCGGTTCCTGGCTCTGGACCCTCTGTCTAGAGTGATAAAGTAACTGTGGTGGAAAATCCCTCCCTCTTTCAGGGAAGTAGTTGCTACGCCGCGACAAAACATCGGCCTTCCCCTTCAACCGTCCTTCTCGGTAAACCACCTTGAAGTTAAACGGTTGCAGGAACGCCACCCAGCGGTGCTGTCTACGGTTAAGGACCTTGGTACTGTTAAAGTACTCCAAATTCTTATGATCTGTATAGATTACCAATTGGTCCATTACTGCGCGTAGCAGATGATCCCATTCCTTGAATGCCGCTATGATGACAGTCATTTCCTTACCATGAATATCATAATTAATCTCCGCTGGGTGCAACTTCCTACTATGGTAGTCCACTGGATGCCATCTCTCATCTTCACTGAACTGGGAGAGGATGGCTCCTAACGCGAAGTCACTGGTGTCAGTTTCCAGCCGTGTTGGCCGTTCAGGGTCAAAATGTGCTGGCATACGTTTGGACGTAAACGCCTCCTTCAAATAGTTGAAGGCCTGCTCACACGCAGGTATTCATTCCCATCAGACATCTTTCTTTGTCAAGTCTGTCAGAGGTTTCGCTATCTTGGTGAAACCCTCAATGAACCGACGATAGAAGTTGGCAAAGCCCACAAAGCTTTGAACTCTGACGACGCATGTCGGAGGTGCCCAATCCCTGATTGTCTGCACCTTCTCCGACAACATGGAGATCCCCATAGCGGAGATCTTGTATCAGCGGAATTCAACCTCCCGTTGGTGGAAACTGGTCCTCTTCATGCTTACACATCGTGCAGCTTTCCGCAATTTCTGGATCACAGATCTCACCATTACAACATGGTCTTCCCTTCTTTCAGAGTAGATCAGGATGTCATCCGTGGATACAATGACTCCTTCATCTATGAGATACCGGAAGACCGCATTTATCATGCTTTGGAAAGTTGGCGGGGCGTTACACAACCCAAACGGCGTGGCCCTGTGTTCATACAGTCCATATCTGCACCGCAAGACCTTCTTCCATTCCTCACCTTCTGCCATCCTCCCAAGATAGTAGCCGTCCTTCAAGTCCAACTTGGTGAACACATCGGCTTTTCCTACCCTATCGCGCAGTTCGTTCATCAATGGTGGAGGATACTTGCTTTTCGCCGTGATTTTGTTCCGCCCCCGCTAATGTATTACCAGTCTTAATGTACCATCTGGTTTTGGCACGAAGAGGATAGAGGCTGCTGCCGAGGAACTGGATCGCCGTAGCCTTCCCGTTCACAGCATGTCATTGAGATAATCGCGGAGTGCCTTAAGCTCCTGTTCCGATAACGGGTAGATGGGAGCCAACGGAGGTTGAGTTCAGCGGTGCAACTTGATCGTACAGTCATACTTCGTGTGCTCTGGTAGTGCCTCAATCCGTTCTTGACTAAAGATATCCCCATAATCCTTACACTCGGGGAGCAGCTTAACTGTAATGTCGGCACCTTCCTCATCAGAGAATTGCACAATTCACAATAGGTACACATTACTAGGGTCTTCGGCTAGTAGCCCTTCATCGGTCATGAACACTAACTGCCCCTGCTCTGCCAGGCAGTTAGCCGTACAGAAATCAGAGCACCAGGTTAGTGATCCTGTCTTCCGATCTATGTCGGGGTTATGGGCTCTCAACCAAGACATAGGTAGGTACCCATCCAGCTTAGTGTCGGGCATATCCGGGACTTCAAAGGGCATCTCATTGTGGTGGTCACCTATCCTCATCTCTAATGCCCGGGTATAGTGTAGACCTGACCCGGGAATGTGATTACCACTGGCATTGCTCATCGGCACATGTTCCTTTCGTCGTACACTAGCTGCCTGTGTCTGCTTAACCCCGCGGCTACTAAGCACCGGCCCAGTTGCTCCACTATCCAGTAGCAGGAGTGCCTCCGCACTTACCTGTCTAGCTACTATCTTCTAGTCTAACTTGACCCGCAGGTGGACAGACTTGGCATGACGGGGCAAGTTGTCACCCGTCTGCCTTCTCGCTTGTATTGGTGACTGAGTCATCTTGGCTTACTAATTCCTTTTAGTCTCTTGCCATTCGACACAAGAGGGGCCACAATGGGTCGGTAAACCTTAAGGGATTGGGATTTGGCTTTTATTAATAACTAGGGTGTTTACTATCACGCCAGCATGGTTTCGGCTACTAAACCCACCTCAGGTAAACTTGAAAATAGCTCCATTTATTGGATCCAGTCCAGCCAGAACCAATTCCGCTTATACTAAACCTAAGACCTTTCTTCCGCGGTGGGTAGAAGTCCGCTGTCGGACCGGTTCCCAGCCAAGCTGCCTTGCTTACCCAATGTGTAGCATCTCCTCGAGCAGGACCTCACCCAGCATCAACAGAAATAAAGTCCTATGACCTTCCCGTCCAGGTAAAGAAATCCTGACAGAAATACGTAAAACAAGAACACAGGAAATAACCAGTAACGCAACAAAGGAGAGATAGCCCAGCCCACCGCACACGGCCCTGCAACATCTACCTGCCCACACCACCTAGGTGTAGTCAGTATCAGGGTCATTTATGCAGTAGAAGGGTACTTACCCATCTCCGAAGCCACCTCCAGGGCTCATGTCCATCTATCACTCAGGGCTCTATGGCTGCGGGTTAATAAGGTTACATCTTAAACAGAACGGGTTCTTACCCATTTTGAGCCGTCAGTATCAACCTCCATGATCTGAGGTGATGCCTGGCAGACTTCAAGTATCTTTGACGCGGAAGCCGGGGGGGCACTTCTATGCGCTTTAGTCGCTTGTCCGTCCCTGTAGGCTCACTTACCGCGGCTGACTGTTTCAACCCGCGAGCCTGTTTGGGTGAACTAAGGACTGGGGCCGTCGGGTACACTTTGATAGCAACCTTGAGAGTCTAATGCCGCTCGCCGGGCAGCTCACTCGTGCGCAGGGAAAACCTTGATATAAGAAGAGATAGAAGTGATNAGTAGCCGATACTACTGGTGGGAATGCTGTGGCAGGGAAGGTATCCAGAGTGGGCAACGAAACTGGCAGAGGTGTGGGCCTTGCGGTGGCCATGGGAGGTACGGGAGTTCCAACTGAAGGCGTGGCAGGGAAAATGTTCGGATCTGGGGTCGGACGAGGAGTAGGGTCAGGTGTATCTGGTGCCATGATAACCTACGGTTTGGACATCCTTTTTCTTACTCGGCATCCATCAGTTGGCCCGACCTCCTATGGGCAATTGAGGAGGGGACCAACAGGGAGCCTGTAGATGCTCTTGAGATGGAGGAGGTATGCCTGTAGCCCTCACCTTTCAGGCTTTCCAACATCAGTATCCCCATTGGGCTCAGGTATACCCGCCACTGGTCGTCTCTGGCTCTCATAGCCAACTCCATGACGAAGTTCTCAGACTTGGTATGGACAAGAGGGAGTGGGGGTGCGGCCTCTAACCTCAGTACAACATTCTAAGCATCGATACTGTACCCTCCAGCAAAAGCCTTTTCCAAGGCTGGCATTCGGGTCTTCGATGCCTGCTGATCTCTTGTCATCGGCTGGTATGACTCCTACTGCACCTTCATCCATTCTCCCCCTGCCGTAGTGATCGGTGTTCGGAACACCTGCTGCTGCCGGGTATTCCAGTTCTTCAGTACCCGCTTCGGTTCCTCAATCGACTTGGATACTATGCGGACGATGTAAGGTTGCAGGAATTCATTGGAAAACACGCTAAAGGGAACCCCTTGTGGCAGGGGTGGAAGCAGGTTGTGGACAAGGGTAGGGTCGTGGAAAAATGAGAGCGCTGCCGCGCGAGTGTCTGTAATCAGGAGATTAAGACCTTCAACCTGTAACTGCATAGAGGGGGCCTCCAAGAGCCGCAGGCGGCCCGCACCCACTCCCACTGCTATGCCCTAGCTACCCAGCTAACTAACATACCACGATGGGGTTACCTCGTGCTCCGCACTCCATCACACTTTCTCCAAAAGTGAGCTGTTTGACTAGACTTGGTGCACTGGTTGTGCTTCCTGCGGAGTTTGGTCGAAGTCGACGGGATTTCCTTATGCGCTATTGCATACTCAGAAGTCACTGGCTTTGCCAGTTTCCCCAGGTTGAAATTGGTAGGTTTGGCAGACCTCTGGTTTTGTCTGCGCGAACAGTTTTCTTCTTCTGAAACCTGCCCGAGGTCAGAGATCTATCCTCCTTCTTATCAGCGGGTTGAGACCGGGAGCTGGGTGGATGACGAGGTTACTGAACCGGTTGTCGTCCTCTAGCATGTGCCCCACCTTGCGGAGAAGATCAAGGTACTCGTTCAGGTCGGTCGGATGGGGCTCCTTAAGTGCCCATGCATTCCGGACCTCTTGTGTGATGCCTGATCGATCCTTCTTTCATACCTGTACTAGATCTGCATAGCTAAGCTTATACATATAATCAATTACCTTATCTAGGTACTCATCGATGTGATGGGGCTTCATCACCAGGTCGCACCACTCGAGAAGAGATCCATTCCACTCGGCCTGGTCTCCACTGAAGATTCCTTCCCGCCATTCCAGGAACCCTTTCCGTGTCTATAACGGGTTACTACGTTTGACAGGGACACCCGTGCGCTTGGCTGCTCCCTTGTTAATGTGCCCATGCGACCCCCAATACCATGCCTGGGTGGAGTCTTCAAGAAGGGGGATCACCAAGTGTACCTTGTCTTTGTCGGTTAACTTGCAATCCGTAAAGTATTCAAATTTGACCTCAACCAAGGTCAAAAATCTTGTGAGTTTTGTAACTTTGCCCTTCAATGGAGGGATACCAGGCAGCTTCTCCGGCTTCTTCTACCAGAGTCTTGGTGTTGGCCTAGCAGCCGAACCAGTACCCCTCAGGGCTCTCAACAACCTCTTGGCCCAGCGATTCCACCGTCGCTTCTTCTGGTTGCTCCTGTCATCCTTGCGTGGACTGCGGAATGGTGTCCAATCCAGGAGAGAATATCCATTGTCATCATTATCTCAGCTGTCATGGGCAGAGTCCCCTGGATCTCCGCCTGCTCCTGCTGTACCAGCTCTGGGTGGTGCATTTCCATCCCCACTAGCTCTGGTATTCTCAGCTTGGGATTCCCGGGGTCTATCATACCCATCAAACCGTTCCTCCTGCCGTTCCCAGTTCCCATTCTGCGGGGGCATAGCCCCCGATGGTCCTGATACCGGTGGTGGAACAGAGCATCGTCCACTCTCCAGAGTTGGGCTGGGCACCATCTGTGTTATCCACAGAAAAGACTGCAACTCTGGACAACCCAAGAGGTGCACCGGGGGGCCTGCATGCCTCCATGACCGACAGTACCCATATGTCAGTCGTCTATCTCCTTCTTTCTGCCTGCTTCCATGTCTCACCGGGGTCCTTGGTCCCTTCCTACACGTATAGGAGTGGCAATGAATCCACCCCATCTGGGTCTTTTCCCACTTACAGCCTGACAGACAGAACTCGTCTTAGCTGTCTGAATCGCCACTTGTCATGGTGGGGAGACCGGTGGGAAGGCTTGGCTTTGCTGGTGCTGTCGGGACGACCGGTGTGCAAGGAACGGAGTGGGCAGGCATCCCAGGTCCGCGGATTGGAGTCTCTCGTGACGGAGCCATGGGTCTTCGCTCCTCCTGGCGTCTGAGCTGTTCAAAGAATCCAGGTGATGCNGGACAGTTAGACGGCAGTGTCACCCAAACCCGGAATGACCAGATGGTCGCATACGGGACCCTATCTGACGAGCGGAAAGAGATGGCAGAGGGCCTTGCTCAAGTAAGAGAGCGACTGCTGACGGAATCCTGTTCGATGTTCGGTACTAGCCATTGCGCTTTCCACTCTGGGCTACTTGTTCTAGACAAGGTTACCAGTATTCACTCAAGGTCAGTGCCAAAGGTTGGACTCAATTAATCAGGAGAGGAGTTGAGCAAGTAGCTCGCGGAACGATATACCGTAACGGGGACAGTCCTAAGAAGATGGATCCCAACCTTGGGACCGTACCGAAGAACTTCAAACCTATCGCCCAAAGTTTACACCAATGTAAGAGTAAAGTAAACCTCAAAACATAACATCGTTAAGCCTAATACTTCACTCAACTAAGGTCTCCAGAGGATTGATTGTTGGAGTAGGAGAGTTCTCGCATAGACTTTCAGGTAGTTTTATCTTATGCCAGAAACCCCCCTATCAGTTTACTACAACCATTCGAGCAGACGCTCCTCTGCTAAGGGTGGTCCGACACGTCTCCGAGCACACCCTTCCGGCATGCATGTGTCGACACATTCTAGTTGGCGTTCACCTTATGTGGTTATCGTTTTTGCGGTGCATTTCTATTTTGCCCGTCGGAGTGAAAACCTCCTTGCAATGGTGTCTTGCCAGTGGCTAACAGTCAAGGCACCTCATGAACTAGACTATCTATGACACACTGCCCACATGCCTTGACTTCTACTTGACTCCCGAGGCTACTGTGAGCGGTTTATCTGTTTACTGTTTACGGGTCTTAGGCTTCTGGTGTCTTCCGCATGGCACGGTAGTCTGGGAGTCATCCAATGGGCCCTACCCATGACCACTACCTCAGATATACCTTGCCTGTGGTAGGAATCATGCTTGTAGTGTCTCTGTACTTCCGTCTCAGGGCCTATAGCATTCGGGACACTTTCCGGCTTGGCAGGTGCAAAACTGTCCCAGTCGCACCGGCACCACCCGGGATTGCCTGCAGGACCCCTACGGTTAACACCCATTACCTCCGACAACTTTGGTCTGTTTTGCTCGGAACAACTTGGAGGAGGTACTCCATATCCCAACCCATGGCACTTATATATCCTGCGAACAGCCTAGGGTCGACCGGACGGCAGTGACGTATGCTGTGTTGCAAGCAGGTCTCCAAAAGTTCCTCTTGGCTAGACCGCACACAACTACCCAACCATTTACCCCTGTCGTCCGGGCCTCAAGGCGGGGCTGGAGGGGTATGATAGAAATAACGTCTCCAATTTACAGCTTCATCGAAGCTGCGTAGCTCGCCCAATAGCATCTCCCGAAATCCCAGATTCCAATATCATGCATGGCTTCATGTGATACACCATTACACATAGGACGGACTAGCATAGCGAAATGAGCATGTCACGTGATTCTTGGCAAAAGGTCACGTGTTCGATCCCCGGGCCCATCGCAGTAGATGGAGGATGTGTTAATTTCTACCAATACAACGCTGGCACAAAGCCGTCATTTTGGCCAGCACCAAAGGTCGCCAACCGCGGGATTTTAGCTGAATCCTCAAGAGAGGACTCTCGGCTATCCTGGGAAGGTCGAATGAATTAAATAGGTCGGTTGGTTGTGGAGATAAACGCATGCAAAGATCCCTCAGCTGCGCCAATGGATAGATGCCAACNTCCTGACAAGGTCGAATGAACTAAATCGGTCCCTTGGTTGTGGAGATAAACACATGCAAAGATCCCTCAGCTGCGCCAAAGGATGGATGCCAACCAGGGGGAGGTCGGCTACTCCGATAGGAGTCCCCGGCTGCCATAAGGGCAGCAAGACCGAATTTCAAGTCCATTGGTGGCGGAATGCGGAGCAAAGTCCTGAGGAGGGGACGACGGCCAAGAGACGATCGTTCACCCACACCCGAAAGGCATGGCAAGGTAGAGTCAGATGCGGGCCTACCACGTGAAAAGATGAACCCTGAGCGCAATGAGGCCTAACCGGCATTGGCGCGATAAGATAGGAGCATGCTTCCTACGGGTTGATGCAGACAGATGGGAAATCCAACTGCATTGATGAGTCTGTCACCGGAGGTGATCACTCTGTATGCAGAGAAAAAAACAGTAACCGCTTGCCACGGTGAAGGGGTTCAAGTGGCTATGATTAGCACCGGTGTAGTGAGGAGAAGGGTGGGACCCCCTCCCGGGTATCCGCGGAAATCAGAGTCAAATGGGGTAAAGGTTGTCAGGGTCTACAAAGTTCGCAGGGAGGAAAGTGGGAGAGATAGATAGGCCGCGAACACCCCGACGCGGAATATAAATATCGATGTGCCTCCCGCGCTTTATAGATTATTAGCGACGGAGAAGAGATCTTATCAATATATTCGTTCTACGATACAAACCCTACCTTCTTTTCAAAACCTTATAAGTGAACCTTCCTAGAAATCACTTCGTCACGTATCGGGCCTTAGTCCCAACTCGCTTGTCCTTAGAGTCAGTTACCGCCTAACACTATATTGATATCCCCTATAATACTGAGGCTCACAAACCACCTCTTTCAATGAGCCTCACAAACCGGTTATCTAAAGCCCTCAACCATCTATCTCAAGTTTACCTTCAACGAAACTCACACATCTACGAGAGATTGGGTTTGATCTCAGCATAAGCGAAGTCTTTGAAGACGAGAACGTTCCCTTCTGGTTCACTGATCACGGGATCAAGTGGGCCCTCAAACACCTCACACACATAGAAAGAAGAAGGAGCCTGTTGCAACCAAGGATTGGCGAAGGGTCAGAAGATTCTAGGGACACTGACATGCTGCATGCTGAGAAACAGCAGCGGCTAATCTCCGCATGGGTACCAGGCCAGGACAGCCCGTATCCACTCCCACCACTACCTCCCGGAGATGACATCACACCGCTACGGCTAGGTTCCACACCCACACCAAGGAACCCGTCAGGGTCATCAGTGCCCTGAGGCCTACCGCAAAGCATCACAAAAAGACGAAGTGGGAAAAGGTCACACTCTGGAACCCCAACCCCCTCAGGCACTACCTATTTGGGTGCTTTCGCCGCATACATTGGGACACTGATCGGACAGTTAGACGGCAGTGTCACCCAAACCCGGAATGACCAGATGGTCGCATACGGGACCCTATCTGACGAGCGGAAAGAGATGGCAGAGGGCCTTGCTCAAGTAAGAGAGTGACTGCTGAACGGGGAGAAGTTGATGGGAGAGGAATTGGCGCTGTGGCAAAATAAGAATAGGAGACTAGAGGGAGAGGTAGTGGCCCAGTTCAGCAGATTTAAGGGAGTGATCGAAGCGGCCCAGGCTCGCATGCACGAGCGATCGGAGCATCAAGCAGTAGTTAGTGGACAGCTATCCCAGGACCTGTGACGTACCATCCAGGAATCGGTGAGTAGGGATCAAGAACTCTACACAGGCCTGGATAGACTCCGGAGGGAGTTAGATGAGGAACGACGAGGTCGAGGAACGCCGGAGCTGCAGTTCGTGGCCGAACTACAGACCCTCTACCAGAAAGTGACAACTGGGCTCAGGGACATGCAGCAGAACATGACTCAGATGTTCGCCCAATCAACGAGGAAAATGGCGGCACTAGTACAGATAGCGTTAGGGTTGCAGCAGGGGGGATCAACCCATGATGGCGAAACCTGTCGAGGATGATCAGGGCCATCCCAACAAGAAAAGGGAAAGCAACCCGGGAACGGGACCCGCGGCCACAGACCATACAGAGTGGCTGAGAAAGAAGCACGGCACCTCCCAATGTGGTCGGAGGAGCGGGCGACCCAGACCCAGGGGACAATGGGTCGGATAACGGAGGAGAAGGACCAAGTCACTGGCCCCGGGTACCACCGCTAGGAAGGCCGTGGACGGTTAAGGAGGAGGAGGTTCATTAGATAATGGTGCAGTTGGCCAAGGAATTGGCCCGACAAACTGCGCTACATCAGAAGAAGCCTGCCGACCCTCCATTCGTATAAGAAGCAAAGTCCTACCAGGATATAAAGACCTGGCTGCACGCGTGCTAGGACTACTTTAGCCTAAATCCCATGCTGTGGATAGAGGATAAAGATAGGATTATCTCCGGCTTGGGAAGGACAAAGGGTGACGACGTGACACCTTTCAGCAATTGGTATAGGAAGAGCACGGACGGGCTCAAAGGGTACGCCGCTGGTCCTGAATTGCTGACGTGGGAACAGTTTCGGCACGAGATTATCGCGCGGTCCTCACCGATCAAGGACGACCGGAAAGCTTTGGTACAGATGGGAAAGATCAAGTATGAGAAGGACTTTGACAAGTACCGTCTCCAGATGGAGAACTTGAACATCAAGGCCAAGCTTCAAGGAACGGCGTGGAGGAAGATGGTCGAGGACCGACTACCAGAGGCAATACTGAGATGGTGGTGTCATAAGCGATATGATACTGACGCCGAATGGCTGGAGCACCTTCGAGCGGTCGCAAACAAGGAAGAGCCTTTCCTCGACAGTGAACGACAGTGACGAGACAACCTGTCCAGCTCGTCAGGTTCTTGCGGACCCCTAAAACCATGCCGGGAGGATAGAGAAAAGGAGCCGAAGCGAGGAAAGGAAGAAGGGCGACCTAGCAAGTTCCAGAGGAAGACGGCACCTGGGAACTGCAAGGCAGCAAGGTTCGCCGAAACCAACAAACCGACCAAGACTCCGGCGGTAGAGTGCAACAACTGGAAGAAGGCTCACGACGGAATACCACAAAACTTGGTTGACCAACGCCAGGAAAATAAAAGCTGCACCCGGTGCGGACTCACCAACTGCAAGTGGGGAGCTTGTAGGAAGGGAGAGGTTGTTGCAACGATAGGACAGCGGAAAGCAGCGACGTTTAGGCCCCGAAACATGGAGGTTCAGAATACCGCCCCAAGGCCCGCGGTGAACCAAACCCATGTGCCACCAGCAGCTAGACTTTGGGAATCGTCGGATCAAGAAGGGGGATAGATCGGACAATCAGGAGCCGTGTATAAAAACCATGACCTACGTTCCGAGCTAGGGCAACGGCTTGGTCAAGAATATCGGCGAACCGCACGGACTGGGTTCCGAGCGTGGGGAGGGACAGAAGTGTGACAGGCATGAGGAAGCATGTGTAACGGAGAAAGTTAACCCATCTCAGAGGGATGGAATCAAGAATAACCCCCGACCTGGACGCGGGACAGCAAGACTTTATACACCTCCCTGGGTAGAAAAGGTTCAAACCTGGCATGCAAGAAGAGGGGACTGTGGCGGGGGGCAACTCAAGGCATCCTGACTCTTTCCGCCAAAGGTCATGCACGGGAAATGAGTCCGCATAGCGCAGGCCCGCCTGAAGGTGCTTCCCCAGCCCCAGGATGGCACCACCAGCAAGGGCGGGTAGGTAGGCTGCAGGTTGCTAGGCGAGCACAAAGGACAGCATGCGCGCCTTAAATCGTACGCAACCACGGGAGTCGAACACCAAAGGCCGGGTTAGAAAGGTCACTCCCTCATCTATCCACTGGTGGCATAGACCGGTATGATTAAATTTCGTCATTGAGGGGAAAGAAGATGGAAAAGGAGCCGCACACCAAAGGGACCGAGTTTGTCTGAGGAGCCCTGAATGGCCGAAATCGTGCGAGCAGAATAACAAACACCCAAGATTATTGAATGCCCCGAAAATGTCCAGGAAAAGAAGACAGGGTAACCCTACAGGGAAGCCAAAAAGACAGAAAACTCAAGTCCCAACACCTACGTAATACGAGTGCCCCCAAGGCACAGCATACCGACAGACACAAGGAGAACGAGTACCGATTCGCGTGTTCTTAGACCCGGGCTCACAAATCTTTGTGATACGACATGCACCAGTCCAGAAACTGGCACTGGCAGCGATATGGCGAGATACGCTCGTTAGTATAACAAGGTTTGACAGCGCACAATCCCAAAACGCAGGAATGTGCTATATGACCCCTGATATGCTAGAAATAGGGGCTAACCAACATTTTTCAGAAATTACCTGTGCAGTCATTAGCCAGGGGATCCATGACTTAATAATACCCTTCTGTTGGTGGCATCGCCAACATCCCCTATCATTCATTGAAGACGCGAGCAGGTGAGAGTTCCCGGCAGAACAGTGTAAGGCATCGCTGGAACCCGAAGACAAAGGAATCTGCATTGGGCGGGACGCGACAGTCGCCTCAGACCCTGCAGCCAGATACGTGGGCCGAATCGCAGGCCCTGAAGACCACGAGGCAGTTGTGATGGTGACTCTGCCAAAACCCTACCGGGAGTACGCCGATCTCTTCTTGCCTCGGGTAGCGGAACAGCTCCCAAATCACAATACCTTCAATCATGAGATCAAGGTAGTTAAAGGTGAGAAACCCCTATGGGGGCCGATAGACCCGTTGTCCGAAAAGGAACTACGGGAGTTGCGAGAATACCTAGACAAAGTGCTGCGAGCGGGAAAAATAACCCCAAGCCAGCCACCGGCAGGCGCACCAATGCTATTTTTGCTGAAACCTGATGGACGGCTGAGACTATGTGTGGACTACCACGGGCTAAACAAGCTTACCATCGCCAACAAGTACCCCCTGCCGCTCATGAGTGAGCTCAGAGACTAAGTAGTCGGGTCGTGTATCTTTACCAACTTGGACCTAAAGGATGGGTACCACCTGATACGCATAAAAGAAGGAGACGAATGGAAGAGGGCCTTCCGAACTCGGTACAGTCATTACGAATATTGGGTAATGCAGTTCACACTGGTAAACGCGCCCACCATCTTCCAAGACATGATGGATGTGGTCCTGAGGAGATTCCTAGACTTGGGAGTAGTCGTATTCATACACGACGTGCTAATTTACTCCAACACTGAGGAGGACCACGTCAAGTTGGTCAAGGAGGTATTAACCGAGCTACGGAAATACCGCTTAGTAGTGTCTATCACTAAATGAGTATTCCACATGGACATGGTGGAGTTTCTGCGATACATAGTGAAGACAAATGGGATCACGATGGGTGATCGAAAGGTCAAAGCCATGAGGGAATGGAAAAAACCTGCGTCCATAAAGGACATACAAATCTTGATGGGATTTGCAAATTTCTATAGGAGATTTATCAAGAATTTCTCCAGAACTTGTAAACCCATAACCGAGTTGTTGGAAGGCGACCCCAAGGGATTTGATTGAGGAAAGAAGCAGGAGGAGGCTTTCGAATTCCTGAAGGAACAGTTCGTGACGGCGCCTATCCTGGCACATTTCCACCCAGACCGAAACACGGTTGTGGAAACAGAGGCATGCAATTTCGAGCTAGGGTGCATTCCATCACAATACGTTGAGAAAAGACTGCACCCAATAGCTTTTCATTCCCGAAAGCTCAACTCGGCGGAATGCAACTACGACGTTTATGATAAAGAGTGGCTCGCCATAGTTGAGGCATTCAAGGAATGCCGTTACTACCTTGCAGGAACCAGCAAACCCATCATGGTGTTTACGGACCATCAGAATCTACAATACTTCCTCGCGACCAAGGCCTGGAGTGCCAGGCAGATAAGGTGGGCACAGAAGTTAGCAGACTTCAACTTTAAAATGGTGTACTGACCAGGGTCGAGTGGCGGGAAGCCGGACGCGCTGAGCAGACGGCTGCAGTACCGTCCCGACGGGGGAGCTGCGCTAAGCGAGAAGCTCTCAATTCTAATCCCCCCACATTTTAACCAGGTTATGGTTATAGTGGTAGGACAAGAGGAGGAACCTAGTCTAAGGCAGAAGACACCCGAAGGTGATTACGCCCAAGCTATACGGTTACACCGAGAAGCTCAAATTCGAACAAGGGGCTCCAGCAAAGCGGCAGGACATGACATCTACGCGCTGGAAGAAGCAATAGTGCCTGCTCGCGGACAAGCGACCGTAGCCACCGGAGTAGCCTTAGCATTACCAGAGGGAACCTACGGCTGTGTAGCCCCAAGAAGTGGCCTTGCCGTCCACAATGGGATCACGGTCGGGACAGGGGCCATTGCCCGGGCTACCGAGGTGAGGTAAAAGTATTACTGTTCAATCTGAAGGACCAGGACTACCACGTAGGGAAGAGAGAACGAGTTGCACAACTCGTAGTAGAAAGAATTCATGATAGGGAGCTCCACGAGTTGATGGAGCTGGACAACACCGAGAGGGGCCAGGACGGATTTGGAAGCATGGGAACCAGTGTGGTCGAAACCCAGACTAAAACCAGTCAGCTAAGGGAAGAAAGCGGGTTAAACCGACACTTCAACGAGTGCGATCAGGGACGACACAAGGCCCTGACGACTGAAGAAACCATGCTAACCAATGCAGTGGTTCTCAAAGCAATGGCATGGAAATTTGATGCCCAATTCCTAATACAGGTAGAGGAGAAGGGAGAAAGGGACCAGGACTGGAGGGCGAGGAGAAAGGAGTTGGAAAGACTCCGAGATGAGGGAAAGGATATGCCAACGCACTGGTCTTTGGTGAGTAGCCTCCTGTACTACAAGGGACGGCTGTTCATTCCAAAGAACGAGGCCATACAAACGCGGATCGCTCAAAGCAGCCACGACTCCAAGGTTGCAGGACATTTCGGCCAGGAAAAGACAGTGGAAATCATAACCAGGGACTTCTACTGGAAAGGGCTCACGGAATGGGTAAATGACTACGTACGGTCGTGTGACAGGTGTCAACACACCAAAGCGCCACGGCACGTGAGATACATGTTTCTACAGCCATTGGAACTACCCTACGCGGCATGGACCTCCATCTCTACTGACTTCATAATGCAGCTACCGAAGTCATGGGAAATCACCGAGATCATGGTGGTAGTCGACCGCTTTACCAAAATGGCCCACTTTATAGGGTTAAGAGAAAACACGACGGCGAAGGATGTAACCCAGGTGTTACTCCGGGAAGTGTGGAAACTACATAGGCTACCCACGGATATCATCCGGGATATGCACACGAAGTTTGCGGGAGAATTTTGGGAGTCTCTCTGCAAACTGTGAGGCATCACGTGAAAAATGTCCACAGCGTACCATCCTCAGACAGACGGACAGACAGAGAGAACCAACCAAGTGCTGGAAGGCTATCTCGGAAGCTGTGCAAATTATGATCAGGATGACTGGCATCAACTGCTCCCATTAGCGGAGCACGCCTACAATAACTCCATTAAGAGTGTGTACAGATGCACTCCGTTCTATGCAAACTATGTATACCACCCACAGACGGAGTGGGTAAAGAAGCGAGAAGCTCGAAATCCAGGGGCTACCACGTATGCTCACTGGATGAAGCAAATACAGGGACAGGCGATGGCCACATTGAAGGCAACCAGAGAAGGAATGGGACGGTACCATGACAAGAAAGTAAGGCCACAACTGAACTTTCAGATGGGTGACTTGGTGATGCTTAACGCCAAGAACATCTGTACCAAATGACCCGCCAAAAAGCTCAGCCCAAAGGTATATGGGCCCTTCAAAATCCTGGAGCCACACGGCAATGAAGCATTTAAGCTAGAAATCTCGGAACGCTGGAAGATACACCCCGTCTTCCATGTATCATTGTTAGAGCCTTATCGGACGTCCATTCGAGCAGCTCCGAAACAACCTCCCGGAGCGCTAGAGGAAATGGATGGCGCCTTGGGAGGGGAGGTTGAAAAAATAGTCAAAAGCGAGGTCATTTCGTACACTCACAGGGTTCATGGACGCAATAGGAGGATCTGTGAACTCAGGTACTTTGTAAAGTGGTGGGGGTGCTCAGAGGATGAAAACACCTGGGAGCCAGCGGAACATTTAGGGCATGCGGCGGGGTTGGTAGAAGGGTTCCACAGAGAGAACCCAGAGATGCCGTCGATATAGAGGAGGGATGACAAGGAAAGGTTTTCCTAGGCATGGCCAAGTAAACACACACAGGTTTTTCACCCTATCTTGCTGAGTCCATAAAGGAGTTTAATTTGTACACTATTAGAAAAATAGATTTTTAGAGATTCGGGCCGAACTCTTACAGAGGGGAGCTCGTGTTACAGATAAGATGAACTGGCATAGCGAAATGGGCATGTCAAGTGATTATTGGCGAAAGGTCAGGTGTATGATCCCAGGGTCTGTTAGAGGATTTGGAGAATAGGTTAATTTCTAGCAATACGACACCGGCACAAAGACCTCATTGATGCCACCAGCGAAGGTCGCCAAGGGCGGGGTTTTTGCTGAATCCCCAAGGGAGGACTCTCGGCTATCCTGAGAAGGTCGAACAAACTAAATAGGTCAGTCGGTTGTGAAGATAAACACATGCAAAGATCCCTCAGCTGCGCCAATGGATGGATGCCAACCGGGGGGAGGTTGGCTACTGTGATAGGAGTCCCCGGTTGCCATAAGGGCAGTGAGACCGAATTTCAAGTCCATTGGTAGAGGAATGCGGAGCAAAGTCCGGAGGAGGGGACGACGCCCAAGAGACGATCGTTTACCCACACCCGAAAGGCATGGCAAGGTAGAGTCAGATGAGGGCCTACCACGTGAAAAGATCAACCCTGAGCGCAATGAGGCCTAACCGGCATTGGCGCGATAAGATAGGAGCATGCTTCCTACGGGTTGATGCAGACAGATGGGAAATCCACCTGCATTGATGAGTCTGTCGCCGGAGGTGATCACTCTGTATGCAGAGAAAGGAAGAGTAACCGGTTGCCACGGTGAAGGGGTTCAAGTGGCTAGGATTAGTACCGGTGTAGTGAGGAGAAGGGTGGGACCCCCTCCCGGGTATCCGAGGAAATCAGAGTCAAGCGGGGTAAAGGTTTTCAGGATCTGCGAAGTTCGCACAGAGGAAGGTGGGAGAGATAGATAGGCCGCGAACACCCAGATGGGGAATATAAATATCGAGGTGCCTCCCACACTTTATAGATCATCAGCGACGGAGAAGAGATCTTATCAATATATTCGTTCTACAATACAAACCCTACCTTCATTTCAAAACATTATAAGCGAGCCTTCCTAGAAATCACTTCCTCAGGTATCGGGCCTCGGTTTAGACTCGCTTGTTCTTAGAGTCGGCTACCGCCTAACACACACATTCCAGTCAATTTTCCTGAACTCCCCGTGGGATGTTTTATTGAAAGGTAGGGTAACTCAGGACTTTGGGCAGGGTAACCTGATCCCACGGGTAGGGTAGCCTTGTCCAGCGGACAGGATAACCTTTCCCTGTTATCCTGTATATCCCGTTGCCGGCGATAGCCATTTCTGACCTGTCTCCGGTTATCCGGCCTAGCTGAGCAACCACCTCTTCAGAAGTCCCTAAGTACGCTGACACCCCTCCTGCATATATCCAGGTACCTACGTCCCTGACCAGCCAATTCTGTTCATTCTCGGAGCCTGGGCCATTGGGTGTCCGTAGGTCAAGTACTTACTTGCCTGCCAGTTCCTACCAGTTCGCCTCCTGGCTACCTGTATGGGTATAGGTTCCTTCTGCCATAGCTCATGTATGCTGGGTCGTTACAGACGTACTGTCTCTCATATTTCTAGCCAGGTCGCTTCCCAGTTCTGGTGGAAGAGCTTACTGTTGGGGTGCATTCTCTCATTACCAGATACCACACCGGACCGGTTTGACTATAGATTAAACTCTTAGTTAATCAGATATCCGCACTATCCAGTAGATTCTGATGTAGAGGTGTTGCCGGAATACGCCGCCAATAGTAATAGCAGCAAGCAGTCATCTTGCTAATAGAAAAAAGTATATTCGTATGTACTCCTCCAGCCTCTGATTACCCCGTTAAGTTTGGCTCTCACTTGTAGGATACACTGTAGTCTAAACCTTGAGTTTCTCCTCTGACAGATCCAGTAAACCTATCTGTAACTTAGATGTGAAGTGGCTATTATGCTCGCAGGTAATGAATTCAGGTAGTCTATGAAGTTTCTACACTTCATTCACGAATGTTAAGACCATTCCCATGCTAGGTTCCTCCGCGGTTAGTGGTATAAAATGTGCTCTCTTGGAGCATTGATCAACAATTACCCAAATCTTTGTCTACTTTTCTTACTCCAGCAGTCCTACAATACAATCTAATAAAATTGCTGTCCCAGGTGTTATTAGAATATTAAGGTGTTCCAGCAAAACGAACTTCCTGTGCTGGATAGACTTATTCTATTAGTATGTATCACAAGTTTAGACATAGTCTGCAATATGCTTGTCCATCTTTGGCTAGTAGAAGTTAGCCCTAACCCTGGCAATTGTTTTGTAGTTTCCAAAGTGGCATTATAACATGTTCGGACCATGCCCTGGTAAGGTAGTAGTACGATAGGAGCAGATGGCTGCTTGATCAACGAGAAGCGAGCACTGCTTACTAAAGGACGCTTCGAAGGTGTGTAATCGGAGATCAAAGAAGTAACCGTTCAACCAAGTATAGTTACAATATTCTCAGGCGAAGTCTGCCCATTTCCTTCATGGAAATAATGGGTCTTTGAATATAATCTATCGCTTATCTCCAGTATGAGAGATGTTCCAAAATGTTGCGTGTATTAACCTATAGCACCCAAAACAATACAAGTATCAAACAATACTGTGAAACCCAATATAAAACAAGGTCTGTATCAACCAATAGGATACAAAACAATACAAGTATCAAATGATACTGTGAAACCAAGTGTAAAACAAAGTTTGTATCAACTGACAGCACAGGAACCATAAAACATAACCTAGTACCCGTACCAGTTACACGCCCTAAACAAAATAACAATTTCACCAAACAATATAACCCAATGACATCCTCATAGTCAGTAGACCGGCTATTTTCTGGAAGTTCTCTGTAGAACATATTGTTCCCGTCATCGCTATTCTGTAACAATCTCAAATCGTCCTACCTCACCTATTGCGCACCATCCCAGAATTCTTCCAAACACTCCTGACAAGGTGTTTCGCGTACAAAGCAACCAGATTCCCAGTAGTGTGGTAACGTAAGCCAGTGTGGGACGATCCGATCCTCCCAAGCGTCTATTGTAACATTGATTTGTTCGGAATTCTCGCAGTAATCGATGCAGTATACCTTCCAGTAAGTATCTAATGGAATCATTTCATGGTATATTAGGTGTCCCACAACATGGTCTTGTCCCTTTATGCTGAGCTCTCCATAGGTCGAAATTTTCTTTGCAGAAGAGTACTCTGTTTTTGTCAAAGGTTTTTTTTACTTTTTTTTACTTTTTTTTTCTTTTTTGGTTGTGGTATGGCTGTTATTTTTCCTTCTATGATTGTGGATAGTTGTGTAACGGGGGCACCCCTAGGAAGATGGATCCCAAGGTTGCAACCGCACCAAACAACTTCAAACTTATCGCCAAAAGTTCATACAGATGTAAGAGTAAAGTAGACAGTAAAACTTAATATCGTTAAGCCTGACGCTTCACTCAATTGAGGTCTCGAGAGGATTGATTGTTGGAGTAGGAGAGTTCTCGCATAGACTTTCAGGTAGTTTTATCTTATGCCAGAAACTCCCCCATCAGTTTACTCCAACTATTCGAGCACACCCTTCTCCGCTAAGGGCGGTCCGACACGTCTCCTGACACCCCCTTCGGGCATGTATGTGTCGACCCGCTCTAGTCGGCGTTCACCATATGTGCATATCGTTTCTGCGGCGCATTTCCATTCTGCCCGCCGGAGTGAAAACCTCTGCGCATCGGGGACTTGCCAGTGGCTAACTGTCAAGACCCCTTGCTGAACTAGACTATCTATGACACCCTTCCCATGCGCGTTGATTTCTTCTTGACGCCGGAAGCTACCGTGAGCGGTTTATCTATCTACTATTTACGAGTCTCGGGCTTCCGGTGTCTTCCGCAGGGTACGGTGGTCCAGGAGTGATCCAATGGGCGCTACCCATGACCACTACCTCGGATACACCTTACCTGCGGTAGGAATCATGCTTTTAGTGTCTCTGCACTTCCCTCTCAGAGCCTATGGCGTTGGGGACATCCTTGGGCGTGGTAGGTGCAAAACGTTCCCAGTCGTCCCGGCACCACCCGGGACTACCTTCGGGACCCCCACGGTTAACTCCCGTTAACTCCGTCAGTTTTGGTCCGTTTTACTCCGAACAACTTGGAGGAGGTACTCCACCTTCCACCCTATGCCCCCTTATATATCCTGCGAACAGCTTACGGTCGACCGGACGGCAGCAACGTATACGGTGTTGCAAGCGGGTCTGCAAAGATCCTCCTTTGCTAGACTGCACACAACTACGCAACCGTTTGCCCATGACGTCCGGGCCTCAAGGCGGGGCCGGAGGGGCATGATAGGAATAATGTCTTCAATTTACAGCTTCTTCGTAGCTGCGTAGCTCGCCCAATAGCATCTCCCGGAACCCCAGATTCCAGTATTATGCATGGTTTCGTGTGACAAACATTCCAGTCATTTTTCCCAAACTCCCCGAGGGACTTCGTATTGGCAGGTAGGGTAACTCAGGCCCTTGAACAGGGTAATCCAAGCCTCAAGGCAGGGTAACCCTGTTCTGAGGGTAGGGTAATCTTGTCCGGTGGACAAGTGGACTTTCTCCTGTTACCCTATCTATCCCACTTCCGGGGATAGACACACTCGGCCTTTCTCTAGTTACCCAGCCTAGCTGTGTGTTGGCCCTTCATAGGTCCCTAAGTACGCTGACACCAATCTTGGGCGTAGCCATGTAACTAAATACTTGTGTCCACTAAGTCTGCTCATCTCGGAGTCCGGGCCATCAGGTCTGCGTAGGTCAAGTACTCACTTGCCTGCCGGTTCCTACCAGTTCGCCTCCGGGCTACCTGTATGGGTGTAGGTTCCGGCTACCATAGCTCCTGTATGCTGGGTCGTTACAAGTTGGGTGGTATTTATGTCGCGGTGTCGGTTTCACTTAGGTATTCAGAGGAAGTTGTAGTACCTCATATCCGGTATCGCCCTCACTTAGGTGTTCTGGGGAAGGGTGTGGTATCTTAATTTTGGTATCATCCATTTCCCCTAACATATTTCAATTTTCCGTACTCGGGTAGCAACCAGTACCCAAGTGGAACACATATGGCAGTGTTTCTCCCCACATTTGTCCTGTTGATTTGGTTCTTGGTTCCAGACATTTGTCGCAAATATGTATGAATAATCACTCTGTAAGGTATCATCTAGGGACAATATCATGGTTCACCAGGAGTCCCATTAGCTGATATTGCAGTCACCGCGGCACTTGGTCATAGTTTGACATCGTAAGGCTGTTGGATGGTATGTGTTTTTTCATTGGTTACTATTCCCTGCACTCAATTCTGGCTAGCTGTATTAGGTATAGGCTTCTTCCTCCATGACCCGATTCTCATCTCCGCTGCTTTCAAAATCGCTTTCAAAATGGTCTGACCAAAAACCATCTTGTATCCCTTGATCGGTGGCTGGGCGGAGGTGTTGAATTTCTAGCAGGGTTGCGCTCCATGCTACTGTCACATGGTTTATTGTAGGGGGCAGTTCATCCTCCGGTTTGTGGTCCTCTCAACATTGGTTTACTAGTTCCTTCTTGTTTCCTAATCCTTTGATAGGTTCTCAGCTGTTTTTCGGTTGCGGATATCCCACCCATTTCACTAGAGATTGGTCACGGTCATATCACCTTCAGTGGTCTCGTATAGCATCCACTTCCTATTTTGGTTTCTCGTTAAACATGGTAGCAGGCGGTTTTGCGTGACTTCTTGCTGGGAACGTAGGATTATCGTTAAAGAGGTATCTTCCCCCGGTAGATGTTTGCAATGTTGCTTCCCAGTTTCTATACGTTTTTCCGTCCATTACTGGTGCGCAATTGTCGGTATGGTCATTACATCCTATTATTTTAAATGGTCCTCACCAGCCTGGGTGTAGTTTCTTACTTCGGCCTGATTCAGTTGCGAATAGGCTTCTGTAAACCAGCAACTAGTACCTATCCTAATAGAGGTATGGTGTCTGTGGTGCTTTGCTGCCATTCTCGTGCTCCTGAATCATGCTATCTTGATAGCATTAAACGCAGTGTTCCAGATTGCTTGGTGCCAGTTTAATAGTTCCCCTCCTGCGGGAACGCTGGAATTCTTAAAATTTGGCAGGGGAAGTAGCGGGTAATTCTTTCAGTAAACTCCTTTGTATGGTGACATAGCAAGGGTTGCAGACTATCTGGCATTCATGTATATGGCCCTTTCGGGTATGCCATCGAACCAATTGTTCTGCCTTGCATTGACTAAGTTTCCCACTGCTGTTTTTAATTCCGCAATTTTTCTTTTGACTTGTCCATTCATCTTATGGTGACCTAGTGCTCCTTTGATATCCCCAATTCATAGCGATCGACACTGCTGTCTCCATACATGTGGCTCAAACCGTGGGTCCGCGTCCCTCACTCTTGTCCCTGGATAGCCGTGGTGTGTAAATATCCCGTTGCGTAGCAGTTCCCAGGTTGTTATTGCTGTTACTTCCTTAGTTCCCGGTATGAGCCATGTAAATCCCGAAAACCTACCTATAGGCACCAGTATCGTGTTGTATTCCCATGAATTATGTAAGGGTCCCGCAAAGTCAAAGGCTATTGATTCCCAGATTTCTGGCAGTAGGACAATCCTCTAGACCCTTCCTTCTGGCAACTTTGTGGGTTACTTATTCATTTGGGAGTCGTGGTACTGGGCCACATCAGCTCTGAAATCCTTCCGTATTTCAGGCCAGAATAGGTACTCAGTAGCGTACCACAAGGTCCGTTCGACACCATGATGGCCTTTGCAGTGGATCTTGGCTATAACACACTCTCTTAGTGTAGTATTCCTGAATGCGGGACTCCTTAGAACATACAGGCATTCTTCTCCATGTCGCGTTTTAGCATACAGCATTCCATTTGCGAATGAGTAGGGGGACAAATCTCATCTGGAGTCAATATATTCGTTAACCTTTTCCCATATTGGTTGCTTACGGTACGCGGCAACCATTTGTGCTCCCAGTGTCCCACTCATTTCATTTACCGTTTGTCTGGTATCGCGATTGTCCTCTGCCATGCTTCTTCTAGTTACTGCAGGTTGATCTGCCTCTTCGTTTTCCTCCCAGACATGGTATAGTTCGCACGGACATTCCTCCATCGCTGAGAGCATAACTACGACTATTGTTTCATGGGTACAGTATTTTATAGGTTTTGCTCATTTGATTGCAGGCCGACTGGTGGGCATTCGCAATGCTGGGGCTTCGGGGTTCAGTATTGGAGGGGTTGTATAGGATCTGTGGGTGGGTTGGATAAGGGTGGATGGCCCTTCCCCCGCACTATTTGGTCTTCCAACAAGTATTTGCTGCCATTCCCAGTCACAGATGATGGGGGATTCCGGGGGGCTTGGGTCAATTTCTGTGCTTAGGGGACTTGGCCCTTCGCTAGGTGGTCGAGGACTTGGCTTATATTGCCGCCTCGGGTGGTTATTCATGAACTTAATCTCTGCTTGGTAATATGAGCAATGGTTCACGTAACAGTGGGAGTAGTGAAGTCTACTATATTGGAGTTGCTCGGGTGGCGTGCTGCACCTGGTGCACTCAACACTACAATCATTTCCTGCATTGATTAGGTGGGGGCTTGCAGGGAGTACGGGGCCTCATTGGGGTACTCAGTGTATGAGTAAGAAGGGGAGGTAGGGGAGACGCCTTGCTAGGGGACCATTGTGTTGGATTCTTGTTCGTAGACCACGTTATCGGAGATGTAATCCGATTCCTTTGTATGCTCACGCACATCCTGCGGGCTCAAGTCAGATTCTCCCTCGTAAATCTGGAAATAGGCATCAGCCAAGTGGTTCGTGTTTCCTGATGCGTAGACTACCTTCGCATCGTACTTTCCCAAACCACTTAGCCATCTGACTTGCTTCCTATGTGGGTTCTTTGCAGTTTGTTGATGTGTCCGGGGCTGGTGGTCTGTAACCATCATGACGGAATTTCCTATTAGTACCTTGTGGAACCTGTTAAGCGCCACCACTATTGCTCAGGCCTCTTTATTGGTAGTTCTGTAATTTGTCAGTGCATTGGTGAAGTTCCTGCTGTGTAATGCAGCTGGTCGAGCCGCCTCTTAAGTGGGTCCTTGTCCTACCCATGCTCCTATTCCTAAATCTGAGACATTGGTAATTAACCAAATCAGTGTAGTGCTGCGTATGTCTATTGGCTGCATGACTTGGTGATTGATAATTCCTTTCCTGACCATCTGGAATGAGGTCTGATGGGTATCTGTCCATACAAATTCCGCCTTTTGCATTAAGTCTGTCACAGGTGCCGTCAGGGTAGCATGGTGTGGGAGAAACTGGGCCACACAATTTACTATTCCTAGAAAGTGTTGCAATTCTTTCCTGTTTTGAGGTGTCTTGCAACCTGCCATGGTTGACATCTTTTGAGGGGAGGCATAGATTCCGTTGTTGTCTAGTATATGTCCTAGTGTTTCCAGTTTATATGCAAAAAGTACTAACTTCTTTTTGCTTGCATAGAACTTCCCTTTGCTGAGTCGATCACATTCCTGGCACAGTGCTTTTTCATGTTCCTCTCATGTGTCCAAGAATATGATGATATCATCAATGTGTACCTATACAAAATGATGTGGGAAGTCACTCAGGAGGCCTTGCACTATTCACATAAAGGTTGCTGGTGCGTTCATGTCTCCTAGTAGCATTACTTTGCTGACAAATGCTCCAACCAGGGTTTTGAATGAGTGGAACCTAGCGCGGTCCTAGTCCACCCTGGTCGGGCAGTATGCGTCGCTTAGGTCAATCTTACTTCTGAATTTTGCTTATCCAGTGAGGTTTATTATCCGCTATTGGTTGGGGATAGGCGGACTGTCCATGATTGTGTCGTCGTTTTGGATTTTCAAGTCCATCAGGAGGCCAACCCTCCTATCTGATTTTGGTTGCACTAATATAGGTGCCGCTCTGGGGACTTCCTGTCATACAATTACTCCGGCCTGCAACTTCTCGCTAATCCAGTTCATGAGTTTCTCCTTCTCCACTTCTGGGATAGAGTACGTCGCTTAGTTTTTTAGATTGGTTGGATCCTTTAGCCCAATATGGTGGCTAATCTTATGCAAGGGGGGTAGCGTTTCAGGGACCTTGTCTGGCAATACATGCTTGGATTCTTCCAACAATGTTGCTGAGGTGGCGTCTGACAAAGTAGCTTAGAATTCCCTGCATGTTGGTTTGCATACCACACGCAGTTTGTCCCTAGAAAACTCCACTGCTGTATTACCATCCGTGATAAGGGCAATGTATTTCTTTTGGAATGGCATACCAATCAGGGTATCACATTTTTCCAATTTGCCTACCTGCATCTCCTGATGCGTCCATTTCTTTTTGCTGATCTCTACTGTTAGTCCACACTTCTTGTGGCTTGAGGAGTGGGAACCTTCTATTGCCATGTGGACCATTGTTGGTTCCTGTAGGGGCTCTGTAGGTATGCCATTAGTGGAGATAAAGATGGTGCTGAAAATGTCAGAACCGACCGTTCCTGTATCGCATAATACCTTTCACGGATACCACTGTATATGGATCATTCTTTCTAAAGCGTCACGTGGCCTAATTGCCAGTGCCGGTTGCATCCGGAGGCATTCCGTGTCCACCCAGTTAATTTCCACTTCATTGTACGAGGTTGCTTCCCTGAGGTCTCTGCTCGTATCCCATTTTGCTGACTTTCCTTTTACTTTCCTGGCATGGCAACACTTTGCATAGTTACACATTTTCCCACATGCGAAGCAAATGCCTTTATCGGGGCGTTTCAGGTTCATGTCTGGCGGATTTTTCGACCCCTTGCAGTTAGGTGGTTCCTTCCTGCAGTTATCACGTGATGGTGGTCCTTTGCTGCTCTGCTTCTGGGGTGTGTGCGTTCAGTAAACCCCTGCTTTGTAAAGGATGGCATCCTTACATTCAGCGCTTTTAACGATCTTGCCAAAGGTGTAACGGGAGCACCCCTAGGAAGATGGATCCCAAGGTTGCGACAGTACCGAACAACTGCAAACCTTTCGCCAAAAGTTCACACCGATGTAAGAGCAAAGTAAAGGGTAAAACTTAATCGCGTTAAGCCTGAGGCTTCACTCAATTAAGGTCTCGAGAGGATTGATTGTTGGAGTGGAAGAGTTCTCGCATAGACTTTCAGGTAGTTTTATCTTATACCAGAAACTCCCCTATCAGTTTACTCCAACCGTTCTAGCACACCCTTCTCCACCTAGGGTGGTCCGACACATCTCCTGGCACACCCTTCGGGCATGCATGTATCGACACGCTCTGGTCGGGGTTCACCTCATGCCATTATCGTTTCTGCAGTGCATTTCATTTTGCCAGCCGGAGTGAAAACATCTGCGCATTGGTGTCTTGCCAGTGGCTAACAGTCAAGACACCTCATGAACTGGACTATCTATGACACCCTTCCCATATGCATTGATCGCTACTTGACTCTGGAGGCTACCGTGAGTGGTTTATCTATTTACTATTTACAGGTCTCGCGCTTCCAGTGTCATCCGCAGGGCACAGTAGTCTGGGAGTGATCCAATGGGCGCTAGCCATGACCACTACCTCGGATCTATGTTACCTCTGGTAGGAACCATGCCTCTAGTATCTCTGCACTTCCCTTGCAGAGCCTATAGCGTTAGGAGCACTTCCGGGCTTGGTAGGTGTAAAACTCTCCCGGTCGCCTCAGCAGCACCCGGGACTACCTGCCGGACCCCCCCTGTTAACACCCATTCACTCCACAGGTTTTGGTCCGTTTTACTCCGAACAAATTGAAGCAGGTACTGCACCATCCACCCTATGCCTGCTCCTATATCCTGCGAACAGCCTACAGTCGACCGGACGGCAGCGACGTATAGAGCATTACAAGCATGGCTGCGAAGATTCCTGTTTGCTAGACGGGACACAACAACACAACCGTTTGCCCATGACGTCCGGGCCTCAAGGCGGAGCCGGAGGGGTATGATAGGAACAATGTCTCTAATTTGCAGCTTCATCGAAGCTACATAGCTCCCGCAATATTATCCCGCTGAACTACAGATTCCCGTATCATGCATGCCTTCGTGTGAAAAACATTGCAGGCAATTTTCCCCAACTCCGAGCGTGACTGCATGTTGAATGGTAGGATAACTCAGGACCCCGGGCAGGGTAACCTGATCCCGCGGGTAGGGTAAACTTCTCCGGCGGACAAGATAACCTTTCCCTGTTACCCTCTCTATCCCATCGCCGGCGATAGACATTTCTGACTTGTCGCCAGTTACCAGGCCTAGCTGCGCAACCGCCCCTTTAGAAGTCTCTAAGTACGCTGACACCGCTCCTGGGTTTATCCAGGTACCTAAGTCCCTGACCAGCCAATTCCGTTCATTCTTGGAGCCCGGGCCATCGGGTCTCTGTAGGTCAAGTACTTACTTGGCTGCCGCTTCCTACCAGTTCACCTCCTGGCTACCTGTATGGGTATAGGTTCCTTCTGCCATAGCTCATGTATGCGGGCTCGTTGCATCAACGCCCTCGGCTCCATGGTCCGTCCCGGACCGTTAGCATCGTCTCTTATTTCCACGACTCGATTCCCCCCAGACCTTATGGTCCCTGGGCTTGGACGGGTATCCTTGGTTGAAATCCAGAATGGCCTGTAGGCCTGTCCCTTCTAGTATCTCATAGGGCTCCCATGAGTTCTCCTCAGCCCTGTAGCCTTCGCATGAAACTAGGTACTGAATGAAGCGCGACGGAAACTTCCCCTTCACTCCTCCGCACCATCGGCTGTCTACAACAGCTTCGATAACATAACTGGCCTCCTTGTCTACCAGTTGCGTGGTAGGACCTTTCTTGACCCTACCTGCCGCCGGATCCTCACGATAGGGTTCGACCAGTGTGACATTGAAATCTGGGTGGATGCTCCATCTGGCGGGCGGTGGGAGTTCGTAGCCTCGGTTACCCACTCAATGTTTCACCACAAAAGGGCCAAACATCCGGTGGTCCAGGTTCTCCATCGGACGCTTGGTGCGGGTGTTCTTTGGCTTTAACATCACACGGTCCACTTCCTTTGCCCGCCCAGCGGTAACATCCTCCAAGGTAACATAGTCTGGTGATGGCAACCTTTTCTGGCCCCGCTATTTGCGTTGCCTTTCCTGTGCCCGTTGAATCGTTTCCCGAATCTCTTCCCAGATTCCTTCCTATTCCTTGACCAAGAGCTCACTGCTAGAGTGTATTTCCTGAGTATCAGACATGACACCCACCCAGTTTGTCCTGGGGTTAAACCCATAGTTGATCATAAATAGTGACAACCTGATGGATTCTGATGTCGAGGTGTTGTATGCATACTCCACTAGGGGTAACAGCGAAACCCAATCATCTTGTTGGTAGGAACAGTAACTGCGCAAGTACTGCTCCAGGGTTTGCTTAACCCTCTCGGTTTGCCCATCAGTCTCAGGGTGGAATGCAGTCGAAACAATTAGTTTCACTTGCAACAAGTGCATTAGACGCATCCAGAACTTGGATTTGAATCGCCTATCTCGATCGGAGATGATTGACTCTCGGAGTCCATGAAGGCGACAAACTTCCTTCCGTAATATCCAGGCAAGCTCCTTGATAGATACCTCCATGGTCACGGGTCTGAAATGGGCCATTTTTGAGAATCTGTCTACTATGACCCTGATCTTGGTATACCCTTCGGACTCTGGAAGCGCTACAATGAAGTCCATTGAAATGGCTGTCCACGGCCACTTAGGAATATCACCAGGTTCACGCAGCCCGAACTTCTTGTGCCTGATGGACTTATTTCTTTGGCACGCATCACATGTCCGCACATAGTTCGTGATATGCTCATCCATCTTAGGGCAGTCGAAGTTAGCCCTAACCCGGGCAATGGTCTTGTAAGTCCTGAAGTGTCCCGCGATTTGGGAGTCCTGTTCTGCCTTCATGATTGTCTGCTTCAGATTCGGACCCTTGGGAACATACCACCTGTTCTTCTACCGGACTAAGCCCTTTTCCGTCGCTAAATGTCAGTCGACCTCTTTGTCACCGGCAGCTGTTGCCTTCAGGATCCTTAAGTGTTCCTGGTCTTCGGTTATCACTACCCGCAGTTGATCCAAAAATGAAGATTGGAGCTGAAATCCTTGGAACACCTGCAACACTTCTGGTCGCAAGATGTCCCGTTCCTGGCTCCCGACCCACTCTTGGGGGGGGAAAAATGACTGTGGCGGAAAATCACTGCCCCTTTCAGGGTGGTAGTCCCTGCGCTGCGACAAAGTATTAGCCTTCTTATACAACCGTCCTTCTCCGTAAACTACTTTGAAGTTAAACCATTGCAGGAACTCCAGCCAGCGGTGCTACCTATGGTTAAGGACCCTGGTACTGCTATAGTGGTCCAAATTCTTACGATCAGTATCGATCACCAATTGGTCCATTACTGCGCGTAGTCGATGATCCCATTCCTTGATTGCTGGCACGATGGCAGTCATTTCCTTGTCATGCACATCGTAATTAATCTCCGCTGGGTGAAACTTCCTACTATGGCAGGCCCCTGGATGCCATCTCTCATATTCACACAACTGGGAGAGGACAGGTCCTAATGCAAAGTCACTAGCGTCGGTTTCCAGCCAGGTTGGCCATTCCGGGTCAAATTGTCCCAGGATAGGTTCCGACATGAACACCTCCTTCAAATGGTTGAAGGTCTGCTCAGATGCAGATGTCCATTCCCACTAGACCTCCTTCTTGGTCAAGTCCGTCAGAGGTTTCGCTATCTTGCTGAAACCTTCTATGAACCAACGATAGAAGTTGCGAGAGCCCATAAAGCATTGAACGTCAATGACGCACGTTTGAGGTACCCAATCCGTGATTGTCTGCATCTTCTCGGACAACATAGAGATCCCCATATTGGAGATCTTGTATCCGCGGAATTCAACCTCCCCTTGGCGGAAACTGGACTTCTTTATGCTTACACATAGTGTAGCTTTCCGCAATTTCTCCATCACACGTCTCACCATCACGACGTGCCCTTCCATAGTTTCGCAGTAGATCAGGATGTCATCCCTCTACGTGATGACTCCTTCATCCATGAGATCCCCGGAGTCCTCATTTATCATGCTTTGGAAAGTTGCTGGGGCATTACACAAGCGAAACGACATGACCGTGTATTCATGCAGTCCATATCTGCACCGGAAGGCCATCTTCTATTCCTCACCTGCGGCCATCCTCAGAAGGTAGTAGCTGTTCTTCAAGCCCAACTTCGTGAAAACAACGGCTTTTCCGAACCTATCTCGCAGTTCATTCATCAATGGTAGAGGATACTTGCTCCGCACCATGATTTTGTTCAGCCCTTGGTAATCTATTACCAGTCTCAATGTACTATCTGGTTTTGGCACGAACAGGATAGGGGCTGCTGCTGAGGAAGTGGATCTACGCAGCTTTCCCCTTCGCAGCATGTCCTTGAGATATTCCCAGAGTGCCTGAAGCTCCCTTTCTGATAATGGATAGATAGGCCCAAACAGAGGTTGAGTTCCCAGTTGCAACTTGATCGTATGTTCAAACTTGGAGTGCTCCGGTACTGCCTCAATTCGTTCTGGACCGAAGACATCCCAGTAGTCCTCATACTCCGGGAGTAGCTTAACTGTAATGCCGGCACCTTCTTCATCAGAGAATTGCACAATTCCCAGTTGGTACAAATTACCAGGGTCTCCGGCTAGTAACTCTTCATCGGTCATGAACACTGACCGCCCCTGCCCTGCCAGGCAGTTAGTCTTGGAGAAATCTGAGTGCCCGGTCAGTGATCCTGTCTTCCAATCTACGTCGGGGTTATGGTTTCTCAACTAAGATATAGGTAGGTACCCATCCACCTTGGTGTTCGGCATATCTGCGACTTCAAACCGCATCTCATTGTAGTGGTCACCTATCCTCATCTCTAATGACTTGGTATAGTGTAGACCTGACCCAGGAATGTGATTACCGCTGACCTCGCTTATCGGCACGTGTACCTTGCGTCGTACACAAGGTGCCTGCACCTGCTTAACCCATCGAGTACTAAGCACCGGCCCAGTAGCTCCACTATTTAGTAGCCGGAGCGCTTTCGCCCTTACCTGTCAAGCTCCTATCTTCTAGTCTAACCTGACCCACGGGTGGATAGACTTGGTATGACGAGACAAGTTGTTACGCTTCTGCCTCTTCGCTTGACTTGGTGACTTGGTCGGCTGGGTTTAGTAATTCCTTTTAGTCGGTTGCCTTTCGACACCAGAGCTGCCACAATGGGTCGGTAAACGTAAAGGGATTGGGATTAATCTTTTCTCAATATCTAGGGTGTTTACTATCTGGCCAGCATGATTTCAGGTACTCAACCCTCTTGAGGTAAACTTGAAAATAGCACCATTTATTTGATCAAATCCAGCCTGAACCAATTCCGCTTGTACTAACCATAACAAATTTTTCCCAAGGTGGGTGGAAGTCAGCTGTCGGACCAGTTCCAAGGGGAGCAGTCTTGCTTCCCCAATGTCGAGCGTCTTTACGAGTAGGACCTCACCCAGCCTCAACTGAAATAATGTCCTATGTCTTGACTATCCAGCTAAGGAAATCGTGAAACAAATACGTATAACTAGAACAAAGGAAATAACCAGAAACCCAACATAGGAGAGATAGCCCAGCCCACCGCGCACGGCCCGCAACATCTACCTGCCCACACCACCTGGGTGTAGTCAGGATCAGGGTCATTTATGTGGTAGAAGGGTACATACCCATCTCTGAAGCCATCTCCATGGCTCATGTCCATCTATCCCTCCGCAGTCTATGGCCGCGTGATAATAAGGTTACCCCTTAAACAGAATGGGTTCTTACCTATTCCGAGCCGTCGGTATCAAACTCCATGATCTGAGGTGATGCCTGGCGGACTTCAAGTATCGTTGACGGGCATGCTGGCGGGTGCGCTTCAATGCACTTTAGGTGCTTGTCCGTTCCTGTGGGCACACTTACCGGGGCAGAGCGTTCCAACCCACGGGTCTGTTTGGATGAACTAAGGACTGTGGCCATCGCGGTACACTTTCTCCAAAAGTGACCAGCTTGACCGCACTTGGTGCACTGCTTGTACTTCCTGCAGCGTTCAGTCAAAGTTGACCGGATTTCCTTATGCCCTATTGCATACTCAGAAGTTGCCGGCTTTGCCTGTTTCCCCATGTTGAAATTAGTAGGTTTGGCAGACCTCTGGTTCGGTCTGCCCGAACAGTTTTCCTTCTTCTTGAACCTGTCCGATGTCGAGGATCTATCCTCCTTCTTCTCACCGGGTTGAGACTGGGGTGCTGGGTGGATGAGGCGGTTACTGAACCGGTTGTTGTCCTCCAGGGTGTGCCCGACCTTCCGGAGATGATCAAGGTACTCGTTGAGGGCGGTGAGCTGGGGCTCCATAAGTGCTCACGCATTCCGAACCTCTTGTGTGATGCCGGATCGAACCTTGTCTCGTACCTGTACTGGATCCGTATAGCTAAGCTTATACACACAATCAACTATGTTATCCAGGTACGCATCGATATGATCGCGCTTCATCACCAGGTCTCGCCACATGGGAAGGGATCGATCTTGCTCGGCCTGGTCTCCACCGAAACTTCGTTCTAGCAGTTCGCGGAACCCTTCCCATGTCCGTAAAGGGTTGCTGTCTTTGACAGGCACGCCAGTGCACTTGGCGGCTTCCTTGTTAATGTGCCCATGGAACCCCAGATACCATGCCCAGGCGGAGTCTTCACGACGGGTGATCACCAAGTTTATCTTATCCATGTCGGTTAACTTGCAATCCGTAAAGTATTCAAATTTGACCTCTACCATGGTCCACAAGGTGGCGAGTTCTGTAACTTTGCGCTTGAATGGAGGGATACCACTCCGCTTCTCTAGCTACCTCTGCCGCTGTCTTGGTGTTGGCCTAGAAGCCGAACCAGTACCCCTCAGGGCCCCTGCCACCCTCCTGGCCCTGCGATCCCACCCTCGTTTTTTCTTCTTGCTCCAGTCATTCTTCGGAGCAGCGAGCAAGGCGGTCAAATCGACGGGAGAATCTCCATCATTATCATCATCTGAGCTGTCATGGTCAGAGTCCCCTGGATCTCCACCTGCTCGCGCCGTACCACCTCCAGGTGGGGCATTTCCATCCCCACTACCAGGGGTGTTCCCACCTGGTGTCTCCTGTGGTCTATCATACCCATCAAACTGGTCCTCCTGGCCATCCTGATTACCATCCTCGGTGGGGTTAGCCCCTGACGGTACTGATGCCGGTGGTGGAACAAGGCGTCGCCCACGCCCAGGAGTTTGGTTAGGCGCCACCTGAGTTATCCGCAGAAATGCCGGTAGCTCTAGTGAGCGCAAGGGTTGCATCGGGGGGCCAACATGCCTCCATGAGCCACAATACCCACATGTTGGCCATCCATCTCCTTCCTTCTGCCTTCTTCGATGCCTTACAGGCGTCAATTGTTTCTTCCTGTACCCACATGTGTGGTAATGAATCCATCCCATGCGGGTGTCTTCAGACTTGCAGCTCAACTGGCAAAATTTGTCATAGCTGTCCGACTCGCCGCTTGCTATTGTGGGGAGAACCGGGGAGGAGGTGGTTTCGAGGGGGCAGAGGGAATCACGGGTGCCCATGGAACGGAGCGAGCAGGTGTCCCAGGTACGGGGATTGGAGTCCCTCGTGATGGAGCCATGGGCACTGGCTCTTCCCAGCGTCTTACCTGTTCGAAAGATCCAGGTGATGCCGCACGAAGTGGTCAGAACCCTGGGGTAGCCGATACTGCTAGCGGGAACACGATTGGTAGGAAAGGTGTCAGGAGTGGGAATCAAGAGAGGTAAAGTTGTGGGTCTTGGGGCAGGGATGTGAGGTACGGGAGTTGAAACGAACGGTGTTGGAGGAGTGTTAATGGGGGCAGGGGTCAGCCGCCGAGTAGGGTTGGGTGTATCCGGTGCCGTGACACCCTTTGGCTTCAACGTGCTTTTCTTAACCCGATGCCCATCAGTTGGTCCAATTGCCGGACTTGCTGACCGACTGCGGGCGATCAACGAGGGGACAGACAGAGAGCCTGTTGAGGCTCTTGTGGAGGATGAGGTATTGCTGTAGCCTTCACCCTTGAGGCTTTCCAACATTCGTATGCCCTCGGGGCTCAGGTATGCCCTCCACTGTTCATTCCTGTCTCTTATAGCCAGTTCCATCCCGCAGTTCTCACGCTTCGTGTGGACGAGTGGGAGTGGGGGCGCAGCCTCTATCATCACTACGTCATTCTCAGCACCAATACTATAACCTCCTGCGAAGGCCCTTTCTAGCACTGCCATATGATCATGTAAGGCCTTCTGGTCTCTTAACATGGGCAGGTATGCCTCCTGCGGTACTTTCATCCATTCCACCGCTGGGCTAGTAATCTGTTTATGGGACACCTGCTGCTGTTGGGCATTCCAGTTGTTCAGTTCCCGCTTCGCATCCTAAATCGAATTGGATACTTCCTGGACGATGAAAGGTTCGACGAACTGGCGGGAGAACTCACTAAATGGTACCCCTGGTGGCAGGGGAGAGAGCATGTTGTGGATGACGGCGGAATCTTGAAAGAACGAAAGCGCCGCAGCGCGAGGGTCTGTAATCATAAGATCAATACATTCATCAGTTAACCAAATCGGGGCAGCCTTCAGAAGCAACAGGTGACTGTCCCATTCAATACTGCAGACATAAGCGAGAACCAACGCATGGAACGTGTTGGCGGAGTACTCGTCAAGGTCAAGGTCTGAACCCACGTTGGATTCCATTCTGGTTCCAAGTTCAGTACTAGCCATTGCACTTTCCACTCTGGGCTACATGTTCTAGACAAGGTGACCAGTATTCATGCAAGATCCGTGCCGAAGGTCGGAAAACAATTAATCAGGAGAGGAGTTAAGTGAGGAGCTCGCTTAACGATGTACTGTAATGGGGGCACCGCTAGGAAGATTGATCCCATGGTTGCGACCGCACTGAACAAGTACAAACTTATCGCCAAAAGTTCACAAAGTTGTAACAGTAAAGTAAGCGGTAAAACTTAATCTCGTTAAGCCTGATCCTTCACTCAATTAAGCTCTCCAGGGAATTGATTGTTGGAGTACGAGAGTTCTCGCATAGACTTTCAGGTAGTTTTATCTTATGCCAGAAACTCCCCTATCAGTTTACTCCAACTATTCGGGAACACCCTTCTCCGCTAAGGGTGGTCCAACACATATCCTGGCACAGCCTTTGGGCATGCATGTGTCAACACAATCTAGTCTGCGTTCACCTTATGCGGTTATCGTTTCTGCGGTGCATTTCTATTTTGCCCGCCGCAATGAAAACCTCTGCGCATCGGTCTTTTGCCAGTGGCTAACAGTCACGACACCTCATGAACTAGACTATCTATGACACCCTTCCCATATGCATTGATCTCTACTTGACTCTGGAGACTACCGTGAGTCGTTTATCTATTTATTATTTAGGGGTCTCAGGCTTCCAGTGTCTTCTGCAGGGCACAGTAGTCCGGGAGTGATCCAATGGGCACTACCCATGACCACTACCTCAGATCTACCTTACCTGTGGTAGGAATCATGCTTTTAGTGTCTCTGCACTTCGCTTTGAGAGCCTATAGCAGTGGGAGCACTTTTGGGCTCGGTCGGTGTAAAACTCTCCCAGTCGCCCTGGCACTACCCGGGACTACCTTCGGGACCCCCACGGTTAACACCCCTTAACTCCGTCAGCTTTGATCCGTTTTACTCTGAACAACTTGGAGGAGGTACTCCATCCTCTGTCCTATGCTCCTGATATATCCTGCGACCAGCCTACTGTTGACCGGATGGCAGCGACGTATACGGTGTTGCAAGCATGTCTACCAAGATTCCTCTTGGCTAGACTGCACACAACTACACAAACATTTGCCCATGACGTCCGGGCCTCGTGGCGGGGCCGGAGGGGTATGATAGGAATAATGTCTCCAATTTGCAGCTTCTCCGAAGCTATGTAGCTCGCCCAATAGCATCTCCCGCAACTCCAGATTCCAGTACCATGTATGGCTTCGCATGACAAACATTCTAGTCAATTTTCCCGAACTCCTCGTGGGACTTCCTATCGAAAGGCAGGGTAACTCAGCACACGGGGCAGGGCAACCCAAGCCCAAAGGCACGGCAACCACATCCCGAGTGTAGGCTAATCTTGTTTAGCGGGCAAGAAAGCTTTTCCCTGTTACCCTGTCTATCCCGTCGCCGGCAATAGACATTTCTGACCTGTCTCCAGTTACCCGGCCTAGCTGAGCAACTGCCCTTTCAGAAGTCCCTAAGTACGCTGACACCACGCCCGGGTGTATCTAGGCACCTAAGTCCCTGGCCAACTAATTCTGTTCATTCTCGGAGCCCGGGCCATTGGGTCTCCATAGGTCAAGTACTTACTTCCTTGCCGGTTCCTTTCAGTTTGCCTCCTGGCTGCCTGTATGCATATAGGTTCCGTGTGCCATAGCTCTTGTATGCTGAGTAGTTACAAAACCTGTCTCCATCTTGTTCCCCGGTTTCTACCTGCTGATGTAGTCTAGGATGCATTGCCTCATACCGCTTCTGTGGTAGTGTATACTGGGATACTGTTCTGTTGTGCAATCACCCATGGTACGTTAAGAGATCTGTTTATACCAGTCTTATTCTTTCTGTCTTTCCATTTCATCCTGCTTAGACTTCCTTGTATTCCTTATACAGTTCTTGCATACTTCGTGAGGACCGGAATGCGTCTCGCCAATATTTTGTCTGCGTTGTTCCTTGTATTTTGTCCTCGCTTTCATAGTGGTTCATTGGATGGTGGTATGCTTCTTCTGCCTTTCCCATGCAGAAGCTTCCACCGCATGCTTCTTCTGCCTTTCCCATGCAGAAGTTTCCACCGCATGCTTCTTCTGCCTTTCCCATGCAGAAGCTTCCACCGTATGCTCCACTTACCTCCTTTGTTTTGTCCATGCCATACAGGGTGAGATATTAGGATGTGGTTGTCACTCAGCGGTCAAATGCCGCATCATTTAGGTCTTCTTTTTCACCTGGGAATGTTGGCAGCAGGCGAAGCTTGACCTTCGGTCGATAGGCCGGGTAGCATGGCGGATTCAGCTTCGGATGTACCGCGTGCGGACTCTTTGGTGCTAGAGGTGTCGTCTGACCAGTTGTCCAAGGAGTCATCAGGTCATTCCTCAGGAGGTCCTGGTGCTATGGATTGCTCTGAACCTTCCTTATCACCGTCTTCTTTCCTTGTAGCATGGGCTAGTGACCTTTCTCTCTTTGGTAGTTGTGCTGGTACTTTTCCTTTGCTGGGGCTGGGGGGGGAAAAGCCCCGGAAGGCTTGTTGCCGCCTTTGCTAACTCGTCAATGGCTTCGCAAAAGGTCTCCTTGGCCAAATCTGGAGCTAGTTGTCTTTTACCTTCGTCAATTGGGAAATCGCTCTTTGGCCCTTTTGGTGTCTTGGGTTGCCTTCTTTTGGTAACAGCTTCTCATCGGACCAGCTGCACACTTTGAGTCTCTAGTAACCCAATGATGTCCTGTTAGCACAGCCAAACCTTTTCAGGTTCTGCTAGTCCCCACTGCTAGCTTTGGTTGCACACTTCGTAAGTTGATCAGGCCTGGTCTGGGCAGGTTTCTAACTACTTGCCGCCGCTTAAAAAATTGTAACCTGTTCAGGCCAGGACCTAGTCACGTAGCAGTACAATAGGAGCGGGTGGCTTCTTGATCAACAAGAAATGAATGCTACTTGCTAAAGGACACTTCGAAGGTCTGTAGTAGGAGATCAATGTATTAGCCTTTCAACCAAGTATATTTACAATTGTGGTGGTCACTGTCTGCTGTTTCCATCGTGGGAATCAGCGGTCTTTAAATACAATCCATCGCTGATCTCCTGTCGGAGCAATATTCCAAAACGTTGTTTGTATCAACTGTTAGCACGCGAAACAATACAAGCATCAAGTGATAATGTGAAACCAAATAGAAAACAATCAGTGTATCTACCGATAGCACAAGAAACAATACAAGTATCATAGGTTACTGTGAAACCTAATATAAAATTATATGTATATTAAGCGATAGCACACGAAACAATACAAGTATAAAACAAGACGGTGAAACCAAGTATAAAACAAGCTGTGTATCAACTAATAGCACACGAATCCTAAAACATAACCTAGTACCTATACCGGTTACCGCCATTCCAAGAGGTCTCACATTCTACCCCTCTCCTTGTTAGTTTCAATTCGAGACCTGTCTGAATATACCACCCATTCCTATACAGGGGCAAGTTTTTCTTTGTTGTAAAATATGAGTCAGATTTGTTGTCACTAGTAAGAATAGTCTTCGAGACCCCATGGTACTGTAGGTCTGATTTAGCTGCAGTACGCAATACTTCTAAAAAGGAAAACTGTAGCTGAAACTCTTGGCATACCTGTAATGACCCAGCATATATGAGCTATGACAGACCGGATCTGCACCAACCCAGGGGGCCCACCGGCCGACTGGCAGGAAGAGGAGGACAAGCCGGGGTTAAACCCATTGAAGCCCAATGTTCCAGGATCCATTATGAACAGTGAGGCAAACACCTGGGGGAGATGTTAGCAGACCCAAGGATTGACCAAGGAGAAGTTACCTGGCTTGGCTGCTTAGCTAGGCTGGTGAAAGGGAGAGAAGTTGATCTCTGCCATGAGAATAGACAGGATAATAGAGGCAAGTTACCCTGACCTATGTAGTAGGTTACCCTACCCCAGGATCAGAGTTACGTTGCCTTGGAATTTGGATTACCCGGTCTGCGAATATGAGTTACTCTAGCTAGCAATACAAAGTCACCTGGGCAATTCGGGGGAAATGACTGCAAGGTTTGTCACACAATCCTGGGCAATACTGCAGTCTGGGATTTCAGGAGATACCATTGGGTCAGCTATGCAGCTCCAAAGAAGCTGTAAATTGGAGACGTTATTCCTATCATAGACCTCAGGCCTCGGCCAGAGGCCCGGACGTCTTCGGCAACCAGTTGTGTAGTTGTGCACAGTCTGGCAAAACAGAATCTTTGCAGACCTGCCAGCAACACCATATGCATCGCTCCCATCCAATTGACTGTCAGCTGTTCATATGATATACTAGGGGGTATAGGATGGAAGGTGGAGTACCTCCTCCCAGTGGCTGCGAGTAAAACGGACCAAAACTGACGCAGTTAAGCGGAGTTGATAGTGGGGGTCACAAAGGTAGTCGTGCGTGATGCCAGGGTAACGGGGGGAATTTCACACCTTTCAAGCCTGAACAGATCCCCAATGCTATAGGCTCTGTCAGGGAAATGTGGAGCCGTTAAAAGTATGATTCCTGCCACAGGTAAGATGGATCTGAGATAGTCGTTATGGGTAGGGCCTATTGGAGCACCACTGGGCCACCATATCCAAAGGGAGACACAGGAAGTCCACGAGTCATAAATAGTAGACAGATAAACTACTCACCGTAGCTTCCCGGGTCACATAGAGATCAAGCCATATGGGAAGAGTGTCAAAGATTGTCTCCTCCGTCAAGGGTTGTGACTGTTAGCCACCAGTATGACACTGATACGAAGAGGTTTTCACTCCGGTAGACTAATTGAAGATGTGCCGCAGAAATGACCAGCATATAAGGTAAATACTAACTAGTGTGTGCCAATATATGTATGGTGGAAGGGTGTGTCCGGAGACCTGTTGGACCACTATTTCAAGAGAAGGGTGTGTCTGAATACTTGGAGCAAACGGATAGCGGAGTTTTTGCCATAAGAAAAAACTACCTAAAATTCTATGCAAGGACTGTCCTACACCAACAATCAATCCACTTGAGACCTTAATTGAGTAAATCATCACCCTTAATGGTATTAAGTGTTAGTGTTTACTTTACCCTTACAATTGTTTGAATTTTGAGTGCTAAGTATGGAGTTGTACCGCGTGGTGGCAACATTGGGGGCTATCTTCCTAGCGGTGACCCCATTTGAGTATACCGTTAAGCAACCGTGTCACTCAATGCTTGTCCTGATTAATTGTTTCGCAACCTTTGATACTGAACTTGCATGAATACTGGTAACCTTGTTCCGAACAAGTACCCCAGGGTGGAAAGAGCAATGGTCAGTACTGAACTTCAAACCCAAGGAGACCCGGACCTAGATCTAGGTCTTGATCTTGACCTTGAACAACATACCTCGCGGATATTTTGGGTGTTGCCAGTTGCAGACGTTTACGGTATTGAACTGGACTATTACCAGTTGTTCTTAGCCGCCTCCCTATTTAGTTAATTGATAAATGTGTATAACCTGTGATTACAAATCCTCATGCGGGGGTGCTTTCAATTTCTGAAGATTCTACCCTTGTCCGCAACACCGGTCTCCCCCCCCTGGGAAGGGTCTCCTTAGCAGGCTTCTCACATCAGGTCCAGGAATGTTATATCGTCTGGCAGGTAGCCTGTTTGATCAAGAACGCAAGAGAGTGAATGAGCACCTGGAACAACCACCTGCAGGAGGTGTTCCGGAAATAGATTACTATGGTGCCGGTGTAATAGATGAAAGTACACCAATGGTCATAGCCGCGGATGCTGAAAGACCACCAGGTATTACAAGACCAGATACCAGCCCTCGAAAGGGCCTTTGCACGAGGGTGTAGTATTGAGGCTGAGAATGATGGGCTGATGGTAGAGGCTGAGGCCCCACTTCCACTTATCCATACAAAACTGCGAGAACTTCCCGCTGGGATTGGCCATGAGAGCCAGAGATGAACAATGTAGGGCGTACCTAAGGCCCCTTGGTCTGCCATTGTTAAAAAGTCTCAAAGGTGATGGCTACTGCTATACCGCCTGTTCACAAGAGCATCCACAGGATATCCATTAGTCCTGCCCTCAATTGCCAACAGTCGTATGGGAAGTCCCATGATTTGACCAACTGATGGACATCGTGTAAAGAAAATGAAGTCAAAACCAGCGGCCATTATGGCACCAGGTACATATGACCCTAGGCCTCATCCAGCCTCTGAGGCAATTATCCCTCTGCGGATACCATCAGTTGCAACCCCCCAACCTTCTATAGCCACTCCACCAGCCACACCTCAACCAGTCCCTTTCCCAGTCCCTGACCTCTCTCCCACTCTATCCTTCGTAGGTTCAGTGGAGGCTACCCCAGGGTTCTGCCCACGGTGGGCTATGTCACAGGAATGTTTTGACTTGGTACGGTCCCTGCAAGCGCGAGTACTGGAGCCTCAATCCTGGAGAACTCTAATGTCTGGACCCCGGACACGTGCTGCTCAGTTCATTGGGTACCGGTAGTTCCCTCTGGCCCCTCAAAATCAATTATTCCATCCCATCTCCACACCATTACAAGTGGCGATGCAGAGAGCCAAAACGCGTTATGTCTGTCCGGCAGCAAAGTGCAAGAGACCCATATAATGTGGATTCGTTACCACATATTTGGGTGCAAGAAGAGAGTACAGACCATGGTGTAGCATAGAAGAAGATATAAGACAGGGGATGGATGACCAACATGTGGGTACTGTGGGTTATGGAGGCATATCAGCCCACTCATACAACTACTCACTTGTCCAGAGCTTCAAAAATATCTCTAGACAACTTAGGGCACTTCTAACCAAACACCTGAGAGAGGGCGGTAGCCTACTCCACCACCGGCATTAGTACTATTAGGGGCTAACCTGCTTGAGGGTAGAAATCAAGATGGCCAGGAGGCACGCTTTGATGGGTATGATACACCACGGGAAACCTCTGGTAGACATGCAGGAGGTGGTGGAGAGAGAAACCTGCCACCCAGAGATGGTATGGCAGGAGCAGGTGGAGATCCACGGAACTCTGACCATAACAGTTCAGATGATGATGATGCTGATTATCTGCTAGATTTGACCTCCTTCCACGGTGCCTTGCAAGCATAACTGGAGCAATGTGAAGAAATGGCGGTGGCACAACTGAGTTAAGAACGTATTGGACAAACTTCGGAGCAGATCGACCTGGGGGCCATACTCCACAGAGGAGCAAAAGATGCTAAAAAAGCTCCGGGGCATTCTGGCATTTAAGGGAAATGTCATCTAACTTGCCAGCTCCTGATGCTGGTGGAGGTTAAGTTCGAGTACTTGGCTGCGCGCAGGTTGACTGATATGGACAAAGTAAGCCTGATGATACACCTTACAGAACACACAACCGAGGCATGGTACCTAGGACTGTACTTACACATCAATAAGAACGCAGTCTAGCAGACTGCAATTCCGGTTAATAGTAGTAACGCATTGCCAATGTGGGAAGGATTGTGGAAACGGCTCATATAAAGCTGCGGTAGTGACCGAGCTGAACGAGACTGATCCCTTCTTGCGTGGTGAGACCTTGTGGTGAACCCACACTATATTAATGAGTACCTGGAAAGTATAATTTGCGAACCGTATAAGATTAGCTATACGGACCAAGTGCAGGTACGAGATAAGTTAATATCAGGTATTATGCAACAGGTTCCCAATGCATGGGAACTCCAGGAGCCCCATCCAACCGACTTGGACAAGTACCCGCTTGTTCTTCTGAAGGTTGGACATGCACAATGGGACAAGAACGAGTTTAGTACTTGTGCTGTCTATCCAGTCCAACAGTCAGAGCCAAACAGCAAGAAGGAAGAGAGGTTCTAGCCCTGGGGAAAGTTTAAAATAAAGAAAAAGGTTCGGGCAGACAGAACCTAAGATCTGCCAAACGTACTACTGTCAATGCAGGGAAACCAGTAAAGCTGCGAACTTCTGAGTATACAATAGCACATAAGGGAGTCCCAGTGACTTTGACTACATGTCGGAGAACGCACAATCGGTGCACCAAGTGCAGACAAACTGGCAACTTCTGAAGAAAGGGCACTCCAGCCTTGCGAGTTGTTATTTTATCCAAACAAGCTCGCGGGTTGAAATGGTCAGTTCCAGGAAGTGGGACTTAAGGTATAGCTCAGTGGCCAAGCCGTACTGAATGGCCACCTCCACCTTCTTCATCCAAGATACTTGAAGTTCGACGGGCACCATCTCACACTACAGATGTTGACTCGGATGGCTCTGAGTAGGTCAGAACCTATTCGCCTTCTGGTAGAACCTTGCTGACCTGCATTCCTTGAACCCTAATGGATAGATGGAGAGGAAGCTAGAAAGAGGTTCTGGGATAGGTAAGTACCGCTCTATTGCACGGATGAGCATTGTACTGACCACATCCAAGAGATGTTAGCTGATGGATGCTATGGACCACACACCGTAGACTAGTTTATCTTGCCTTGGTTGGGTTTCGGTTTATTTCCTTTGTTCTATTTACAACCATTTGTTTCGTGATTTTCTGGGCTGGATGGGCAAATCTTAGGACAGTGTTTCGGTTGAGGCTGGGTGACATCTCGCTAGAGGAGATACAGCACATTGGGGAAGCAACAAAATGCTTCTCTTGAAAGTGGTCTGGCAGCGGACCTCTACTTATGTCGGAAAAATCATTATCTTTAGTACAAGAGCAATTGGCATGGGTAGGACTTGAGAGAATACAAGGTCTTGTCTTCAAGTTTACCTGCGCATAGTTTAGCACCCGAAATCATACTGGCATGCTAGTAAATACCTTAGCAATTGTGATACAGTGAACTCTAATCCATGGAACATTTAACAACCCGTTGTGGCTACTCTTGTGTCAAAAGGGAAAAGAAAAAAGTTACTAAGTCCAGATGACTAAGTCTCTAAGAGAGGTGCGGAGGCAGAAATGTTACAACTCGCCTCATTACACGAAGTCTATTTACTTATGAGGGAAGCTAGTAGGGAAGCTCTGAAGGAGAAACGTAAGCGCAGAAGTGCTCGCTCTACTTGATAGAGAAACAACAGGGCCGGTGCTTAGCAGCCAATGGGTTAAACAGACTTAGGCACCTTGTTTACGGTGAAAGGTACAAGTACTGGTAAGCGATACAAGCCATAACCACATTCCTCGGTTAGGTGCACACTGTATTAAGTTATTGGACATGAGAATAGTTGACCACCAGAGTGAGATACCTTATGAGGTCACAGACATGCCGGACATGAAGGTGGATGGGTACCTAGCTATGCTACAGCTGAAGGACTACAACCTGGACATGGATGGAAAAATGGATCACCAACCGGGTGCTTAGATTTCTGCAAGGCAAGCTACCTTAGAGCACGGGGATGGCGAGTATTCATGATCGACGAACAGTTAACAGCTAAAGACCATAGCATTTTGTACCTGTAAGGAATTGTACAATTCTCTGAAGAAGAACATGCTGACATTACAGTCAAATGACTTCCCAGGTGTAAGGACAATGGGGACAGCACCAGTTAAGAAAGAATTGAGGCTCTGCCAGAAGACTAGACATATGATCATACAGTCGAGTTGTAGCCCAGACCTCACCCTCCATTCAGGCCTATCCATCCCTTATCAGAAAAGGAGCTTCAGCAATACTATGAATATCTCAAGGACATGCTGGAAACTGGAAAGCTACGCCGATTCAGTTCCTCTGCAGCAGCCACAATCCTGTTTGTGCAAAAGCCAGATAGCACATTAAGATTGGTAATACAGTACTGAGGACGAAAGAAGATCGCGGTTAAGAGTAAATACGGTCTACTGTTCATCAACGAAGTCCAAGAGAGACGAGCAACAGCCCTTGTATTCATTAAGTGGGAACTGTAAAATGGCTACTACCTTGTGAGGATGGTAGAAGATGGAGAATAGATGATAGCCTTCCACTGGAGATATCTACTGGGCGAATGCACAGTCATACCATTTGGGTTATGTAACACCCCGGCAATATTTCAGAGTATGACAAGTAAGGTCTTTGGTGAGCTCCTGGTTGAAGTAGCCATTGCATACATAGATGATATCCTTATGTATTGTAAGACCATGTAGGAACATGTGGCGCTTGTGATGTGTGTGGTGGAAAAATTGTAGAATGCAAGACTGTGCGTAAGCAGAAACAAGTCCAGCTTGCACCAGCATGAAGTTGAATTGCTATGATACGAGATCTTGAATATGAGTATCTCTATGCTGTCAGAGAAGATGCAACCAGTTAGTAATTGGGCAGCTCAGACATGCAACGTCGATGGTCTAAGCGTTATGGGCTTTGCTAACTTCTGTTGTTGATTCATAGAGGGTTTCAGCAAGATAGTGAAACCTCTGACGGACCTGACAAAGAAGGATGTGCGATAGGAATGAACGACTGCTTGGAACGAGGCCTTCCATCATTTGAATGAAGCACTTACCTCCCAATATATACTAGCACATTTTGACTCTTAACGGCCAAGCAGGCTGGGAACTGATGCTTGTGACTATGCATTAGGAGCTGTCCTCTCCCCATTCAATGTGGACAAGAGGTGGTGACCTGGGGCCTATCCTAGGCGGAGGTTTCACACAGTGGAGATTAATTATGATGTCCATGGCAAGGATATAACTGCTATCCAAGCAGCATTAAATGGAGGGGATCATTTGCTACACTTGGTAACAGACCAACTGGTAATCTCTATGGACCCTAAGAGTTTGGAGTACTTTAGTCGTACTAATATCCTTAACTCTAGGCAGCACCACTAGGCTGAGTTCCTGCAACAGTTTGACTTCAAGGGGGTTTACCAGGAAGGGTGGTTGAAGGGGAAGGCCAATGCTTTGTTGCAGCATAGGGAGTACTACCCTGAAGGGGGAAGGGATTTTCTGCCATGGTTGTTTTTTTGCCTGGGGCAGTGGGTTGTGAGCCAGGAACCAGACACCTTGTGACAACAGGTGTTTCAAGTATACCAAGGCTTTCAGCTACAGGCATGCTTTTTGGATCAACTGCGAGTGACAATAAAACAGGACCAGGGATACTTAAGAACCCTGAAGACAATGACTGCCGGTGACAAAGAGGGCAACAGACAATTTTCAATGGAAAAGGGCCTACTCCTATGCAAAGATGGTTGGTATGACCAGGAGGGTCAGAATCAGGGGTGGACAATCATGGAGGCTGAACATGACTCCCAAATCACAGGACACTTTGGGACCTACAAGACTATTGGAAGGGGTAGGGCTAACTTCTATTGGCCTAAGATGGACGAGGACATCACAGACTGCATGCAAACCTGTAATGAATTGCAAAGATACAAGTCGATCAGGCACAGGAAGTTTGGTCTATTAGAACCTATTGATGTTCCTATGTGGCCTGGGACAGGGATCTCAAGAGACTATATTGTAGTGCTACCAGAGTCAGAAGGATATACGGAGATCTAGGTTATTGTAGACAGATTATCGAAAATGGCGTACTTCATATCCCTGACCACCAGCATCGCAATGAAGGTACTTGCCCTGATATTCTGGAAGGAAGAATGGCAGCTTCATTGGTGCCAGCAGTCAATCACCTCTCACAAAGATAGCCGATTCACATCCAAGTTCTGGATGAGTCTCATGCACTGGTTGGAGGTGAAAGCAAATATTTTGACTACTATCTACTCCTGGACCGATAGGCTGACTAGGCGCCTTAACCAGGTGTGGGAGCAGTACTTGTGTAACTACCATTCCTACCAACAGGATGGTTGGGTTTTGCTATTGCCACTGACGCAGTATGCATGCATTGTCTCAACACTTGTATCCACCAGGTTCCCCCTGTTTGGGATCAACCAGAGGATTAATCTATGGACAAACTGGTAGGACATGGAGTCTGAAAAGCAAGGGATACTTCCTAGGAGTGAGCGCTTGGTTGACGAATTGGAAAGAAGCGTGCAGGAGGGTCGAGAAGCGATTCAATGGGCAAAGGAAAGGCAAGGATAAGGCACGCCCACGAAGGTTTGTCATCACCAGGCCATGTTACCAGAGCGGATGAGGCCTCTGAGTGGCCTACGAAAGTAGACAGTGCGATTTGGAAGCCAAAGAAGGTACATACCAAGTGCCCAATAGAGAAAATAGACTACCGGATATTTGGTCCCTGCAGGGTCAAAGGTGAGTGGGTGTAATGATGCGGCATAGAAAGCCTATGGCAGTCGGAATCAACACCACTACAGGTAGCCAGGAGGAGAACTGGTAGGAAGCGGCCGGCAAGTAAGTCCTTGACCTATGGAGACCCAATGACCGGGGATCTGGGATGAATGGAATCAGTTCGCCAGGTACTTGGGTACCTGGATACACGTGGGAGCAGGGTCGGCGTACTAAAAAATACCAGAAGGGGTAGTTACTGAGCTAAACCAGGTAAGAGGAGAAAGGTCAGAAGGGTCAATCTTGGACGATGGAATAGACAGGGTAACAGGGAAAAGTCATCCTATCCCCTAGATAAGGTTACCCTACCTTCAGGATCAGGTTACCCTGCCACGAGACTGGGTTTACCATGTCTAAAGTCCGGGGTTACTCTACCTCTCGATACGAAGTCCCTCCGGGAGTTCGAGAATAATGATCCAAACGTTTTTCACGTGAAGCCATGCTTAAAACTGGAATCTGGGGTTCTGGGATATGCTATTGGGCGAGCTACACAGCTCCCAAGAAGCTGTAAATTGGAGGCATTATTCCTATTATACCACTCCCGCCCGGGCTTGATTGCCGGATATCATGGGCAAACAGTTGCATAGTTGTGTGCAGTCTGGTGAACAAAGATCTTTGCAGACCTGCTTACAACACCGTATGCATCGCTGGCATCTGGTTGACCATAGGCTGTTCGCAGGATATATAAGGGCACATAGGGTAAAAGGTGGAGTACCACCTCGAAGTTGTTCCAAGTCTAACGGACCAAAACTGACAGAGTCAACGTGTGTTAACCGTGGGGGTCCCGCAGGTAGTCCCGGATGGTGCTGGAGTGACCGCAAGGCATTTATACCTACCAGAACCCTGAGTGTTCCCAGCGCGATAGGGTCTGCAAGGGAAGGGCAGAGACAGTAAAAGCATGATTCCTATGACAGGTGAGGGGGATCCGAGGTACTGGTCAGGTGCAGCACCCATTGGATCACTCCTGAACCAGAGTACTCGGCGGAAAACAGCGAAAGGCCGAGAATCGGGAATAGTAGATAGACAAACCACGCAAGCTAGCTTCCAGGGTCATTGTGTGATCAATAGATATGGGAAGAGTGTCATATATAGTCCAGTTCATCAGATGCGTCGACTGTTTGCCACTGGTAAGACACCGGTGCGAAGAACTTTCCACTGTGGAGGGGAAAATGGAAATGCACTACAGGAACGATAACCGCGTAAGGGTAATGCCGACTAACATGTGTCGACACATACATGCTCCAACGGTGCGCCAGGAGACGTGTCGGACCACCCATTGTGGAGAAGGGTTTACTTGACAAGTTGGAGCAAACTGATGGGGAAGTTACTGGCATAACATAAAACTACTGGAAAGGTCTATGCCAGAACACTCCTACACCAACAATCAATCCTCTGGTAACCTTGATTGAGTGAAGCGTCAGTCTTAACGATATTAACTTTTACTCTTTGCTTTACTCTTACATCTGTGTGAACTCTTGCTGATAAGTTTGAAGTTGTTCGGTGTGGTCCCAATCTTGAGATCCATCTTCCTAAGGGGTGCCCCCATTACAGGTGTGTAGCCTAACCTAGGACCTACAATTACTCACCAGATGGAACCTTCAACCAGTTTTCAAGGTCACACTACTAGAACCACACTGCGAGGATCTGGGATCAGGCATGGTCAGGGAGATCTCTACCACGGAGCTTGTGGACAATGAGCCTGGTTACGTTTGGCCAGTCATAGTGCGGAGTCGATGGTATTGCCGATGAAAGAGCAAGTTTGCCTCGTAGTTTGTCCTGTACCTGGTTTCACGGGAGGCAAATAGAGCTGTGGAAAACTCGCTAGAGTCCTATGAGACATTAGAGGGGACAGGCTTCCAGGCCAGTCCGGTTTTCCACACTAGGTATCGGTTCAAGCCCAGCACCCAGGGAGCCTTGAGGAAATCGGGTCATGAAAAGAAAAGATCGTATTAACACTCCTGGACAGGCCGCAGAGAAGTAGGAAGCGATGTAACGACCCGGCAACCATGAGCCATGGTAGACTGAACCAACACCCATGCCAGTGACCCTAAGGCAGACTGGTAGTGTTACACATAGGACCAACTGGTATGGTGTAATGGGCATGTCCTGTGATCCTTGCTAAAAGGTCGCTTGTTCGATCTCAGGATCAGACAGAGCATTTGGGGAATGAGTTAATTTCTACCAATAGGACGTCAGCATAAAACCATCATCTGCACCACCACTGGAGGTTCACTGACTAACTGACTTTCACCCGGTATTGAGGAGAGAACCCTGGACTATGCAGACAAGGTTGAACAAAGTAAATCGTCCGGTTGGTTGTAGAGATAAAAGCATGTAAAGATTACTCAGCGGCACCAATAGCTCGAGCCCACCCGGGGGGAGATCAGCTACTCTGTCAAGAGACCCCGGCTGCCATGCAGCTAGTAAGACTGAATTTCAAGTCGGTTGGTGGAGAAATATGGGTGAAAATTGTGGGAAAGGGACAATGCACAAGAGACTCTCATTTGCCTACACCCAGAGGCATGATAAGGTAGAGTCAGACAATGGCCTCCCATGTGAAAGGTTAACCTGGAGTCTCATGAGGCCTAAATGCCACTGGGGCGATACAACAGGAACCGGTCTCCTTCAGGTTGATACGGCGGTGCGCTACATCTATCGCTATTAACAAGTCTGTCATCAAGACTGATCAGTTCGTAGCAACAGGAAGAATGAGTAACCAAGTGCTACCATGACAGTGTTCGAGTGACTGTCAATACAGAGGTCAATGCGAGGAGAGGGGTAATCACAGACTTAACGCTGTCTGCAGAATTCTGACTTGCGCACAGTAAAGGTTTTCAGGGTCTGGGAGGCACATACCAGAACAGGAGGGTAGAATTAGATAGCCTGTGATACCCAGACACGGAATATAAATATCGAGGTGCCTGCCACTTTATTACAAAATCATCAGCAACAGAGAAGAGCTCTTATCAATACATTCATTATGGGATACATTTCATATAATAGTCCTTTCCTGATCTTTCAAGAGAGCCTTCCTTTGGAATCACTTCGTCATACATTGGGCCTTGGTCCAGACTCGCTTGTTCACCGAGTTGGCTACATCCTAACACTATATCGATATCTCCTACGCTTCTGTGACTCATAACCACATTCTCAAACCAGCTTGAAGGACTGTTGATCTAACACCCTATGCGCCATATCTCATATTTAGCTCTAAAGAAATCCAAACATATACGAGATTGAACTTGATCACACCACAAGCGAAACATCCCAAGATGAAAGCAACGCCTTCTGGGTCACTGGTCACGGGATCAGGTAGGTACGCAAAAACTTTACACTAATAGAGAAACAACCCGAGATGTCACAACCTGAGATCGAGGAAGGATCTGAGCACTCTAGCTACAGGGACATGTAGCGCATACACAGGCAGCAATGGCTGATCACCTGATGGAGGCCAGGGTAGGATAGCCCATACCCACTACCAACAGCACCACGAGGGCCAAGGGGTAACATTCTGCCACGATGGCTACGTTCCACACACCCACCCAGAAACGAGTCGTGACCAGCTGTACCCAGGGGTTCTACACAAAGAATAGAAAATAACCAAAGTAGGCAAAGATGACTCTCCGGAACTCCAACTCCCTCAGACCAAACTGACTTGGCTACCTTCGTGGTATATATTCAAACCCTGATTGGCCATTTAGACCGCAGTGTAACCTAGACCTGGAGCGACCTGATGGTCGCCTATGGGATCCTATTGGATAAGGGAAAAGTGAGAGCAGAAGGTCTGGTACAAGTAAGAGAACGACTGCTGAAAGGGGAAAAGGTGGTGCGGGACAAGTTGGCGCTCTGGCAGAACAAGAACCAGAAACAGTAGTAAGTAGTGGTCCACAAGATGACAAGATGCAAGCACGTGATCGAAGCTACCTCTGCCTGCATGTACTAGGAGTTTGAGTAAGAGGGAGATGTAAGTAGACAGCTATACCAGGACCTGGGATGTACTATGCAAGAATCGCTTAGCAGGAACTAAGAACGCTACACAGGCCAGGATAAACTCCAGAGGGGGTTGGAAGAAGAACAAGGTCGTTTGGGGACCACTGAACTGTAGTTCGTTACAGAGCTACGGACCCTCGATACAAAGGTGATGACAGGGCTATGGGACAAGAAGCAGAACACTACCCAGATGTTTGCCCAATCATCAAGGGAAATGATCTCGCTGATACAAACGCGGCTGAGCTCCCATTATGGCAGATCATCCCAAGATGGCGTAACCGGAAGAGGACAGTCGCGGCAATCCCAACAAGAGAAAGGGATAGGGCTAGCGGCAAGGAAAGCCTGGCCAGAAACTAGGGAAGTAGGCCAGGAAGACATGATGGCACCTCCCCTTAAGGCGGGAGTGGCAGAAGACCGGGACCACGGAGACAAAACTGGGCAGACATGGGTGGAGAGGGACCCAGATGGCAGCTAGGTGGTCTACTGGGGGGAAGTTCGAGGACGGCTAAGAAAGGGCAGGAACATCAGAAAATGCTGTAGCTGGGCAAGGACTTGGCTCGACTGACTACCTTGCATCAGAAAAAGCCCGCTGACTCTCCATTCATGTATGAAGCAATGTCCTACCAGGATATAAAAACCTGGCTACACACCTACTAGAACTACTTTGGCTGAAATCCCATAGTGTGAATAGGGGATAAAGTTAGAACTATATATGCCGGTGGAAGGAGGAATGGTGCTGATATGAAACCCTTTAGCAACTAGTATCGGAGAAGCATGGAAGAGCTTGAAGGGTATAGTGCTCATCGGCAATGGCTAACGTGGAAACAGTTGCGGCATGAAATAATTGCGTGACTCCCGGCGATCAAGAAGGGCTGCAATGCTTCATAATAGAGGGGAAAAACAAGTTTGTGAAGGATATTGGCCGGTAGCTTGTGCAGATAGAAAACTTGCACGTCCAGGACAACCTTCAAGGAACGACATGGGGGAAGATGGTAGAGGAGCGAGCCATAGAAGGAACACTAACATAGCTGTCCCATAAGCGATATGATACAGGTGCCAAAGAGCTGGAGCACATTTGACCAGTCGGGAACACAGAGGGGGCTTTCCATGACAGCGAAAGGTAATAATAAGACAATCCATCTGGCCAACCAGGGCCCTCTGAACCATTGAAAGGACGGTGTGGGGAGGGGTGAAAAGAGCCGAAGGCAGGAGAGGAGGTAGGATGACCTAGCAAGTTGCAGTAGAAAATAGGACCTGGGACCTTCAAGTCACCATGGTTCATGCAAGCCACCAAACTGACCAAGATGCCAGGGGTTGCGCATACAGACTGGTGGAAAGCTGACGAAGCAATACCACAAAATGTGGTCACCCAATGCCGGGGAAATAACAGTTGTACCTTGTACGGACTCACCAACCACCACTGGGGAGCTTGTAGAAATAGAGCGGTTGTTGCATCGAAAGGACCATGAAAAGAAAGAAAGTCTAGGCCTAGAAACGTGAAGGTTCAGAATACCACCCCAAGGCTAGTAGGAAACTAAACGGACATGCTACAAGTAGGTAGACATTTGGAGTTCCCCAAACAGGAAGGAGGATAGTTCTGACAAACTGGGAGCACGGTGTAAAAACCATGACCAACGTTACAAGCCCGGGCAATGGCTTATTCAGGACTCTCAGAGAATGGCACAGACTCGATTCTGAACGTCGGCAGTGATGGAAGCAGGAATAGAATAGCAAATCCTGCATATGGGAGAAGGTTAACCAATCTAAGAGGGATGCAATCAGGAATGAGCCCTGACCTGGATGCAGGAGGGAAGACTTTATATTCCCCCCTGGGTAGGGAGGGTTCAAATCTGTTGCAGATAAACAGCAGACTGTGATGAGTGCAACTCAGTGTACCCCAACTATTTGCTCTAAAGGCCATGCATAGGAAATTGGTCGGTATAGTACAGGACCAGGTGAAGGGCCTCCCGTGGTCCCCAGGATGGCACCACTGGTGTTGGCTAGTGAGTAGGTGGCAGGTTCCTAGTTAAGACCAAGGACAGCGTGCTCGTCTTAAACTATATACAATAGCAGGAGTTGAATGCCAAAGGCGGCGGTGGAAAGGTCGCTCCCTCATCTACATACTGGTAGCATAGAGTGGTATGATCAAATGTCATAATTGACAGGAAACAAAGCCAGAGATGAGGCGAAGACACAGGGGACCGAGTTTGTCTGAGGAGGCCTACATGGCTGGAGTTGGACAGGCACAATAACAAACCCCCTACATTATTGAATGCCAGGAACCAAATGTTGGTTAAAGGAAGACTAGGTAACCACACAGGGGAACCAAAATGCCCTAAAACTCAAGTCCTACTGCCTACACATGATGAGCGCCCACAAGGTGCAGCCCACCATGGAATACAAGAAGAACAAGTACCCCTTTGCATGTTATTAGACTCGGCTCAAAGACCGTGGTCATAACAGAAGCCCTAGTCGAACGATTGGGCCTGGTAATAATATAGTGAGACAACCCGGTTAGTATTACAGGGTTTGATGGTGCAGAGTCCCAAAATCAAGGCAGGTACTGTAAAACCCCACTCATGCTTGAAATTGGTGTGAACTGGCATTGCTTAGAAATTACGTATGAAGTCTTGAGCCAGGGGATCCATAACTTGGTAATACCATTCGGTTGGGGGCATCACCAACCCCCCCTATTGTTCATAGAAGGTGCAAGGAAATAGACATTGCAGGCTGATCACTGTAGGCAACATCTGGAACGAGAAGAGGAAGGAACCTGCATCAGGTGGGACAAGATAGTGGTCTCAGATGTCGCAGGAAGACACATGGGCCAAATCCCAGGCTCAGAGGACCCAAAGGTAGTAGTTATGGAAACCCGGCCAAAATCCTACCCGGAGTACACCAACCTCTTTCTCCCTGAGGTACCGGAATTGCTCCCAAACTATAACACTTTTCCCAATCAGATCAAGGTTGTCAAAGGCGAGAAGCTCACATCGGGGCCAATATACCTGTTATCCGAAAAGGAACTGTGGGTATCGCAAGAGTACCTGGACCAGATAGTGCCGGAAGGGAAGATAACACCAAGCCAGTTTCCCGCATGTACACCAATAGTGTTTGTGCCGAAACCTGATTGGTGACTGAGACTGTATGTGGACTACCGGGGACTTGAGAAGGTTAGGATTGTCAACCAGTACCCGCTACCACTTATGTGTGAACTCAGTGATCAAATAGTCGGGTCACATATCTTTACCAAGTTGGACGTAAAAGATCGGTATCACTTGACATGCATTCAAAGGAGGCACAAGTGGAAAACTGCCTTCCACACATGATATGCTGATTATAAGTTCTGGGTAATGCTATTCAGGCTTGTAAACATACCTGCTACCTTTTGAGAGCTAATGCCCGTAGTCCTAGGAAGGTTCCTGAACATGGTGGCAGTCCTATGCATGGAGAACATCCTAATCTACTCCAAGGCTGTGGGAGACCACATGAAATTAGGCAAGGAGGTATCGGCCAAGTTGTAAAAACACCGGCTGGCACTGTCTATCACCAAATCAGTAATCCATACCAGGACAGTGAAATTTGTGGAATACATAGTGAAGAAAGATAGGATCAGTATGTGTGATCGAAAGGTCAAACCCATGTGGGAATGGAAGAGAAGTGAGTCCATGAAGGACATAAAAACTTTTATAGGATTTGTAAATTTCTACCGCAGATGGATTAGAAATTTCTTGGGGACTTGTTGTAACGACCCAGCATATATGAGCTATGGCAGCCGGAACCTACACCCATACAGGTAGCCCAGAGGCGAACTGGTAGGAACCGGCAGGCAAGTGAGTACTCGACCTACAGAGACCCGATGGCCCGGGCTCCGAGATGAGCAGCATTAGTGGGCACAAGTTTTTAGGTACATGGCTACACCCGAGATTGGTTGGCATACTTAGGGACCTATGATGGGGCAAGACACAGGTAGGCTGGGTAACTGGAGAAAGGCCCAGTGTGTCTATCTCCGGCAGTGGGATAGAATAGGGTAACAGGAGGAAGTCCACTTGTCCGCCGGACAAGATCACCCTACCCTCAGGACTGGGTTACCCTGCCTTGAGGCCTGGGTTACCCTGTTCAAGGATCTGAG